>OZ005655.1:229713223-230165723 GCA_963930645.1 Salticus scenicus
AAATAGAGAAAAACTTAAATTATATATAGAAAATTTGACTGTTTTAAATACATTTTTCATACGTCATTATATAAATATAGTATCCAGTGATTTACTATTTTTGTTTGTTTTTGATTTAGTGTGTTGAAAATCCTACTTGTCAAGAAATCAGAGATGTTTTAGATGCTGCTGCTTTTCAAATTGGTGTGGAAGTAAGCAAGTCATGTGTTGAATATAAATTTTCATATTGTTCTTTCATTAATGTTATATTTCTAGAAGATTAATTTTGCTGGGAAGTTATTTATTGATGATTTCATTTTCTTTAATAATAATATGTTGAGTGCACAGACATAAGGATGTGCATGAGAATCATTTATTAATCCTCAATCTTTATCCATTCTATTGAGCCACTCTGGACTAAAATTATTTGAAATTCATTTTATTAATGCTCAATTGTTTTAAACAGAAAATATCTTATAATAAGTAGATATGTTACAAACAACACATGTTGCTACTCCGGAGGCAAAAGCAAGACTGCTTATCTTGCTTTTGCTTCCAAGATAGTAACACATGTTTTTTGCACCTGAAGAGGAAAGTCCATGTTCTTTTGAAAATGGCAGTGCTTCCCATTGTTTCATGGTGTGTGAAGAAATTTTTATGTTAAAATATTTATTGTACACCACAAGGCTCGAAAATTATATTGCCCGACATGCCCGGAGCATGTAAAAATTCAGATTGAGCATGTACTTTTTTCCCCTTACATGCTCGGTTGGGCATGCAAATATTTAATGAAAAATAACTTTAAAATATAGCCTCTTGTCTAAGACTTTTACTTAAATTGAAACAAACAATATGAATATCGGTATAATGTTAAATTCTTTTCATTAGATTGTTTTTATTATTATACATTTGAATAAGATATTTGGGCATATAAAAATTTAATTCGGGCATGTATTCTCCAGACTAACATGCCCGACAGGGCATATAAAAATTTTAAGATTTTTCAAGCCCTGAACATCAGTTCTTTAATTTTTAACCCGTTAGTAGCCGCTAGTTGGTCGATTTGCCGCCCATCCTTCAATGTTGCCAGATTTTTTTATTCAATAACCACCAAAAATTTTTAAAAGTGGCATTTTATATACATAAAACTCGAATAAAATCGAAGAAACGTCGATCACATCACTTCTTAAAATTATTGGTGAGAGTTAAATAAAAAGTGTGCAATCTGTAATAGGTGGCGCTGTCTCTAGCGACTATTAACGGGATAATAAAGAAAATGAATAATATGAGAATTTTCTGCCATTGTTAATTCCTCAGAACTCCATGCCTTGCTTAATAAAAATGTGTCATTAATTTTACATATATTTTTCTAATAAATTCTCAGTGTTTTTAACCTCCTTTGTTAACCATGTTTATTTTTTGGTTGCATTATAAAGCTATAATTTAAAGTATTTTTACGTTGGGATGGATCACCTATGTAGAAGTTTTAATTAATAACAATGCTGTTAATAAGCAGAAAAATATGTGTGCCCTGCCATAAAAATAGTTTAAATTATAGCTTTATAATGCAGCCCATTTGATCATAATAAAAAAAATTAACACAGCTAACAAGTGAGATATTATTACTTACAAACTTTGAATAAACACCATAAAATGCAAGAAACTCGCAACAATTGTTTCGGGTCGAAAAAACACACGACCCTTCATCAGGCGAACAAAGTAAGCACGAGTGCTGCAGTCAAAGCGGCAACGCACCGGTTTAGGTGCGTTGCCGCTTTGACTGCAGCACTCGTGCTTACTTTGTTCGCCTGATGAAGGGTCGTGTGTTTTTTCGACCCGAAACAATTGTTGCGAGTTTCTTGCATTTTATGGTGTTTATTCAAAGTTTGTAAGTAATAATTTTTACAACGCCAGTTTTGTGATGCTTCTTTATTAAAAAAAAAAAAAAAACAAGTGAGATAGATTGAAAGTACTGAGGATTTATTAGAAAGGTATGTGCAGAGGTGAGGAATTGTTAGAAATTTTTACCAGCTAGTGATATACAAATCATAGATGATAATCTTTACAATAAAATTTATGCAGTTCTAAAGTAAATTGATAATCAGTAGAATTCTTTCAAGATACTAAACATCATTTCATTCAGTATAGATTAATAACAGCTTAAAATATAATAAAATCTAAAATATTTGCCCATTCAAAGACTGTTCATACTCTTGGAAGGAAATTTTTGGCTGATTAAGACATATAAACATTTTTTGCTTGATGCAAGGGGAGGGGTTACAATAGTTATTTTATTTTATTTTTATATGTGATAAATTTTAGGCACTGATATACTTCAAATAATTTGAATTCATATAATGAATCAGAATTTTTTTTGGTGCCCTTGTAAAAGAACTATAAATCCTATGCTCATGGAAATTTATGTAGGTCCTGTGATGGCAACCTTCAACATATCTGCCAAATTTGAGCTTAATAGAATAAAGCATTTAACCCTATTATGTTCATGTTCACACACACACACATACATACATCATCATAAACATAGTGGAATTGAATTCAGGAGGCCTCAAAGTATATAGATATTCATTTATTTTTAAAGAAAAGCAAACTAATTTAATTTTAAGTTTAATATATACCTTACATAAGCTTTTCATCGTTTTGGCTGATTAATTTCAGTCGCAATCGCGACCATCCTCAGAGCCATGACAATCGTTTACGTCCTTCTGTTTATAGTTCGGCGGTTTGCTGTGGCTGTTATTTCGCTTCACTTCATATTCCTCCAAGATGTGTTGCCATGCAGTAGGGATGATGGAATGTTCTCTATTGTTTACAGTGTTGGGGTTATATAGATATACTGAAATCTTATAGATTTTTTTTTTTTTCTTTTTTTTCATGATTACAGTGCTTTCCTTAAGTAATTTGAAAATTAAAAATTGTTTATTTCCATTAATTTTTTCTTTAAATCTCAAATTTTTAAGTCTCTTTACTATGATTGTTCTCTCTCTTTCAGAATAAGTTATATTCAAGAGAACAAAATAAAGATAGTATGATTTTTCGAGGTAGAGTGAGATATCAACTTAGAAATGATGATGGAACTCTTGTCAATGAAAAATTTGCAACACGTAAGAATTTTATATATATAATTTAATTCATTTGCATAGTGGTTTGTTTACGTTTGCTTATTTTTAACTTCCATTACCCTACTACCGTAGGTAATGGAAGTATTGTATTGGGTCTGAAAATTCGATATCGGGTTTTCACCTGATTTACACGTTTTAAGGTCCCCTGAGTCCAAAAAAGTGGTTTTTGGCAATTGGTCAGTGTGTATGTATGTAATGTCGTGGCCTCGTGATTGCGTGTAGGCAGTCGTGAATCCAAGAGACAGTAATCCAGGCATGTTCACTAGAAACTTCTTTATTAAAAATCCATTTTCGGGTAAAGGAACCGAGCCGTTCTCAGAACAATGAAGTATGCTGGGGGGTCGTAAAGTCCCGCGTCTCGTGGACGGGCTTTCCCGATGACCAAACCTCGCATGGAACGTTCAGGTCCGGTGGCACTTAACTGCTAACTTTTCTGGCTATAAAGATTAAAGAGAACTCCAGAGAGCCCCCGAATTTTGGCGAGTTCCATCTTTTAAACCCTAATTTTTTGGTGTAAATTGGCGTATTTCTAAAACCCAACCCATTTCATTTCATTGGTTATGTTATTCAAAACTAACGTCTTTTCCTGCCCCTTCATTATTTTCCATTGGTTATATCTTTGCACTCCGCAGACATCGCAACTTCGGTCAGAAACCCTATCTTGCCAACTCGCCAATTCAATTAACATCATTAAACCCTTATTTATTGCTTTGTATCTGCCATGAAATAATCAAACCGTAATTAGACTCATCAAACCCTTTAAATTTATTTCTAAACCAATTATAAAGCTATTTTGACATAAACTACTCAAACCTTAATTTAGAATCATAAATCTTTTATTCTTTTAAATTGAATCCTTTCGGCGCCCAGATATTTTTTAATTGCTCATTAAATATTATTTATAGGATATTTCCAGATATCAAAGTACTTAAATGAATCATCCGCTTGCTTATTTCAAAGATAATGATCGCGATTGCACTCACGCGCTATTTTTCCCATACTTTTAGATTAATTTATTATCCCATATGAACTTTCTTTCACTGCTTTCTGTTATCTAAAAGAATATCGTTGAACGTAAATACACTAATTTAAAATATAAAATTATTAATTTATTTCTTACCTCTTTTTATCTATTATATTCCATATCTCTCATATCTATTATATTTTATATCTTTCATGTATGTATGTATGTGGATAATCTTCTGGCTATTATAGCTCAGAAACTAATAAAGATAGAGCTACGAAACTTTATAATTGAAATACATCTGGTGTACAGATGAAATTTCCAAATTTTGGTGAAAATTGAAAAACCGGAAGTGGGACATCGGAAACCGGAAGTGGGACCGTAAGTCCGTATCTCAAAAATGGCTCTAACGATTTTCTTCAAACTTGCTATATAAACACTCTATTAGATGTCCTTTTGAATGATATAGTTGGTTAGTTCAGGAAAATTGATAGGCGTCCTGTATAAATAGCTCAATTCCAGGCCTCGCAAAGGCGTTCCTTTAAAAACGGTTGAACGGATTTTTTTCAAACTCGCCATTTTAACTCACTTTTAAATATGCTTTTGTATGTAATTATTGTTTTCCTGTCAATAATTGAGTTTAACCGGAAGTGGGACCGTAAGTCCGTATCTCAAAAACGGCTCTAACGATTTTCTTCAAACTTGCTATATAAACACTCTATTAGATGTCCTTTCGAATGATATAGTTGGTTAGTTCAGGAAAATTGATAGGCGTTCTGTATAAATAGCTCAATTTCAGGTCTCCTAAGGGCGTTCTTTTAAAAACAGCTGTCCGGATTTTTTTCAAACTCGCCATATTAACTCACTTTTAAATATCCTTTTGTATGTAATTATTGTTTTCCGGTCAATAATTGATTTTTTGTAAAAGTTGGTATCTCAAAAACGGCTCTAACGATTTTCTCTTTAGTTCACTTTTATGTTTTCTGATTGCATTATCTCTCAAAAATGCATATAATATGTGCAATAATGGGCAATGGAAGTCGTGTGGTTGTTTCACACCAGATTTTTTTAGTTCCACATCATACTATAGGTATGGGGAACACTTAAGTAATCATAAAGATTTCTGACTTTTTACTTCCATTACCCTACTACCATAGGTAATGGAAGTATTGTATTCGGTCTGAAAATTCGATATCGGGTTTTCACCTGATTTACACGTTTTAAGGTCCCCTGAGTCCAAAAAAGTGGTTTTTGGAAATTGATCAGTGTGTATGTGTGTGTGTATGTATGTATGTATGTGGAGAATCTTCTGGCTATCATAGCTCAGAAACTAATAAAGATAGAGCTACGAAACTTTAGAATTGAAATACGTTTGGTGTACAGATGGAAATTTCCAAATTTTGGTGAAAATTGAAAAAACGGAAGTGGGACATCGGAAACTGGAAGTGGGACCGTAAGTCTGTATCTCAAAAATGGCTCTAACGATTTTCTTCAAACTTGCTATATAAACACTCTATTAGATGTCCTTTCGAATGATATAGTTGGTTAGTTCAGGAAAATTGATAGGCGTCCTGTATAAATAGCTCAATTTCAGGCCTCGTAAAGGCGTTCCTTTGAAAACGGTTGTACGGATTTTTTTTTAATTTGCTATGTAAACTTTGTTTTATATGTCTTTACAAGCGTATTAAGTTTCTCATGCAGGAAAAATTTTAGGTTTCTACTTTGTTAGGTCAATTTTATCTCTTCTGATCATATTATCTCAAAAAAAAAAAAAAAAAATGCATATAATACATGTAATACTGGGTAATGGAAGTCGTGTGGTTGTTTCACACCAGATTTTTTTTTTTTTTATGTTTTTGCATGAATCCTAAAATCACAAAATCAGTATGGTGGTTGCCTGTAGGATGTCATTCTGTTAGTCTGTGTAGTGTCACAATATCTCGAGAACAAATAAGTGTCACAATATCTCAAGAACAAATGTCACAGATAGTTTGGATTAGTTTTAAAATATCACTTACGACACTGATAAGGACCCTTTTTGTTTTTAATATTCTCGTATGAAAACTTTGTAAGATATAAAAATAAGATTTTCTTAACATTAAGGAATAGGGAATATTTCCTGTTAAAAATTTATAATGATTATTTTCATCATAAAGATATTGGACCAATTTCAAAACATCATTTATGATGCTGGTATGAATATAATTGACTATGAGCATCCTACATTGAAAACTTCCTAAGTTATTCAAATTCTACGATTTTCTTAACATTAGAGGATAGAGCAAAATTTTGTATAAATGTGTAGTATGATAGCTAATTATTTTCATCACAAAGATGTTGAACAAGTTTTGAAAATATCATTTATGATACTGGTAAGAACATCATTGAAAATTTTGTAAGTTATTTGAAATTTGTGATTTTCTTAACATGGAAAAATGAAGCAATATTTCACATAAACTTGCAATAAATGGAGATTGTTGCATTGGAAGTAGTTTAGAATTGCATGAAAATGAAAACTAAAATTCAAAAACTGATCCTAATAAAATTAATCAGCAAATTAGGATAAGGTAAATGTATTGAATTGAATGTTGGGTATTAGATGGGGGTGTTTTTTAATCTGTGACTTTGTTGAGTGATCAGTTAAATTCATTTTTCTAAAGCAAATGTAATATGCCCGATAGTAAAAGTTTATGAGAATAAGTATTTGATGGGGAACTGAGCAGAGTCTATCTATGCCAATTGGTTTCTAATGCAGATTTGTTTTTAAATATTTTATTTTTGTGTACACTATATTCTATTGACATTTATGAAACATCTGTTTATTAATAAGAGGTACTGTATATATTTTCTTTTTACAAAATACTATTTCATCAATAGATATTAAAATAATGCATTTTTATGATTACTTTTTAAATATATGTACAATTTAAATATACATAGAAGGATGTAAAAGAAATAATATTGATTAGACTTTGAACGGATAGTATCTTAATTAAGTAATAGATACACTACATGCATATTATAGTACTAGCAGGCTACGCCCGGTTCGCTGGTCACTATATTTAAATGATTTTTCAAAATAATTGAATTAATATTTTTTTTACACCACATTATAGACAAAAACATAAAAAAAAAAAGAAAGAAACTGCTATTGCTCCAAACCTCGCTTGTCTACGGCAGCTCTTTTCCCAACCGCACTTCATCAGGTCTAGGTTTCCCATGCTTGCAGAAAGATCTTTCCCGGGCACTTCAGTATGGATATTTATTGATGACAGGGGAGATCTGCTACTATTTAAGAACTATGATTTTAAAGATGACTGTATAGGTATATGTCAATATCCACTGGCTATACTGTGAGTCACCCACATCTAGGGGTAATTCTAGATTGTCGCCTTTTATCCACTGCATAAATGTAGAATAGGGTGACCATATGTTCTTGAAATTCGAAGACAGCCTCTATTTAGAAATCGTTTTTCTAATTTTGAAAAATTTGTAGTAAAGAAAATTACTTATTAAAGCAATTTGCTCTTTATTTATTTAGAATAAAAAAAATAATCTTAAATGGGTAATTAAAGTAGTTTTTAATTCTATATTTTTATAAAAGTACTCTAATATGGTCATCCTCCCGATTGTCCATAGCATAGCACTAGTGTAACATAAAAAATCCTCTAAGCCAAATGTTACTTATTTTTATAAGTTATGTGGTAAATTTATATCCTTGGTCTGTTGTCAAGCATGGAAAAATCGCTAAATGCAAACAAGCCATTCAGGACCTCTGTTTTCAGATTTTCCCCGTTTCTTAAACCAGCTGTGAACCACCAGTGGTACATGCTGGTATGAATGTGTTAAAGATTTATTTCTCAAAGGGCAAGTTTCAATTACCTTTGGCATTTTTAATTATTGTGAGTGTAATTTCCACTTGATTTTGATGCAATTTTTTAAGGGGGAACTCTACTTATTGTCATCAGAAGCAAAAGCCAGTGGTTGTTATCTATGGGGAGTTTTGCCCCATTGTAACTCATTAACAAATATATTTTTAAATTCTGTTTACACAATTAGAAAATTTATAGCTATTAAATTGGTTATCATTCTAAAAATTGATATTTTTAATTTTTCAAAACATGAATTTTCATTGTGAAATTTTGAATTTTATATCTTTAAAAGAAAATATTAAAAAAGAAATTTTTTTTAGAAAATAACCAATTTAATAGTTATGAATTTTCTGAATGTGTAAACGGAATTTAAAAATATGTATAATGAAGTTATACTGGGGAAGATTCCCCATAAAATATTAACACCGATTTTGGTTTCCAGTGACGATAAGTAGATAGTCCCCTCAAATGTTCATAACATGCCATTCTGAATTATGTATTATTAAAAATATTTTTGCAAAATTGATTTTTTGAAGGGGCAAAGGTCCTTAATTGATATATTAAATTCAAGTTATGAGGCTAATGTTTGATGTTGTTTCTTTGGTATAAATTCATTTTATAGAAAAAAGGTACAATATGTAAATACCAAAACTTTTACCATTAGTTTTTAATATATATATATTTAGCGTAAATGTATTGGAATTAAGTTTTACATTTAGGTGAATGAATGCTTTTGTACAGCAATAAAACTGTACAAATTGAGAAATAATCATTTCATTTAAAATTTTTCTAAAGTGTAACGATGAATCATAAAACGTTTCAGCTAATCTTTTGTTTTAGCAAGAGTTATATTTCTGATTGGAATATGTATTTTTACTTCTTGCTGTGTATTTTGTAATTTGTATTTTCGTATTTCTTAACAGGTAAAGCTGTTTTAATATATGTTGCAGAGATGATACCAAAATTAAAAAGTAGAACCCAGAACAAAGGCACTAATGAGCAGGCCCAGAATGTGCAAGCAGCTAAAAAAGGAAATAAGAAAAAAAGGCGATAGTTTGGTTTTCAGTTTGTTTATATGTAATCAATAATTCTTTTCAAATAAACTTCTATTTTTTAATTGATTTTTATTTTTTTTTCTTCTGAGACTCCCTTGTTTCATCATAAGTTAACTTGTTTGGATTGCTTTTCTCGTATCTGAGATCTGATTCGAGAAAGGCAGTCCAAAAAAGTTAGCTTATGATGAGATGGAGGCGTCTTGAAAAGCTTCCTGAATGAAGGATTAAAGTTTTAAAATTATTATTATGTAATGAAACCTTCATTTTGTTGACATTTAACTACTACATATATTTATGGAGATTAGAGCTGTACTTGGTATTTATTCGGTACTTTGCTAAATTTTTACTAAGTACTCAGTCAATACCCCAGTGGCAGAAAGTTTTGAAGCTGCTTGCTACAGGCTTTTAAAATTTCATAATCTGTCTGCAAAATTTGTGTGTAATTAGGAGTGAAAATGGCTTACACTCAAAAAGCCTGAAAGCTGATGGGGATGGGGGGGGGGGCTTAACATCAGTGGTGATCTTGTGCAACAATACATGAATACAATTTTACTACAAAACAATATAGTATAAACAATTGTATTCATTCAATTCATCTCATTCAATTAAATATTTTATAGCAATGTTTGACACAACACAATTAATTATAAATAATAAAAGTATTAGTTTTAGTTTTGATACAGAAATTTTTATAAGTGAATTGTTATCCAAAAGTTGCAGACAAATTTTTTTCTCAGTGCAGACAAAAACTGTCCGCAAGCCGTTTTTCTGTGTCCACGACTATGTCGCCGTGTTTCTGCCACTGGGGCCAATACAAAGTAGCTGTAATTTTTTTTTTTTTTCATGCATTAGTAAAATAAAATGTATTAATAACAGATTTTTATTAACAACTAAACTAAAAAGAAAAAAAAAATACAAGTAAAGTCATTATGCTTCATGTGGTTAAAATGTGCAAATAGATTGTTACCAAATTTGGTAAAGAGATAATTCATAAGATGTACTTGTTTGTTTTAGCCATAGAAGGCTGAAATAAGTCACTTTTAAAACTGTACTAAAAGATTGATTTTTTTTTTTTTTTAAATATAATAATTGTATAAAAAGAAAATACACTAAAATGTTTATGTTCCCTTAAAATTATCTGAGGAGAAAATTCTGCATCATAGAAAATAAAAAGAGTTTAAGAATAAAGTTATCAATTATGGTTTTAGTAATCTACTAACTGGGAAGTATAAATTTTCAGATTCTTAAAGGGCACATTTAAAATGCAGACACTTAATTTCAAAATTCAGTTGTAAGTATGCATACAAGATTTTTTTTAAAACTTTCTTTACGTTTGCTTGTTGCGAATGTATGAACAAATGTTGATCGTTATACACAATAGTATTATTTATATTTACAATATTTACCTTTAGTTTGAAGGTTATTTTCTATAAAGGACAGTAAGGATGTATTTATTTATTATTATTTTGGATGAAGGGCAAGAAGAGTGTTACTTTGTTAACTGAAAGGGAAGGCATGGCACAGCATCCTTCTGAAACTGCATAGCAGAAACTTGATGTGCATATACATCCAGCTTACTATAAAAATTTTGAAACACTTTATGAAGAACACTGTTTGCCATTTAATCACATTTTTTATTTAAAATGCTTTATTTCAAGATGGGTGAAATTATTTACACATACATTAGTAATTTTTTTTATGATTACTGAACTGAAATGCTACCCGTTCTTTACACTTTCTACTACTTCTTACGTTTCTACACTTTCTTTAAAAAATTGCCACATTTTTAATTGTAACAATTGGGGCATTAAACCCCAGTACAAAGTCATTTTTAGAAAACTTGAAATATTACACTATAGACACAGCAGATTGCAAAAGTATTAAATATCTAATGAAATATAACCATTTATCTATACATGACCAAGCTTTAATAAATTTCACTTGCATATTTTAATAGAAAAAATATTGAGCTACTTATATGAAAACCCTAAACAAATATAATGTAAATTTAAAATGTTGTACCCAATAGAATGAATCCATATTTAGTTTTGCTCTGGTATAGTGTACGTTGATTGTAAACAAATATTGACAAAACCCTTTTTTCAATTTCCTTATTTTTGAAAGGAACTGAAACTCAATTCATTCTATCACATACAACTTTTTGAATTTACACAATATTTGTTTGGGATTTTCATAAAAGTAGCTTCATACTTAGGGCTATTAAATTGCGCAAATGACATTTTATCAAAGATTATACATGCATTACTAAAAATTTAGTAAAGATGCTCCTATTCCATTAGATATTTAAAATTTTTTTCTTCCTCATCGCAGTAGTCAAGTTTTCTAAAAATGGCTTTGCACTGGGTATTCTAATTAGGAATGTGGAATTTTTTTTTAAAGAAACCATTATCTCCATGAAGTATATGGTAGCCTCATAAAAATTTATACAGATAAAGAAGGAAGACTTGTAATCGCACACTACAGCCAGAACACATTTCAAGCCTCACTTTTTACAGGGTAATTCTAAATATATATATATATATATATACTAGCAGGCTACGCCCGCTTTGCTGGTTCCTATTTTTAAATGAATCACTATAATTACTGAATTCTCAAAATTGCATTAATTTTTATCACGTGAAAAAAAAAAAAAAAAAAAGAAACAAAATCTGATTAGGAAAAATGTCGCACCGGGAAAAAATTCCCAAAAGGCTCTAACTCTTATTTCTATTTTCCCCCACCCCTCCCGTCTATCCTAATAATTTTACAAATTCGAAAATATTCGCAATTGATTTGTAGGTATCAAAAACCTCTGTACCAATTTTGAATGATCTAACACTATTTTATTTTTTTTGCCCCTACGCCCCTCCTAATAACTTTACACTTTTGAAAATATCCCCATTCGACTTGCCGGCCTCTAAAACCTATCTGTACCAATTTTGAACGGCCTAACTGTATTTCTATTTGTTTTTGCCCATAGCCCCCCCCCCCTTACCGTCCCACCCCTCCTAATAATTTTGCAAATTCGAAAATATCTGCAACCAATTTGTAAGTATCAAAAACCTCTATATACCAATTTTGAACGATCTAATTATATTATTATTTTTTTACCACCCCCCCTTCTTGCCCCTCCTAATAACTTTACACTTTCGAAAATATCCCCATTCGACTTGCAGGCCTTTAAAACCTATCTGTACCAATTTTGAATGGCCTAACTGTATTTCTATTTGTTTTTGCCCCATAGCCTTCCCCCCCTGCTGAATTCCAGAAATCGATATTTAGACATTTGTGTTAGCTATATTTTAAAGTAAAAATTTTATGAATATCTGTTTTTTTGTTTGAGATATGAAGGATTTTGTAAAATCACATTTTGCCCCCCCCCCCCCCCCCTTGAGGGGTGAATTTTGTAAAATTGCTTCTTAGTGGATGCCTACATCATAGAAAGAACATTGTCACAAAATTTCATGCTTCTAGGTCCAGAGGTTTGGTCTGGGTGATGATGAATCACCCCCTTACTCAGTCAGAAAGAACGATTATATATATTGATCCCCCCTTTTGAGGAGGGCAAAACTCTCACTGAAATATGAAGTACTTCTGAAATTTCAAGATGATTCATGCAGTATTTTTTGATATATTTAATAAAATATTTATCAAAACGGTTCACTCACTTATGGAAAAAGGTAGTGTATCACATGACACTGGCAAGAACCCTATTGATTTGCAGCATTCTAATTAAAAATCTTTATAAGTGGTATATGAAATTTACGATTTTTTTTTTTACACTGGAGAACAGGGCAAAAGTAAGCCTAGACATGCATTAAAAGAAATATTTTTTATTGTAAAGATGCCAGACCTGCTTTTAAATATCGGTTGTGATGCTGGTATCAACATCATTAATTGTGAAGACATTATTAATTATTCAAATTTTACAATTTTTTTTTTTTTAATAGAGCAAAATTTCACATGAACATCCATGCTGAATAAAGCAATATTTCACATAAACTTACTTTATGGAGATTGTTGCATTGGAAATAATATGGAATTGCATGGAAACTGAACCTAGCTAAAGTCAGAAAATTAAGATAAATGTATGGAATTCAATGGTTGGCAAACTATTAGATGGTCTATTTCAGTCTGTGAATATGTCGAGAGATCAGCTAAATTAATTTCTCTTATCATGGATGTAGTATGCTCTATAGTAGAAAATATCTGATGGGGAATAATCAAGAGCAGAGTCCACCCATGCCAAACTATTAGATGGGCTATTTCAGTCCGTGAATATGTCGAGTATCAGCTAAATTAATTTCTCTTATCATGGATGTAGTATGCTCTACAGTAGAAATTTATGAAAATATCTGATGGGGAATCAAGAGTAGAGTCCACCTATGCCAATTTGTTGTCTATTGCATCCTCTGTATAGCATATGGATTTTTAAATCGGCCCAATATCATTTCTCTCATTGAAATGTTTCTAAATCTTTAATGTTCAAAATTAATTAGTTAATTAAAACAACACTAAAATTACACAGGAATGATAAGATTAAAAGCATTTTCACTCCAAATATTTTGATGAAAAATTATTCATTATATGTTATACTTCTTAACCCTTTGGGTGCACATTTAATTTTTTGGGGCATGGAGAAATTTTTATGAGCAGATTTTATGCAATAATTCATTTATTTAATGATATATGTAAGATATTGAGATAACTTTAAGTAATTAGTATTACAAAAAAAGAAAGAAAAAATTGCTCTATAAGTATTTTGTACCTCTTTTACTTCTTGGTATTATCTCACTAATCATTATTATTGTTTAGTTTGCTATTGTCTTCATCTTCATTTTGTCATTCACTGTAATTATTTAAAGAACCACTAAAAAGAAATCTTTATTAGACTGACCACAATCACTTTTTTCAATAAAACTTTCATTATCACTATCAAAAAATATGTTGCTAATATTTGACATTATGGTAAAATAAAATACTGAAATTATTTTTTTCCCATTGCAACTGCTACAAATTACTTTCAAATATACAAAAACGAAGATCTTAAATATGGTCTCAATTTCAATGACGTACCAGAACATCATGTGCGACTTTGGCCAACAAAATGCACAACGTTCTTGAAGTCAATGTGGTCAAAGGGTTAATTACACAGATCGCTACACCATATGTATATATGTTAGAACCGATTTAAAAAACATATATATATATATATGTTTTATGAAAAATAAATAAAAATCTTTCATTTCTATACAAGGGTGTTTTAAAAGATTCTACATTTATAATGATCCCCTACTGGGTTAAAAAATTTTCTTCTCAGTTCTTAAAAAGTTCCCAAAATTCTTTCAAATTACATCTGACCAAAACTGAAGATTCCACCATTTGAAATTAACAAAATAAATTTTCATTATTCTGGAACTCCAAATGAAAGCAATATAAATGTATGGGAAATTGTATTTCTCGGCTATCATCTCCGCTGTGTGATGTCACTGTGTACGCAGCTATCACGTGTTATTGTGTCACTGTTTGTTTCATCCTTTCACTGTATGCGCGCGCACCTGTTACTTAGTGGTTGACGCGGAGCTGTTGTGTGAGATAAGACTGTATCTCCGCTCGTAAAATGTGTCTATGTTTAGTGTTATGTATTGTCCCTTTTTATTTCTTAATAAATGTTATTAGTGTCATCATGGTCTGTAGCAGTTTCCCTATATTTATGGGGGCTCGACTTATCCGGAAATTTATACCCCTAACATCACGAATAGACGTTACTTCTGTTTTCTAAAGCAGTAGCGTGAAAATGTTATTCTTCAATACGTTTTAAAGTGCACTGTGAACATTTTTTTTCTGCGGATGATATTTTATTTATTATTTTATTGAAATACATTGATGTTTTCAAAAGTTCTCAACATTGGATACTTTCTGTTCTTCGTATCTACTGAATATTTCTTTTGAATTCGACAAAGCTATTTTTTTTTTCTGCATTTCAAGTAATTTTGAATTACGATTCTTTTCATCTACTGGACGTTAAAAGATGATTTCAATATAAATGTGCTTGCTCATCATAATATTTTGCTTTTCCGATGGATAGTTCGCTGGAATAATGTAATCATCGCTGCAGGGGACTGCCCTTAATGTTAGAGGTAGGGGCATGCATTTTTCTTTGCATGGTAGTATTTTTTAAAAAAAAAGGAATTTTTTTTTTCATTTGTAGTTTAAATTTTGATTGAAACTCATTCATTGCCGTTTTACGCCCTTTAAAAATGACTTGCTTGTTCATTTTTGTATAAATAATTTTCTTCCCCCCATATTTAATTATTTTCCCTCAATAAAGAAATATTCTGTTCCCCAATATTTATTTATTTTATGTTCTGGTTTTAAACCATTTTTTTTTTTTTTTTTTTTTCAATATTTACTTAAAAAAAAAAAAAAAAAAAATATTTACTTCGGTTTCCTTATTTTATTTTTCTTGCATCCTAAAAATGGCCCTTAAATTAGGCGACCTAGTGGTCAAAAAAGCTCAAGAAATTATGTACAAAAAACATACAGATATTGAAATTTTTGATTTTCTTACAAACAAATCTTATAACCATAAGTTCAATAGTATGGGGAGAAAACCTGCTACTGACTGACCAGATCTGTTAAGAGCATACAATATTTAATCCCGCTGACAGTCAAAACACATGTTATTTTACAGAATTTTTTTTTTTCTTGAGAATTTCTCATTACTTAATTTTTTTTAATTCCATTTTTCACATTCAGAAAGTTCACAACTGTTAAATTAGTACTCACTTAATATATGTTTGAATTAAATGTGAAAATGAAATTAAAAAAAAAAAAAAAAAAGAACATATTAGTTAATGAGTTTATAACAGGGCAAGTTTTCCCCATAGAACAAAATGAACTTTGGCTGTTAGTGAGAATCACATGTTGTACACCTTTCAGTGCCCTCTTCACTCACTGCCGCCGGAAGCCGAAGCTAATGTTATTCCATAGGAAATTTTTCTTTACAAATAACTTATTAACTAATACATATTTTTAAATTCTGTTTCTGAAAATACCCAGCTATTAAATTGACGGACCTTTTTAAAAAAATTATTTTGTAAATTTTTTATATTTTATTTTGAAGCTGCAAAATACAAATTTTCAATATATGAAATTTTTTCATTTTGCAATTTCAAAATAAAATATTCAAAATTAAAAAAGGTCCGTCAATTTAACAGCTGGGAATTTTCTGAATGTGAAAACAGAATTTAGAAGTATGTATTAGTTAATAAGTTATTTGTAAAGAAAATTTCCCCATAGAATAACATTGGCTCGGGCTTCTGGCGGATGCTAAGTGAAGAGGGCCTTTCGACGGTGGCTGAAGCTAATGTTATTTTATGGGAAATTTTCTTTACTTGTAATTAATTATTACATATTTTTAAATTCTGTTTTCACATTCAGAAAATTCCCAACTGTTAAATTGACACACCTTTTTTTAAAAAAAATTTTTAAACTGTAAAATACAAATTTTCAATATGTCAAATTTTTCATTTTGCAATTTCAAAATAAATATTAAAAATTAAAAAAAAAAATAAGTTTTCAAAAAAGGTGCATCAATTTAACAGTTGGGAATTTTCTGAACATGAAAACAGAATTAAAAAAAGTTTTAGTTAATTAGTTATAGGTAAAGAAAATTTCCCATAGAATAACATTGGCTCGGGCTTCCGGCAACGGTAAGTGAAGAGGGCTGTTAAGTCAGGTGAATATGGAGGTGTTTTTAACGGCAATGATGCAGTAATTATTAGTGATCATTTAATATAACATGGCTTTGACCAATGTCTTGATAAAATATGTAAGAATTTTATAAGAAAAGATTTTTGCTGATTCATTTAGTTTTTAAGAATATCTACAATATTTATATTGATTAATAGTACTTTATATCAATATTAAATTACAACTTTAGTTGCTGCTATATTCCACATATATTGTTCTTCTTGATCATGTTTTCACAGTGGCTATTTTTGGTGCAAATTCCTCATTTGATTCTTCCCTATGAAAATGTCAGCAAATATTACACATTTTTCTAAAGAAATCTTTTTTATAAGTTTTGCAAATGAACAACTTTTAGCTTTGTTGCTTTTTCCTTATTGATCTGATTCCGATGGCTCTTCCTATAGTTTCTACATTTACAATAATATCAGAACTTAACGTTGTTAATAAGTGTATCCAAGTTTTAACAATATCGTAATTTTAAAATACACATTTTAATTACATAAAATGATTATAAGATGTTACTACTGTTTATAAGATATCGAAAGCTAAAAAAAAAACTATTGAAATCAAAGTATGACAGTAATGTAGAACTTTGAGAAAAAAAGGAAAAATATATATACACAGGGCTTGAAATTAACAGTGGTCCATGACCACAAAAATGTTCAACAGATCAGGAAAATATATATTCTAGTGGTCAACTGGACCAGTGAAAATTTTCAGATTTTTTACTTTCTCTAAAATTGCTTATGGAAATCTCTTGCACTGTACAATGCTGTAGCAATAATAAAAGTACTTCATTATAATTGTTAATATCATCTATTATGTGTAATTTTTCATTTAATTTCATTCAAATAACTTAATGGCAAATGTGACATTTAGTTTATCTATTAAAGAATTTCTTTTTATGTTATACAAGACTTCATTTGTATTTGTAATTAATTTACATAAAATTATCATATTTGTCATGTAAATTTGTTTTACAAATTTTTAAATATTTAAAAAATATACGAACCAATGAAATCTTAAAAATTACCTAGTCCTGCAGACCAGTGATTTAACTTTCTTAATTTCTACCCTGATATATATATATATATTATAAAATAATAAAAGACAATGAAAAAGGTGGTTGTTGGGTGGGCAGATGTTTGATTACGGAGGTGGGGTGGTGTTGTAAGGCTGGATGGGTTTGTGAAAAAAAAAAAAAAAAAAAAAAAAAAGCAGAAGGCTTGTTGCATTTACTTTGTATTACTATGCAAACTTTCTTTTTCCAATAAAATTTCAGTTTCTTCCTTTTTGAGTTGTGAACTATTCTTAAAATTCTAATCATACTATTAAACATCATGTAATCAATCAGTTAATTTCATTGTTGCTTCGTGGTTTCATTGTTATTCATCTGCTTTGAAATTTTGCTTTTTTAAATTCATATGACTCCTATTCTGGGCGTGGCAGGCTGGGTGAGTGTTGCCAGCGTGAAACTAGTTTAACCCCACAGGCAAGTCACAAGTCTTGCCGCCTGCCTCCTTCCTTTTTATCTTAAGTTTCTTAAATTATTTTTTCATAAATTTTAATAAAGTTTATGGTTTTAAGTTAAGATTTGTGGTGTTACTTCATTGATTAGTTTGTTTTGCAGGCTGTTAATTAATAAATCTGGTTTCTTTACATTAGTGTATTTCATCCACTGATATATATATATATATTTTATCTTATTGGTCATTGGTGTTTCAGTGATCTTGAATCTGTTGCTTGGCTTCTACTATGCTTAATAGTTCATCATTATTATATATATAAACTCTATTTTTTAATTACAAATTTTAAAAATACAAAACATTATTACTCTCAGGACATTAACACTATAAAAATTTGCTTTTATGTTTACTTGAAGGCAGTTTTATAGTTTTATTAATTAAACAAAAGTTTTCTGTTATAAAACTAAGAATTTTGTGTTCAATAAATTACAAATAGAAAGATTATAAAAAGTTTATTTTACATAAACAGTTAGCAGGTATTCATGACATAACAGACTTCATCTTTAAACGACCCTAAAAAAAAAAAAAAAAAAAAATAATAATAATAATAATACACTTAACACTCATTGAACTAAAGCTAGAATTAACAAATATGAAGTTTAAAAAAATCATAATGTTTTACTTTAAAAATAATAATAAATATTTGAGCAACAAGAAAGAAAAATCACATGTTTTACACAGATCATAAACAGGGTTCATACTCAAATATGGGGAAAAATTTCCCTGAGTTCCCAGACAATTTTCAAGAAAATATTAGCGACATATTACAAGAAATGCTTCTCTAGACAGGACAAAATACAACTACTTCTGATTACTGCCGATCATGCTAGAAATTCAGGTAGAAATCATTATTTATATGCGTATTTTCACAATACTTAATTTAAATTTTGATATGTAGCTAAAAAAGAAAAACATAACTTGAGAGGGAAAAAAAAATTGTTTTTCCAGGTTTTATAACTGATTTTCCCTGACTTTTAATGAAAATTTTTATTTTCCCTGACTTTTTTTAACAAATTCCGAATTCCCTGAGTATTCCCCGTTTTCCAGGTTTTCGCCGATGAGTATGAACCCTGATAAAACACTCCTTTAATGTTTTACATCTCCTAGATGAGACTTTTTTAAACATAAGTGTATGATCACATTAGAAATCTTTTTTATTTCATAATTTTTTTTATTTTCTAAAAGCCTTGAACTTAAGGTATGCAAAGAATGCTCATAAAAGCATGAAAGGATAAAAAATAGTGTAATTAATGAAAATTGCTAATTCGTAATTGCCCCTTTAAAGTTTGTTTCATGATGAAAAACTTCATTATACAGAAATTATAAAATGACAGAAATTAAAAGGCGAAACTTACTAACATATATGCAATCTGCAGTTTATGCATTAAGATCTTAAATAAAAATTAAATCGAAAAGTTTCTATAAGAGCCCCAGGAAATTTCTAATCCAATAAGGAGCTGTGAATCCATGAACAAAAAGTGGAATCACAAACAAGAGAGACTTTCACTACAGATTTCAATATCTAAACATCTCTGCACAGCCCTCTGGTTCAAAATTACACAGGTAGCAAGATCATCCAAACCTTGGCCACATGGTCTTCTGGCATATGCAGCTGCATGTTCGCCCAAGCTTATCAATTGCCTTCCATCAGTCCCAACCAATATCTTTGCTTGAATAATGACACTGGATTTTAATGAATCCAGCATCTTTCTTGTGTGTCTACAACTGATATTCTATAGATGTGATATGCACTCTTTCCAGTATTGACTTAGTTAGGAGTAGGATTGGATTACTTTGTATCATAAAGAGCTACAAATGACTTATTTTTGACATGGGATTTTACTTACAATATTTGTATGTTCATTTTTGTAGGAATAACACAAATATTTAGATACACCTATACATGTATAATAAAATAGTTTAACACAATTATTTTTTAGCGGGAGATTGGGAGAGGGAAAAGAATTTTTGCTTATAACAAGAAGAAATTGGAACAAAATTTTATAAAACTTGCAAGAAAATTAGCAAAATATTACAGAAACATGATACTGAAATAAAAAATGATACATTTAATTTTTACTGAGATATGAGTATTTGTAGTAAATATTTTCTTTTTCACTGTGCATGTGCGAAAGACAGCTCATTTTTGTTAGATTGACAGCTAGATATATTGGGTAACTTAATGACTATTTTTTAATGACCTTCCATGACTATTTTTCCTGACTTACACATTTAGTTCCAAAAAACTTTCCCAAAATAATTTTACAATAATGAGCTTTCAAATATGGCTTATTTCCAGAAAATTTGTCAAAAATCCCTGACTATTCCATTTTCCAGACTTACTTAAATTCCCTGACTAGTGGCCAGCCTGTATAAATACTCATATCACAGCAAAGTTTATGCATGTGCATTTTATACTTCAGAATAATGTTAAAAATGTCCAGTGTTCATGGGAAAAAAAAAAAAAAAAAAAAAAAAAGGAACAGAATTTAGAATCTCGGCACTGTGCTGTAAAGGTGTCATGAATTAATAAAATATTTTTGTAAAAAAATAGAACCGACTCCAAAAAATAATTATTACTCAAACAACTAAAAATAAAATGAAAGTTGGCACAAAATAAAATTATAAATTGTGCCTATAAATATAAAATAAATTTCTTTGCCAAACAACACAAACATTACAATTAATCATAACTTTTCAAATCGGCATAAAATTATGCCAGCATATGCCAGAAGACCATGGGGACAAGGTTCGATGATCTTGCTACCTGTGTAAGTTTGGACCAGTGGGCTGTGCAGAGATGTTTAGATATTGAAATCTGTTACGAAAGTCTCTCTTGTTTGTGATTCCACTTTTTGCTCATGGATTCACAGCTCCTTATTGGGAGCTGTGTGAGCTTATAGAAATTAAAAGGCGAAACTTGCTGACATATATGCAATCTGCAGTTTATGCAATAAGATCTTTAATAAAAATTAAATCGATAAGTTTCTGTAAGAGTCCCAGGAAAATTCTAATCCAATAAGGAGCTGTGAATCCATGAGCAAAGTGGAATCACAAACAAGAGAGACTTTCCCGAATAAACTACTATGTCAGAAACGCCAAAGAAAAATATTGGATTTTCAATATTTTTCTTTGGCGTTTCTGACGTAGTAGTTTATTCGGGTTTTAATATTCCAACGCCAAGTCTCCTGTTATTATTAAGAGAGACTTTTGCTACAGATTTCAATATCTAAACATCTCTGCACAGCTCACTGGTCCAAACTTACACAGGTAGCAAGATCATCCAAACCTTGGCCCCATGGTCTTCTGGCATATGCTGCCACATGTTCGCCCAAGCTTATCCACTGCCTCCCGTCAGTCCCGACCAATATCTTTGCTTGAATAATGACGCTGGATTTTAATGAATCCAGCATCTTTCTTGTGTGTCTACAACTGCTACTCTATAGACGTGATATGCACTCTTCCCAGTATTGACTTAGTCAGGAGTGGGATTGGATTACTTTGTATCATAAAGAGCTACAAATGACTTATTTTTGACATGTGATTTTACTTACAATATTTGTATGTTCATTTTTGTAGGAATAACACAAATATTTAGATACACATATACATGTATAATAAAATAGTTTAACGTAGTTATTTTTTGGGGGGAGATTGGGAGAGGGAAAAGATTTTTTGCTTATAGCAAGAAGAAATTGGAACAAAATTTTATAAAACTTGCAAGAAAATTAGCAAAATATTACAGAAACATGATACTGAAATAAAAAATGATACATTTAATTTTTACTGAGATATGAGTATTTGTAGTAAATATTTTCTTTTTCACTGTGCATGTGCGAAAGACAACTCATTTTTGTTAGATTGGCAGCTAGGTATATTGGGTAACTTAAGTAAATTATCAGTAAAAGAGTGAGCTAGATTTTAGATATTTTTTCAAAGTTGAACTTCAAAAGGATTTCCACATGTCGCTAAAATAATTGGAGGATCTGCAAATGAAATACGTGACATCAGGGTTCGCGCTAGAGCGCGGGATCACGCAATATTAAAAAAAAATCCCACTTAAAAATTTTTCATATGCGCGATTTTCCCGCACTTATTTTCCTGCGATTTTTTTTTTTTTTTTTTTTTGATCTAATTCATTAAACTCCGCGAATTTACTTTTTCTGTTTTTAAAAAAATCGCGGATATCGTTCGTTAAATAATAAATAAATAAAAATGGAACAATCGGCGATCAAATGGTCTACAAAAGCTTCCTATTCCTAATCTTTCTCCATCCACAACATAAATATCAATATCCATTTCAAACTCGCTTTATGAGATTCTAGAACCTGTAAATAAATACAATTGTTAAATATTTTTTGCTCATGTAATTATTTTTTGCCCACCTCCCCCTTCATTTATCTCCATCTAGCGATCAGCAATCAAATGTTCTGCAGAAGTCTTGTTTCCCAATATTTACCCATCTGAAACATAAATTATATTTATAATATTCATTTTAAACTTGATTTATTAGATTCTAGAAGTAGAATTGAAAGAGTTTAATATTCTTACTCTGTAATTATTTTTTTAATTCCCCCCCCCCTCTTTCCCATCTCCGAAATACAGATTGTGGTCCATGATCAATTCTAGAAACAATTAAGCGATAGAAGTGCTCAATATTTCTGACATATGTAATTTATTTTTAGACCTTTAGTGCTGAACTTAATGAAGCTATTTATTTTTTCTCAATTAAATTAAATCTTTATTTGGGTGTCATATCTATACCAAATTTGTAAACATGGGGGAAATGAAGAATAGATTTTTCAGGTAAGAAAATTTTTTCCAAATCAATATAAGAAAATTAATACTCGGGCTAATTTCTAATTTCAGCAATCCCATGTCTGTAATTTGCATATTTCTTGAAAATACTTTTTTTCTGTAAAATGTAATTACTGACTTAAATTTCAAAAGTCTCACTTAAATTTTCAAAATCCCACTTAATTTTTTTGTTAGAGTGGGAGAATCCCACTCATTTTTTTTCCTTAGTGCGAACCCTGGACATGTAAGAAAACCTCTTATGAAATTTCAGAACTGGAAAATATCTAAAAATCTAGCTCATTCTTTTGCTAATTGCTTAATTTTTAGTGTATGTAAATGAACTTTTGACATAAATTGCCCAATAGATCTAGCTTCCAACCTATGTAATAATAATATTAATAATAAAAAACTGCCTTTTCTGCATACGCAGCAAAAAAATATTTACTATTAGCAAGGTGGCTAATCTTAGAACTTTTCCAAATTTTCCCTGACTTTTCCATGACTATTTTTCACCATTTTTCATGACTTACACATTTATTTCCCAAAAGCTTTCACAAAATCATTTTACAATAATGAGCTTTCAAATATGGCTTATTTCCAGAAAATTTGTCAAAACTCCCTGACTATTCCATTTTCCAGACTTACTTAAATTCCCTGACTAGTGGCCAGCCTGTATAAATACTCATATCAAAGCAAAATTTATGCATGTGCATTTTATACTTCAGAATAATGTTAAAAATGTAGTGTGTTCCAGTGTTCACGAAAAAAAAAAAAAAAAGGAACAGAATTTAGAATCTCGGCACTGTGCTGTAAAGGTGTCATGAATTAATAAAATAAAAAAAAAAAAAAAAAAAAATAGAACAGACTCCAAAAATAATTATTACTCAAACAACTAAAAATAAAATGAAAGTTGGCATAAAATAAAATTATAAATTGCGCCTAAAAATATAAAATAAATTTCTTTGCCAAACAACACAAACATTACAATTAATCTTAACTTTTGAAATTGGCACAAAATTATGTTTTTTGAAGATTTTTACCTTACTTATAAATAGTTTTTAAATTAACCTATATCAAACATACCTGCCAGCATTGAGCTCAAGTGAATGAATCATTTAGGCATTATCTGGTTCACTCATACATATATCATGGTAAAAATAGCAAAAATGTATTCAATAAACCTCAAAACGCACAGATACACCAAATTCTCATTTTTGAATTTTTTCATAACTAAAATACTTTCCTTACATAATTTATGTTCAGAAAGTAAAAATTAACAGTTAAAAAGGAGACTTTGAAGTTATGAAATATATTTTTGTAACACTCATGATAAATTTCAGAGGGGCATCAAGGAAATATATGTTAATATAAAATGTGCTGAAACAGTAAGCTCTCTAGTAATAACATTCCTTTAAAAACCAACAAACTTGCTGTAATTTAGAAATGGATAATTTTCTGCATCAAAAGATGTCAATTTTGGCACATAATATGAAAATATACAAAAACTATGCATTTTTAAAATTTACAGAATGATGCAATTTAGTAATTCCTAAAAGAAATTTCAATAATAATATAAAATACTACTCTGACTACTGATACTAATATCACTGTAACTTCCATATAAATAATTTCATTAAAAGAGTAATTAGTATAATCACCTCTTATAAAAGGCACTGCTCCAATCAACAGTAACAGTTACAGGTTCTGAAACTTGGACTCCATCCTTATCTGCTACACCCAATGTATACTACAAAATGAAAAAATAGCTATTTTAGATTCCAAAATAACGAGAATTTTTTTTTGAAAGTGTGACAATACATTTGCATTACTGAAAATTATCACCCATATCCAATATTTTAAAATGAAAATATTAGCACTAAGATCTTTGAGGTGTAGAAACAGACACAGATAGTTAACAAAAACGTACAAAAATAACCTTTTTAACATTTTCTAAAAAAAAGTTGAAAGATGTTTGACTTTGGATTGTCGGTCTGTCCGTTTGCACTTTAACATCCGTAAATATTTTCAGAATTTCTTCAAACTGATATATGTTATTCAAGTTCACTATGTCACATTCCCTATTGAAAAGTGAATAAGTAGCATGACTGGTGTGTGTAAAGGGACATACAAAAGAATGCCAAAGCATTGCACTCTACGAGAGGCTTTTTTCTAAATCATACTTGAACATTTTTGTATTACACAAATCATAATGAAATCAATATTTATTATTCATATGCACAAAATTCTTTTTTCTATGGAATACGGTATGACGGACTAGCATTAAGGTTTAAAGGACAAAAAACAAAAGTAATAAAATATATTAAAAGCTATAACTGGAAATTGCTAAGATAGCATTTTCATTTTTATTACGCTTTATTAACACTTTTCAACAGTATTAACAAGTAATTACGATATCAACTGGTCTGTCCATTTGCCTATCTGTCTGCACTCTAATGTCTTTAAATATTATGAGAAATTCTCTACACAGATGTTATTCAAGTTCACTATGACATGTTCCACATTGAAAATGGTATAAATAATGTTAATAAAACATAAGCAATAAATCATAACTTACTCGAGGTAATGATCTAGCATCTCTTGAATACAAAACTTTCATACATTCATGAATTAATTTTTGGGCATCATGACGAGATATATCAGCTTTCTTTTCAAGTGCTTCTCTTAATATAGGCTGAAAATATACACACACATATATATATTTAATAAGATATTACAATAAACTCTCGATTATTCAGGAGCAGATTATTTGTGATCTCCAGTTTCCTAGTCTCTTTTGGTATTATAAATTACAATAGATTAAAAAAATAATTTATGCAATTAGGTATCAGGATGAGATTGACAAAACTGTAAAAAAGCTGAAACTTTATGTGAAAGACTGATATTAAAACAAAATACCAGAATTCTGATGTTAAAGTATGATCTTATACAGTACAGCGCAAAAGTTTAAGCACAAGCTAATTTTTTTAATAAAATGAAAAATATACACCGGAATTCTTCGAAAGTTTTATTGTATCTAAACAACTGAATTCAACATCAATCCCTGATTTTAATTCTAATCCTTGATATTGTATGCTTATGTGATTTTTTAATAAATTGACATCTATTTGACTTTTTAATTAACTAATGAAAACACGATGTTTTATTTTTTTTATTATTATTATTTTTTTTTTCCCCTGAAACATTCCTTACAAATGCAAACTAAAGAATTGACAAAGAGCAGACACTGAATATTTTTGCTCAGAAATATTATTCATCAATTCATCAACCACAAATATTCATTTAGAGAAATTGGAGAGTAAGGTTGAATTTTTTAATACCAACTATGAAAAAAATGCCAGAGCTGGGAATCAAACTCTGGCACTCCACTTACCATATGGATGCTCTACTACTCAGCCATTCTGACTGATTACCAACTCAGCATTTTCCACATAATATCTATGAGAGAAACCACTAGGTATTATGACGTAAAAGTTGAGTTGGTAATCAGCCATGGTGACTCAGTGGCAAGGCACCTGCAAGGTAAGCAGAGTTTCGGGTTTAATTTCTGGCTCTGGCATTTTTCACATAAATGGTATAAAAATAAATAAATAAATAAAGCAAATATCAACCTTACACTCCAATTTCTCTAAATAAACAAAATATTCTGCTTGCAACAGGGGAAAGGATGAACTGACATTGTGTGGGTTTAACACTGCACAAGAGCTACACAGTGAGATATTCATGACAGTTTGATTGCCTTTTAGGGGTAATCTGGAGACATATCACCACAAATTTAATCATCTGCAGATGGGGATGACTTCGTCACTTCAGCAACCCTAAGAGGTATTAGCTTAACAGAACTTACAGAACATGAATTATGATGGATTTTATGTGCATCAGCTACCATTAATATATGGCAATAGCCTTTTGTAGGCTTAGATATCGAACTCGCAATTATCTGATTATGAATTTGATGCTCTGTCAACTGAGATATCACTGCCCTCTCGGTAAAAAAGCAGTTAGGAAAATAAATATTTAAGATGACATTCCTTACACAAGGAAGTATTTTTCTCATGAATCATGCATTAGATATTTCATGCATTTAGCTTCTATTTTTTTTCTTTGAAAAGAGAATAATGGGCATATACAATTTTTTCTTGAAGCCTTACAAAATTTATTGCGTTTACTTTAGAAACTTCACTGTTTTTGCTTTGAAAAATCATTATTGAAGGCAACAGAGCTTATTTTTCTATCTGAAGTTTTAAAAGGCATTGCCTGGTTAGATGAGCAAAGCCAGGCTCGTTAATTTTTAAAACCAAACAGTTAATGGATTGATTTCTAAGAGGAGTGTCAGTGAAAGTTAAATAAAGAATAATCTGATTTAAGTGAATGAAGACAGATATTATTTATGTAAAAAATAATTATGTCATCAATATGATGGTATTATATGCATATATATTAAAACTTAGAGAAAATTATCAAAAATAATGATAGAGAATGACCAAACAATGTAGTAAGTTAAGTCGATTGAAAAAGATCAAAATAAGACAAAAATTGAATTAATAAAAGCATGCTGATTTTTTCAATGTATTATAGGAGTATAGCATGCAAAGACTGTGGTTTTCTATGTTAAAGAGTACAGCATAAGCTAAAATTTCTCTTTAACCAATGTTTAAACTATAAATCACCTAAAAAAAAAAAGAACTATACTAACTCTCTCTCTCTATATATATATATAAATTGATAAACTGATAACAAATGAAAAGCAATCCCAAAACACTTAGTTTAAACCAAACTGACGGCAAAATTTCTTTTCTAGATTTAAAAATTAGAAAATCTGGTAAAAGATGGTCAATTGGTATTTATGATAAAAGATAGGATTTTCAGGGTTCCCACTCAATTTGAAAAATAAAATTCCCTGACTTTTCCAGGTCTATTTTTAGAAAATTCTAGTCACAAAATTTGGTTCATGACATAAAAAGTAGCTCACAGTATAAAACAGAACATAACTTGTGACGTAAAAGACAACATAGCAACATGACTTGCGATATAAATTAAGAGCTCAAAAAGCATTTTCCAGGTTTATATCATCACTTTCCCAGGTTTTTGAGCAATATTTACAATTTTTTTCTGATATTTCCCCGACTGTTTTCAGCAATTTCAAATTCCCTGACTTTTCCAGGTTTTCCCTGACCCATGGAAACCCTGATTTTTGCTTCAAGGTTTGTAACTTGATGAATTGGTTTCCCTGCATTAGTCTTAGAGTTTTAAAAAATATGTTTACGCGAATTAACAGAATTAAAACAATCCACAATAATAAAACAGACTGAATACAGCTCTTGAAAATCTTAAAAACAGTTTAACCACTACTTTACATTCTTACTAAGTAAATATTTCAATCTACCTGAATATAATCTAAGGTTTTTCTTCCTCTGGGGCGACATTTAAGAACTGGTAAGTGGCCCTACCAGCCAAAGAAGGTTCTCTATTTTATGCATGTGGGAGTTTTCATTTTTCCTTGTTCTATGAATTTCCCTTTATATATACGTATTATTATATACTAATGCATTTTATTTAAAATTTTGATTCTTTAGATAAATATTTTATATTAATTCATTTTTAATCTTCAATTCAATGGCTCTCTCTATATATCTTTGCTTTTATCTTCGAGAAGTCAGGAGCTGGGGGGGTGTGTGTGTGTGTGTGTGTGTATATTTTGGTTTAAAGCACATGTTCTCTCAGAAACTTCTCATTTCCCATTCCCTACACAGGGTTGGCAAACTGGGCCCAGACCAGAAAAACCCGCCCGGGTTTTTCTGGACGGGCCCACCAACAAAAACCCACTGGGTTTTCGCAAATAAGCGGGTTTTTGTTAAAAATTATTTATAATTTACAAATCCCATCTATAAAGTATAGAAAACACCTTACCTTTAAAGAAAAAACTCTTATTTTTATTTTCTAGAAAATAGAATTAAACATAAAAAGTAACTAGTTATAAATATAATAAAAGCAAGTTTATATTCTATAATTGGTTTCATTTTCCTTTTCCTGTAAAACCGAACAATATTTTTGTTTAACAGCGGACATAAATGTTGTCCAGAATCAATATTTAACTAATTAAATTGTTTAGTTTTAAAACTTTATAATAATTTTATTTTAATTGTAGTACCAACATAATTATAAATCTAATAAAATAAAATTTTCTTCTATAACCGTTTCAACTATTAAAAAACTTAAAAAAAAGTAAAAAAGGATAAAGCAGTGCAACTTATTTTTATAATTAAAATTAGTTGGCATAAGTGGACTCTGCTCACTTCCCCATCATATATATGTTCTCATAAATTTCTAGTACAAGACATTCTCTTAACATGATTATCATGCTAAGAGAAATGAATCTGACCAAACACCTGACACAGTGAAAGAATGAAATCCCCACCTAATAGGCTATCCACCGTTCACTTTGATATATTCATCTTATTCTAATCTTAATTTATTTTATTAGGATCAATTTCATAGTTTCATTTTCATGCTACTATTTCCAATGCAACAATCCTCAAAGTGCATATTTATATGGGATATCGCCCCATTTTGCTATGTTGATAAAATCTTAAATTACGAGTAACTTGCAAAATTTTCCTATTACAATATTTGTAGTCAATTATGTTCAAACAAGTATCATAAATGTTTTTTTGAAGTAGTTATGATCCTCAAAATGGACATGCTCAATTTTGCCCTATTCTGCCAATTTAAGTAAATCGCAAATTCCAAATAATTTATGAATTTTTTAAATTGAAAAATTTATACTCTATGATATTCATGCCAGTACACTAAATAATATTTCAAAAGTGGTCTGACATCTTTACGATGATAATATCCCTCAAAATTGACATTTATGTGAAATTTTGCCATATACTGCTATGCTATGAAATTCGTAAATTTCCAATAACTTGCGAAATTTTCAAAGTAGCATGTTTCTAGTTACTGATGTTCATTCCGACATCAAAACTCATATTTTAAAACTGGTCTCATATTTTTTCAGTAAAATTTTTCCATTTAATGCATGTTTAAGTAAAATTTTGCCCTATTCTCCCATGTTAAGAAAAGCATAAATTTTTAATAACTTACGAAGTTTTTTAATTCGAATGTTGCAAATGAATAAGGTTCTTGCCAGTGTTGAAAGTAATACAAAACTGATCTGACTTCTCTGTGACAATTTTTTCTTGAGATATCGTGTACACAAACTAACGGACTAACAAACTAACACACACCATACAAATTTTGTCATTTTTCGGATTCCTCACACGTGAAAACACGTAAAAAAAAGTTAAAAAAAAAAAAAAAAAAACGAGGTAAAAAATTTTCACGATTACCTAAGTTCTCAATCTATAGCATGATGGGGAACTAAAAAATTTAAATGATATGTATTGTACTTAAGAATTTAAATTCTTTTAATTTTTAAGTTATTGTCATTAAGAATATTTATTTTGAATAAGCATACATTAAAATAAAATATAGCTTAATCTTACTAATTAACACTATTTTAATATTAGAATCAAACCAATTTTTATTTCTGAGATAAATATTAGATTAATTATTAATTAGTAGTTTAATATAATTAGGTGTATTACAACTAATATGCTAAATAACATATCTAACATTTCAATGCAAATGTATTCAAACAAAAACCCAGAAAAAACCACAAATGCCCTGAAAAACCCACAAAACCCAGGGTTTTTGCCAACCCTGTCCCTGCATGGGTGGGACTCCCTTAAAGAACCCCATGTGTTTTGGGATTGCTTTTCATTTGTTACCAGTTTATCAATTTATTTTCATATTATATTTCCTTTTGCTGCATTTTGTAGATTGGTTTATAAAAAAAAAAAAAAAAAAACAGATTTTTTCCTAATTTATTTTCAAATTTTAATTATAATGATAAATTACATATTAAATAATAATGAAAAAATTCTGTTTTGAAACAAAATTTTGGATAAAAATATAGAGCACAATGCATATTATTATGATTTTGTAATCAGCTATAAATTGTTTAATTTAACTTGATATCAAAAGAATTTTAGAGAAACAATTTTTATTCGGCCAATTTTGTCTGAATTTTTTTTTTTTTTTTTTTTTTTTTTGTTGTTGTTTAGGTGAAGAAAAATAATAATAAAATTTTTAATTTTGACAATACATACTTGAGCTAAATGTGATCCATAACCAGATGCAACCGATTTATCTTCGAAGGAGGTTCCGATTTTGTCAACATATCCCAAGAAACTGAAAAAAAAAAAAAAAAAAAAAAAAAATTTCAACAATTTTACAAAGATATACTATTAACACATGATGACAACCCAGGATATTTGCAAAACCCTAGGGATATTTAATCCCCTACTATACCAATCTCTAAAAAGTGATCAAAATTCCCAGCTTTCGGTAACAAATAATTTTTATGTTTTCAACAATGTGAAAGTATTTGTGAGTTATTTCTTTTTTCACAAGGCATCTTAAAACAAAATAATTTGGAGAATAGAGTACGGAAACACTCCAGTACACCTTCCTTTGTAAACATCTTTTGATGCTGTCAGTCATAAGTCACTAATACTTTTATACCAATTTGTAAAAGAGAAGAGAATGGGGAAAATAAAAGTCCTTTTACTTTCTGAACATACATATGTAAGAAAAGTATTGTAATCAGGTACGTATGTTACAGGTCATTATAGCATGAACCCTACTGATTTTGGTGAATCTAGGACTTATAATTCTTTTATAGACACACACAAAAAAAAAAAAAAAAAAAAAAATCTTTATCATTATGGCCTATGGGCCCAAATTTTTTAAAGTGTGAAAGCATCTAAATTCCTTAATAGTCTGAGCTGAAAATTTATACACATGTTATAAGTAACTGTCGCACAAACACTGTACAGATTTTGGTGAATCTAGTACTTATAGTTCTTTTTACAGGGATACAAAGGAAAATTCTTCATTATTATGGTCTATAGGGCCAAAATTTTTAAAGTGCAATATTCTTATTTGATTTAGCTGAAAATTTATACATATGTTATACTTCAACATCGCACAAATTGCACAGATTTTGGTGAATCTTAAAGAATTTTACAGGGACACAACGAAAAATTCTTTATCATGATCTATATAATCTTTTGAAACTTTATACATACTTAAACTTATTTATATACTTTCTTCTTAATAGAGAAAATATCAATTAAAATACAGAGGTGTCTGTCCAGAGGTAAATCTGGGTCCAAACAGGACCCTTCACAAAATTACTTACCCTGAAAAAGGACCTTTCACAAAATTTTATATCCTGAAAAAGAACCTTTCACAAAATTTTTCCTGTTAAATGCATATGTGTGAGTTTAGCTCCATAAAAATGAATTGTCATTGTCTAAAATGAAACCTTAATTGTAATTTTATTTTGCAAAATTAAATTTTTCACAATTTTACAAAAGAAGGATCCTAGCCAAAAAGTTCGGAAGAACTTTATTTTCAGATTGAATTAAGATTTGTAAAATTATGTGTAGAATTTTTCATAATTTCACAAAAACAGGACCCTGTCTGAGAAGTCTGAACAGACCCCTGGTACAATTCACCATAGGTGCAAGTAGTTAATCCTAGTCAAGACTAACATTTCTAGGGATTTAAGTGTTGTCCAAATTTGTATTAAAATGTTGTTTCCTCTATGAACACATTTTTCGCAAATCGCATAACATTCATCTAAAATGAGAAAATTAAAGATGTTTTTTCTTTTCATGTTTTTTTTTTTTTTAGCTAAAATAATTTCAGTAAACACAAACACTTAAAAAAAAAAAAAAGAAAAATTGCAAATCATGAGAAAACTATCGCAAAAGAATCATGACCTCACAACAATTCTGAAAGAAGTTTAAATCATTTCAATTTGGGAAGAAAAAAAAGAGAGAGGAAAGGATATCAGAAAAAGGTTGTATTTTGATAATGTGAATCCCTCAATGATAAAAATTAAATGGACTGAAAGTAGATTTAACTTTCAAAAGGCATTTGTGAAATGGGCTTAATACTTTATTTTCTTATTTCTCTAAGTTATACTATTATATTTCAGGCAAACACAGTATAAACTAGACACAAAGCAGTTTTATATACTATAAAAGTGACTATATCCCTGAAAATGAATACCAGTCTCTAGTTATGATACAGTTCTTCAATATATGCATTGGGCTTATACAGCATAAAAATTAAATTTGTGTCAATGATAAACACCATCATAACCTTTCCATTTAAAAATTTTTTATTAATTGCTGTATAATATATGACATCACGACTAAACTTTGAAACAGTTTACTCGTAATTTAGCATTTTGCTAAAGCTTTTTACGTTAAAGAAATTTTCATCTCAGCTTAAATCCTGTATGAAAGTCTAGTGTTCAAACAGTACCATAATTGAAATTTTATGATGTACTTTAAAAAGTAAGACCACCTGTGATATCAGCTATTAGAGGATGGACCAGGAAGAGCAGGACAACATCACTCTGACCACAAAGGTGACTGCTCATGATGCCATGGGACCACCGGCAAAAGTTACTACAAATGAAGCCTGAAGTAAGGTTTATTAATGTAATTATAAGTTATTATTAAATAGGCTTCAATATTTTTTTTTTTTTTTTTTTTTTTTTTTTTACAAATTAAATGCCATTTTACAGAGATGCCAACTTCTAATGACAAAAAAGCAGGAGATTTTTTAACAGGAGACTTTTGCCAACAAGAAAGTTTGTAAGAAAAATGAGAAAATGAGTAAAATAATGCAAATTTAATTTTAAGTAAAGCTTTATAAGCTTAGGAGGTATTTACAAAGCATCAGTATTAAAATTAAATGAATACTATATGTTTCTTGCAGTAAAACAAACTATCAAAAAAAAAAAAAAAAACACTCAGTCATACAGTTGTTTAAAAATTAAGTCAAAATAGACAGATTTGATCATTCTGCTCCTAATATAAAACAATAAGAATCTTAATTATCTCTGCAAAAGAAAAGGTAATAAAGAAATGAAAATATCAGCTATATTCTAATAAAATTTGAATTCTTTAAGTTTTCAATAGTTATGGTATTAAAAAAAAAAAAAAAAAAACTTTTGATAATAAGACATTTTTCATTATGCAAAAATGAAAGTTAAAAATTTATTCTTAGCAAAAATTAGTTTCAAAGCATTGTATAGTAATTCACATTCAAACTGAACTTGATAAATTGCAGGGCAAGATAAATTTCAATTTTCTTTCAAATTTTTTTACCCAATCCCACAAATTTTAAGCATAAATTATGCTAAGAGGGATAGATAAAAATTACATCCGAAAAGCAGGACAAATGAGTGGAAAATCAGGAGCATAGAAAAACAAGCAAAAAGCAGGAGACTTGGCATGTCTGCATTTACATTTCATTAATGACTGTATATAGGAGGATTTAACCACCATGATTTTGAATTGCTGAAAATAGTCGCCAATTGAAATATATTTAAACATTTAATCTATGAAAAAAAAAAAAAAATAATAAAATAATTTAAATATTGTTACCAGTGAAGTTGGCAATGCTTGCTAGGTAAGCTATTGCAGGGGTCGGTGAGCAATGTGAGCAGAGACAAAGCCCTCTTCCCCCAACTAGGCCCACAGTAAGCACAAAACAATATCTAAATGATTTTTTTTTTTTTTTTAATAGACATATTTTTGTTGTTATCGTGATATCTTCAGATATAATGTATATATATAAAAAAAAAAAATTGAGTTCATTTATTTTTCCCCTAATTTGATAAAATATGTTATTTTCCTTTATTAACTGATGAATTTTTCAAACCAATTTAAAAATTATAAATCAATATTCTTGTGATTATTTGCTTAAATATGAAATAATTTACTAAAATAGGCTATTATTTTGCCACTAATCAATAAAATTTAAACTTTTATCAAAGCTGATTTCCGAAATATGCAATATTCTTTTATGTTTAATCACAATTAAATACTTAATTATTACACCACTAATCAATAAAAAATTTTTTGCTTTTTTCAAAGCTGATTCTGAAAATATGCAATACTTTTATGAACAATTGCCAAAAAACGTGATTAATTTCTTGAAAATTTATAAAATTAAGTTTAGTTGCAAATAAGTTATTTCATCTCTTTTTTCAAAAGCCTATTCCCAAAATACGTAAAAATTTTGAGGCCTATTATTCAAATAGGCAGTATTAATTGTGAAAATTTACATCAATAATTCAAGACTTAGGCTGTTATTTCCATATAGAAATTTTTTTTGTAAGATGGATGGTTTTGTACTCATGTAGTTAACATTTAAATATTCTCTTTATACATAACAATAATATTTAATTGAATAATTATAAGAAACTTACGGAACACCATCTTGCATACCACCAATAGCAAAAACATTCCACAGAGGATCAAACTGAGATCTCCTACATATAAAAAATTCTCATAAAGCAAATGCATATAAAAAATAGTTAAATTAAAATTTACAGATTTTATTTTTTTTTAAATTTTTTTTAAAAAGAAATGTGTATTCAACCTACCTGTTATATAAAGTCCGAGTTAACCAACAATGAAGAGATCTTGGTTTCAAACTAAATCCATCATTCAAGCATTCGTCATCAATCCTAAAATAAAGACCTATTTAGAAACTTGAAGAGATTGTGGCTTTCTTTAAATTTCAAAGTGATATATTTTCACGCATCGTGACTCCCTACTCCCTACATTTTAAATTTCAAAATACCTCTTTGTTCAAATATTAATATATATTTCATGCTAATAAATTTCTTGTACACTACATTAAAATATACAATTAGCAGTGGCCATTTCAGTGGTCACTTTATGGCAGGCTTGCTGTATTGTTTAAAAGTTTGTTTTTCGTTGATTAAAAAAGTTTAGCACCATCTTATTTTTAAATGCTGTTTGATAATTTATAATCACAGCTAATTACTAAAAAATACACTTTTTTTTAGTTATTGATTGCTGAAATATGTTGTGACAATTTTAAGTACAGTATTGACACATGCCTCCAAATGTTAATTTAAAATTTGATTTTTCATTCTGTATTCACTTCATTTTTTCTTCCATAGCGGACTTAAAAAATTATAATTATTAATTTGTGAACTGCAGACACCACCAGAATAATAAAAAATCAATGAATAATTTCATAAAGACTATCTCATCGAATTTTCATATAAAAAATAAAATAAAAAACTTTGTGTGTGTGTGTAGGGGGGGGGGGGGGAGGGGAGGAAGAAAAAGAAAAGTAAATACAGGAAGAAAAAATAGGTTTTAATTTCACATTTGAAAACCTTCACCCACCTGTCATGCGTCTTTATCAGCACTTTCCAGATAGTTTTAATTTCTAAAATTGTTTAAATTAAGCTTACTTTTAAGAGAAAATTAATTAACATCAGTTTAAAAATTATTGTTCTTAAAGTTCTATATAAAATTTGATTAATGGTTTGATACAGAACATGCCATCCAAATTTTATGTTCAACTGTTTAAAAATTATGTGTAAAAGAAGGAAACAACAACTTTAATTTTTGGCATAAGAGTACTAGATTATTTTATTTTTTATGCTTTCTTAAATAATTTTCCTTTTTTCTATTTAACTATCATTTCTTTTAATTTAATGAAGATCTTAAAAAAATAAATAAAACAAACAACTGAATGGATGAATAATATTTTTTTTCCCTTCTGATTCTCACTGGCGTAACTAGATAGGGTCCAAGGAGGCCTGGACCCCCCCCAGAGTTCCAGTTGGACCCCCCCAGAATTTTTCAAAAATCCAAATTACCATTTCTTTCTTTTTTTAAGTTAAAAGACATAAAATGTGCTGTGAAAATAGTACATACCTACGCACACACATAAAAAAAAAGAAAAGAAATTTCAACTATTGCAACTTACAGACACAACAGACAAGGACGTACCCAGGGAGGGGGTCCATGGGGTCCGGACCCATCCCGAAATAAAATTTAATAAAAGTTTCTTTAATAATTATGCCCTTCGGGTGTTCTAAATTGTTTTATAACCTACATAACTTTGAAAAGAAAATACTTTTTTTTAATCAGTTCTTTAATCATTTGATAGAATTAGTTTTCCATGGAGGAGGGGAGGGGGGCAATAGCCACCTACATTAGAAACATATGTAAAATCAATCGGAAAAACTTATGATTTCTTATAGATTTTTTTTGTACATGAGCAACTTTTTGGTTACTTTTTCAAAATTTAAAGGTTTATCAAATAGCCCTAATGATATTTTTTGTAGTCTATAAACGGACAAAAAAAAAAAAAAACGCAGACAGTGTGAAAAATAAGCTTATTTTCGATTTAAATTGCTTTTTTTCTTTTTCTGATATGCAGTTGCGCCTATTGTATTTCTTTAGCAATTGAATGAAATTGACAGTTTACATGTATCTACTACGAGCACAATGACACCTTTTAAAGACGTTTACTATAAACAGAACTGTGCATGAAAGACTACTTTTCTTAGCAATATTTTCAAAACATCATAATTAACATGCAATTTTTATGATGCATTGAACAAGATGGCCTTGAGACAACAAAGTTTCAATTTGATTCTGTATTTTTTATTAATATATAAGTAATTTCATAAATATGTAAATAAACGATCATTTATAGAAAGGTATTTAATATTATAGTATCTTTACTTAACATATCTTCCATTTTATAGCAAAGAATACCCAAAATCGCTGACAGCTGTGGCCCCCATGTTATCCTCTGAGAAAATATTTTTCTATAATTACTCATTACCTAATGTGTTTTTAAAAAATCCGTTTTCACATTCAGAAAACTCATAATCATTAAATTGGAACTTATTTTCCAAAAACTGATTTTTAAATTTTTAGTATTTCATATTGTGGCTAAAAAATTAGAAAAATAAACTTCGTGAAAATTCGCTTTTTTTAACTAAAAATTAAAGAGTAAAAATTTTAAAAAACTTATTTTTCAAAAATGAGCACTTATTTAACGATTGTCACATTTCTGAATGTGAAAACAGAAATTTAAAAAATACATAAGGTAATGAGTCATTGCGGAAAGAAATTTTCCCATTTGATAAAATGGGCCCACAATTGCTGCAATGTATTGTAAATGTATGTACTTCAATTAAGTATGTTCTCAAAAAATATTTTCCCTTTTCCCGATGCCCTACCAGTGACCGAGCGTTTCTGTGCTGCTCGTCGACTCAGCTATTTGGAGTTTTTTGTGATTTTCTCTGAAATTTGCGTAAATACGGGCCAAGATCTCTTAGAAAGAACCCCACGATGGAAATTCCATCCATAGGCCTAGGATCCTAGCGTAGTCAATCGGCTTTAAACCAACAACTAACCTCTTCCTGGTAAAGAGAAATTTTCTAAAACTTCCAGAGTCATCTATAAATAAAAATGCACAAAATTCACTGAAGGTACTATTTAGGTGTTAAGGAATCGAGTGATGTTTTAAATATGCAAAAAACACTTAGAGAAATGTATAATTTTTTCATGTGGATTCAGTAAATGTGAATTCAGTATGAACTGTAATTTTAAATTTTGATATTTAAAAAAGTGAGATTAAACTTAAATTCTAGGAAAAGCTTAAATTTTACATAAGTAATGGTGAACGTTTCAATTATAGTGAGAGGCTCTTTATTAGAGGGGCAAAAAGATGCTCAATTTTAAGCGTATTTATAATAGTATGTAAGGGGGTCCTAAGAAAAAAACCATAGCCTTGCACCCTACGTGCCTTAATGAAACCTTGATTTTGGACGCCTCCAGAAATAAAATCCTGGGTAAGCCCTTGACAACGGAATTTTCTTTCTTTAATACTGAGTTGGAGAAGAAAGGGTGATATGCATATAATAGGTAGTAGGCAGGAAAAAAAAAAAAAAAACCTGTCCTGTGTCCTCTCTCTAGTAATAGAAATTCTGGTTAATTGTGAACCAAGTATACTCCTGATTCTCGGAAGCAAACAGGGACAAAATAGTCATCTGTATTTTGGAGAGGTCAGTTCCATGAATGTTAAATGTCAAAGTTTCAAAGTAAAGACATTCGTTGTACGTTGTTGTTGGACCACACTTATTGCAGATTTTTGAACCAGTGAAGTGCGTGTTTGTCATTTTCAAGCATCCAGAATAGTTTTGGTAAGTTATTTTTAACAAAGATACTACATTATTAATTATTATTATTATTTTTCTTTTTTAATAAATTTTTCTTTATGTGTGTTTGATGATTTCTTGTAGAAAGATTTTCTTATTTTCCAAGGCCCAGCCGGCTCATGCGTTAATCAGACCCTATTTCTTCTTTCATTCTTAATTACAATTTTTAAAGAATTAATTTTTCATAAACGAAGCAAAAAAGCAGTTGCATGTAAAATTTGAATAGCGTCTGCTTTATTTTAATCTCACGAGGAAAATAATTTTTAGATATTGATTTAAATTAAGAAAGTTAAAATCGTCTGCAGATGAAACTGAAAAATAATTATTTAAAAATCGTCTTTTTCCGAATATTTCTTTTAAATATTGCTTTAAGAATCATGTTGCTATTTCATGCAAAAACGAACGGCAATTTGCCGTTAGCCCCTAGGCGGCAGCAATATAAATCCTCCATCTGATCTTGTAAATGAATCGTTCAGAAAATCATGCCGTTTTCATAGGAAACATACTTTATTGCATCTGAAAATTAAACGATAATTTTGTTACATATCATTTTCAAAGTTTTAAGAAGATCTTAGATCGTAATGCATTTGAATTATTTCATTAATTTCCATAGTTAAATCACTAATGCTGTTTATGCTATTTTCAACTGAAAACAAGCCATAATGAACCTGCTGATGTATGATAAAAAAATACACATATATACCCATCAATTTCAATGAAATAAATATTTTTCAGTAATATGAGATCGCAAACAGATGCTTGGTTGTAGGGTTTAAGTCTGATTGACTACACACGGGTTTTAGTACTATCAGTGTGATGCTCTATGTGGGGGTCGTTCTAAGGGGTCCTAACCTATATTTACGCGAGCTTCGGAGAAAATTACGGAAAATTCCACACGGCTAACTAAATGAGCGCGACCTGGGGTTGAGCCCAGCATTTCCTAACTCTCAGCTTTGCGCGCAGAACCGCTCAGCCGCTAGTGGGATCTATATCAAACAGATAAGCAGAACCCATGCTCATGACAGATAGATGTACCGAAGCCATTTCTGCTTTTTTAAAACATTGTTGAAAAGTGTTAAAAACAAAAAACTTTCTACACAGCTGGAGAAAAAAAATCTAGCATGTTATGGCGATTACAAAACTTTGTTCTATATTTTACCATATGAACTCCCGCAGTGCGAAACATTTATTAAAATTATTATTCATTAAAAATGTTTTTCATGATAATACAGATGCGATTTTCATGTCAGAGAAGCATAAAACTAAATCTAAATAAAGTAAAATAAAAATGAATAAATGATAAATTCTTTGTTCTATATTCAACGAAAGAAAGTATTGATTTCGTAAAAAATTTATATTTATGGTTTTCAATGGATTTATACGCTTTGAGAGATCCGGAACATATTTGACCATATGTCTGTCCGTCAGCCTGTGTATGTATGTGACAAAATTTTGTGCAGATTATTGCATCTTAAGAATAACTGAACAAAATTTCATACAAATCGATATGTAGTTACATCATGACATAAATTAGTGCATACCAATTTTTAGTAAAATTCAGCAAACAAATGTCGCTACAATTCCTTCCCTACCCTAATTTTTTAACGTAACGTATTCTAGAAAATTTCGTAGAGAAGTCCTTCCACGTTGGGGAAGAGGTGTAAGTTTTTAATATGGGTATCTTTCAAAAGAACTCGTCAATACCTTTTAAAAGAACTGCTGAACTACTGATCTGGGACAATTTAAAATCAAGTTATCGATTTTTTTTCCTTCTTAAAAGTGAAAAAAAAAACTTACAGAAAGTTGATTTTTTTAAATGTTATTTTGTAGAACAAAAAATTGACCTTCTTTGTTTGTTTAGCATTATAAATCTCTGGGATGATAATCGTCTTCATTCTTCATGGGAGATAAATGTTAATAAAAAATAATTTTTAAAGTTATTTGCAGAGAAGGAGTTCGTATAGATGAAAGTTTTATGATGGCCACATCATATTAGGTTTATGTAATTTCTGGATGGTTTTGAATATTTCCTCAGAAATATGAGTCTTAGTTGTTACCTGTATATGTACCTCCAGTAAAAATTTTTAAGGAAATTCGACATTTTTTTTATTTTAAGTTTTTCTTGACGAATTTTTTTTATTTTTTTATTTATTGAAGCTATATATATGCCGAAAGTAATAAGTATCGTTGTGTACTATAGCTTTCGCTGAGATCAGAAAATTAAAATAAATAAATAAATAAAACCTTTTGCATATTTATTTATCCCATAGTGTTACTGAGTGCATTTATTTACAACTACATTATCATACAGTAACTACTTCAAGTGTTGCCTTTAATAATAACAAACTTATTTTAAAAAAAGGGGAGTAATATGATAAGCAGGCAATTAAAAAATTCTAGTTAGGTTTCTCTCAGTTAAATTATATTTTAAATAAATTACTCATTTTTAATATTAGTATATTCAGTTTTATTTTCATATAATATTCTAAACAGAAATGCTTTTTAATTATACATTAACCACTTTTACTTAATTTTTCTCACCTTAAATCGCTTTCTGGGAATACTTACCTAGGAATAATCCTTGCCATTTTTAATCAAATTAGTTAAATCATTTATACTCCCACCATCCCACCTTCTTTAATCATATGATATTGTGTTGTAATGGAAATACAAATAACAGTCACTGTTATATTAAGAGCAGAAAAAGAGCAATTCATTTCATATTATTATGAGAATTGTAACTTTTTCCTTTTAGATTCCATGTATATTTCTTCATGTATTATCAAGCTGTAAAACACCTTTTACTTATATTCAACTGGTAAGTTCACCTATAATATTCACCGGTTTGTTTTGGAAAACTGGGGCTTAAATAAATAAATAAGTAATAATAAATAAGTAAGAAACACACACAAGTCTTTCGGTACAAAACTCCGTTATGCACTTTTAACATCGTCCGTTATGGAAAAGGGTTGATACTGAGTCTTAAAAACTATAACGTAAATATTAATTACAAATTTGAAAAATCGTGAGATAAAGGGGCCATGGCCCCCCCTAGAAAAATATTCTAGTTACGCCAATGCTGATTCTGCTTTTACATTTTCTATATTAAAAACTTTATTAAATTAACGTTATTATTTGCCCTGTCACTGTTTCACTCTCCCCCTTCCTCCACATCTCCTGTATTTCCTTTTTGACCTTTTTTCCAGTGGGAAGCTCCCAAGAGATTGGAGATCCAATTGTTGATAACATAGGTGTGAAAAATTACAGGAAAAGATTTTTTTTCTTCTTGGGAAAAAAAAAAAAAAAAAATGCTAGCTTAAACTATAAACTTATAATTTTGTTCATGCCATTCAATCATATTTTTTATCACTTATTCTAAATCATAAATAAATTAAAGTTTACAAATATTTCCACTAGCAGACTTTGTTCACTTCGCTGGCCACTATATTTGAATGAATTTTCTAAAAATTTGAATCATTTTTTTTATATCACTTTATACATAAAATTTTTGAAAAAATTCAACTGGAACTGCTCTTAATCTCACTTTAGAAACTCACAGTCTACGGTAGCATATTTTCTGCCTATGCTGCACTAGATCATTTGTAATGCCTGGAGGAATATCTTTCCTTTATCCTTCAATTTGGATATTTATCGAACAGCAAATGCTGCTATTATTCAAGAACTACGATGTTAAAAATGGCCTGTATTTCAGCATCTATCAAATACTTTAGTTTAGGCACCAGGCATTTTCATAGCTCAAGTTCTTTCTACAATATTATTACCATTTGATCTGACCAATACAATATATATATATATATATATATATATATACACACACACATATACAGTCGAACCTCGTTAATATGAATTACTTTTAACATAAACTGTTTCCATAATCCCCAAAGATCATTTTCTAAGTTACTGATAGCATGAACTACTGATAACAAGAACAAATTTTTTATTCCCCTTGAGATTCACATTAACGAGGTTCGACTGTATATTCTTTTCAAAGGAATAATAATAAAAAAATAATAATAATACATTTTAATCATTAAAAACATTTAAAACCTTCTATAAGTTACCTATATACAAGCACTTTCTGCCACAATCCGCGGCCTTCTCCAGGTATATTGTCTTTAGCGAGCTGCACTCGGCGGTCTTGCTACTTGTCTCCTCTCCTCCAGCATAGCGTGCCACCCGGCGCCTATTTCCATTGGCTCTGTGTTGCATGAGTTGTAATTCGCTAAGATTTCAATACCTTCGTGTTTGATTGCGTAATAGTAATTAATATAATGAGCTATTTTATTAAAGTTTTTTAAGTCTATTGTGGCAGAAAATGCTTGTATGTAGGTAACTTATAGAAGGTTTTAAATGTTTTTAATGTATTTTAGAGTCTTACCTTTTAATTAAATTTTAAATACATTTTAATCAGTTTAATTCTTTCTACTATATCACTAATTTTTTTGATAAATACAATAAATTAAAAAATACATTTTTTTTTCTTTCCTAATGAATTAAATAAAGGAAAAATGCATAATATAACAAGCACTGCTGTATGGCATAGATGATTGAAATGAAAGAAAAAATTTAAGAAAATTAAATAGAAAAATCATGGAAAGTAAAATAAAATGATAATTAAAAAAAATTGAACTTCAAAAATAGAAATGATCTTAACGAGGTACACCCCTTCAGATTACAACCTACCCCTCTGCCAAGTTTTGTAGCTCTGCGACTAATAGCCTGAGCTCCAGTGTGCAGGCAGATTCCCTGTATTTACGTAGATGAAATAAATTTTGTAAAAATTACCAAAAGACAGATTGAATAGCATTATTGTCCTACATTGGGTGCCAACTGTTTTTAGAGATAACAAAGAGTTGACATAAAAAAATAGACAACCTTATCCCCTAATCAGAATCTTTATGATCATCTACTTCTACATATCCTTAAATATGGATTCTCAGATCCTTTTATAGTTGTTTATTGGCAAAAAGCATTGTGAGTCAGATGACATGGATCTTTTAAATCATGGTGGTGGACCTGTATAAAATTACAAAATAATTGTATAAGCAAGCAAAAATTAAAAAAAGTACTCCTGTGACAGAATATTTCTGTGTTATTTGCGAGAAGCCTTGCTCGTGCAAACAAGGGGATATTTCCATTCACCAATGGGATATTATCATTCACCAATACCAATTCTCTTCCTTCTCCCTTAAAAAAAAAACTGAAATGTTTCTGTAAAAAAATGTGAGTATCTGTATATACCATGCAAGGCCGTAGCCAGGATTTCTTTTCGGGAGGGGCCCATCTCATTTCTAATACAAGGGCATCGAATATGATATAATAATACGCATACCCAACGAAAAAAACATACGCACACGCAAACAAGAGCCTGATTAACACAGGGGCACATGGTGCCCCGGGCCCTGAGTAGCAAAGAGTCCTAAAACTGGCCCTGGAAATGCCCTTTTGCCTTTAAAAATGTCAAAAGTGGTATCATAAAATGCAAATTTTTGTTATTTTAGTTTCATATACAGGTATATATATGTGCTTTTGCTGATTCCTGCACAGTACAAATGGTGGGGGTGGAACCCACAAAAATGTGTTTACCCCGGGCTTCACACGAAGTTAATCACCCTACACAAAGAGACCCTGATTAACTTCATGCGAGACCCAGGGCACACATAGTTTCGTGAGCCCGCCTTCTCCTCGCACTGTGCACCGATAAACACAGGTACATATATACCTGTTTATGGGAGTAATATGTCAGAATTTGCCCTATATGATACCATTTTTAGGGCATAAAAGGCTAAATGGCATTTTCAGGGCGAGTTATATGACCCCTGCTATTCAGGTCAGGTCACATGTCTTACATGCCCCTGCTTTAATCAGGCCTTGCACACAAATCTTTCGTCTATATTTTCCTATACAAATTCACTCAATACCAATCATTTTATTAAAACTTTTATTTATTAAAATTAATTTCCATGATGAATACAGGTGATTTGTTTCTAATAGAAATGTAACACTTAATGTCCAAAGAAAGTCAATTTTATGTTCACTAACAATATCTTTAAAAATGTTTTTTGCCCTTTTTTGTTTTGTTAAAAATGAGGAAAAAAAAAAGGAAAACTTAGATTCAAATTATCGTACATTAATAGTTCAACTGTTAGTCTTAAAAATACTGACGAGTTCTTTTAAAAGATACACATATCGAATAACTATCTCCCTCTGGGGGGTGGACTTCATCCCCAGGGAGAAGCGTTGCTCCTATGTGTCCAAAATTTTTTTCTACTTGATTATTACTATGATACATAATTCTTATTGTGTACATTTATAAAAAATTTTGTACTATACCGCCAAGTTAAAAACTGAGAAAAATTCAGACGGCAACGCCACCTGTTGGACGATTTTCACCAAAAAGTGTTAGGCACTAATTTATGTCATGATGCAGCTGCATATAAATGTGCATGTAATTCTGGGCAGTGCAGTAGTTCCTGAGATACAATTGGAACAAAATATTTGTCACACACAGACAGACATTTTCTAAAAATGGTCAAATCGTGTTCTGGATCTCTCAAAAATGTAAATCCAATAAATTAAGCTAATAAATATAGCGAGATTAAGGTTGAATGGGTTTTACGGCACTCTAGAGCTTAAATATAGAGAAGAAAGAACGTAATGGGAAATTTTATTAAATTAATATGTTTTATTAAATTATTTTTAAATTTTTTTTTTCAAGACAGCAATGTTTGCCTGATACATATTCAGACCTGCCAACTGCTACGAATAATTCGTAATTGCTACGAATTTGGGCCGTAAACTACGACGCTACGAAAATCGGCCCAAAATTACGAATTTTTATCTAGCACCAAAAATGCAACATTTCTGACATTTTGCCTTGCGATTTTCAATCTTTTTCCATCCACGCCATAAATATCAATTTTCATTTTAAACTTGCTTTATTAGCTTCTAGAATGTATAAAGAGATAGAATTGTTAAATATTTCTCATTCGTGTATTTTTTTGTGCCCTCCTCGCTCCCCACCCCACCACCTAACGATCGGCAAACAAACGCCCCACGAAAGCCTTGGGATTTCTAATCTTTTTTCATCCACAACATAAATGTCAATGTTCTTTTCAAACTTACTTTATTAGATGCTAGAACCTGTAAGGAAGTAGAGTTGTTCAATATTTCTCACTCTTTTTTTTTTTACCTTCTCCCCCCCCCCTCCCCTATCGATCCATGATCAAACGCCTACAGAAACCGTTGAATGTGTTTAATATTTATATTTTAACATTTTTAAAACAATTATCGCAATGCTAAGATTAGAATTTTTTGCAATCATTATAATTTATATTTTTTTAAATTATACACATAATTAAACACACAAGAAAAAATATTTATTTAATAGGTAGTATTTTTGCTGAATTTTATTGGCTAGTTGAATATAGTGTAAAAACAGGAATTCTGCATTTTGAATAAAATTATTTAATACCTGGTTTCATAAATCATGTTTGTTTCTTAAACAGTTTTTCATTATATATGAACACTAATGCAAATTATTTAGGTAAAAATAATAACTTTTTTAAAAATGTTTAACCTGAGGTGGGGGGGGGGGGACATTAAACATAATGTAGTCGAATTTCGGTGGCAAATAAAGCTGGATGTTAGGCGTTCGGCAGTGCATATTATCTATGGAAAATTTTTCATCAGGGCTGAAAATAGTACCCCGCGGATTATATGCAAGAAAATACAGTAATATACATACATTTATTTGTTCGTGTATCGCATGATAAAAATGAACCAATCAACCATCCAATCAATTTTTAAAATTGGTGTGCTACTAATTGTCAATTTCAAATGTTGGCAGGTATGCATATTACACGAAATCAGTCTTTCATCATTTATTTCGGGGGAGGAGGGGGGGGGGGGCTTGGGCCCGTCGCCCCCCCCCCCCCTGCCTACGGCCTTGATACCATGCATGTCGGCTTTATTCAGCTCTGCTTGCAGGTTCAAACTGTCTGAAATTTTTGAAAGAAGGAGAGAAAAAATTTAAATCAATTTGCTACTGTGAATTTTGAGTTTGCTAATTTTCTGCAATTTATGTGTAAAATGTGATTAAGTGCAATCTCTTGAAAAATTAATTTTAACAAAAGTTTTCCTTCAGCACAATGAATGAAATTTATTTTCATTTGCTTCATTTAATTATACATATTTTAACATGAAGCACCAAGATAAAATACTTTTAACTGTTTAAAAATTTGTTGCCATGACATAATCACATGCAAAATAAAAAAATTCCACTAAAGCAAGTTATACACATTTTAGCATACTCAAAATATAAAATACTTACACAGACTGCTCAATTACTGTTTTTAAATACTGAAAATCTGCAATATCCCCACCACCTCCAAGAAGAGTCTGGTCATTAACTTTCATAACTCTAGGACAGTTAAAATAACGTGCCGTAGACCCATAAGATCCTAAAGTGTCAGCAGCAATCATAACTCCATCATTATAAACAATTCCTAGCACAGATGCACCTGTAACAGTGGGATTCCTGAAATAAACAGAAATAAATTTATATTTAATTAAATCCTTTTTTTTTTTTTCTTCACCAGAACTGAAAAGAGAGAGAGAGAAATATAATGTTCCAAAGAGAATCTTACATCTGTAGGATAACTACAATATCTTGCAGAAAAATCTCAAATGAAATAGAGTAAAATTTTTAAAATAATATAATTTATTTTTAATTCTTTATTTTTGTTTGTTTTTCTTTTAAATTTTAGAGATGTCAACAAAATATTTAAAATGATATGATAAATATAAATAATGTCTAAGACAATATTCCCCAAAAGATTATTACAAAGACTTTCACATCGCTACAAAACAGCAAAGAAATGATCCTGTATTTTGGCGATTAATTTTGAAAGTATTCTACATTCCAGAGACTGAACATCAAAAAAGCAAAAATTTTATTGATCTATATGCAAAAATTAATTAAAAAAATAATGCAAATTTTATCAGTTATTGGAGAAAAAATCATCTATTTCAGAAAACTGTGGGAGAAAAAATAATAATAATAATAAAATAAAATAAATACTCATTCAGCAATTAAATGCAATTATTATTCATTTAGAGAAAAATTGAAGTGAAAGGTTGATTTTTTATACCAACTACCCACTATGTGAAAAATGCCAGAACTGGGAATCAAACTTGGGCATTCCACTAAAGGGCAAAACTGGGAAAATTCATTAGTAGCCAGTGGCCGGTACTGTCAGTTTCATTAGTAGCCACTTTTTTAAGTTAGTGGCCACTTTTCACATGATAAGACTATTTCTTTCAGACTGCAAAAAGCATTGTCACCATTTTGCGGTATAATTACCACAAGAAAAATATGAAAATAAGAAATACATATAATAATAAAATTAACACAAGGACACTGAAATTGTAATTTGTAACTACGCTCTTTTTAAAAAGCCTAAATTGCACATCCTAAATTAAAATCTGCTTAGGGCTGTAATAATAACAGCAAAAGTTATTATCTTTCAGATAATTCAGTAGTACTTTTTTTTTTCCAATTTATTTAAGTGAAATAAGCTGTTATCATTCACAGTTCACATTGATATTTTCTAGTAAATGAATCAGCTGATTCATCATCATCACAACCTTTTACATGGTCATGTGTAAATAATACAGTTAGCAGTTTTATTATTTTTTCTTATTTCTAAAGACACACTTTTTTAAATGATTTTATTTCAATAGAGTTAAAATACTTCCTCTTAAAAAGTACAGATATGGAAACTTAGCCGCTTCATTAAAAATAATTTACTTAGCTGCCAAATTTGTAGCTTTAAAAATAGGGAGATTTCTACTTTAAAATGGGAAGGGAAAAGGAATATTTCTACACAAAAGAAAGCAAATACAAAAATTTTTGAAAAATACACACTTAAGTCAAATCAAATTTTGATACACACATTTGTCAACTATTTTAAATGGGTTAAGTATACACTAAATACTATGGAGATATTAATGGAAAAAGATTGCGCTTTGCAGGACATTTGATCATTAACTTCTTGTGGAAATGGAGCTCACATGTGTGTGGGGCGGGGGGGGGGGGGGGGAGGTTCATCTATATTCTTATTTATAGGTTCTAGAATCTAATCAAGAAAGTTTAAAATGAATATTTACATTTATGTTACGGATAGAGAAAGATTTAAACCACAAGACTATAGTGGAGCATGTGATTGCCAATCGTTGGAGGGGGGGGGGGATTACAAGAATTATGAGTGAGATATTAAACAATTCTACTTCTTTACAGATTCTAGAATCTAATAAAGTAAGTTTAAAATATATATTTATATTTTTGGCAGCAAATGGAGAATGATTAGAAATTATAAAGCTTTCTATAAGCTGTGTGATCACAGATTGTTAGGGGGAGGGAAAGGGAGGGGGGGTCCAAAAAATTATATGAGTGAGACATATTAAACAATTCTACTTCTTTATAGGTTGTAGAATATAATAAAGCAAGTTTAAAATGAAGATTGACATTTATGCCATGGATGGAAAAAGATTGGAAATTACAAGGCTTCGATTGCCTATCGTCGCTCGATTTTTAGATTATTTTAATGATCATAAAAAGTGGCGACTTTAGTGGCGATCGATGCATAATTTTTAATCGCCATATTTTTTTATTTAGTCGCCACGTGGCCGGTGGCGACCGTTAATTTTGCCCTTTACATTCCACTACTTACCATATGGATGCCCTGCCACTGAGCCACTCTGCTTGATTATCAACTTAGCCTTTTTCACATAATAAACACTCGCAAATCCACCATGTCTGCAAATACAGATATAAATTAACACATTAATCGTGGTACCACTCCGACAGACCACATAGTGTATATAAAAAGTCAACCTTACACTCCAATTTTTCTCTAAATGAATATTCATTGTTGATGAATTGAATAATATTTTTAAGTAGAAATTACCTAGTTTATAGGAAATATGCCATGATTAACCCCTTAACTGGGCTTGAGTGTATATATATGCGTTTCCGAAGTATGATCCTTTGTACTGTACTGCTATCAGTGAAATTACTGACACAGTTTGACAGTGCAATAAAATAAATTAGAAAGTGAACTTGACAGTGTTTTTGAAAGATTTACTCATTTCAGAGTTGAAAGAGAATGGCGGCACTTTGAAGCAAATCTCGTAAATTTTTCTTGGCAGGAGGTAAGGGGTTTATATGCTACCTATTATATCTGTGTTTGTAGACACAGTGGTTTGGTAATCAATCAGGGTGGCTCAGTGGTAGCGCATCCACATAGTAAGCAGAGTGCCTGATGGGTTTGATCCTCAACTCTCATTTTTCACATTGTTGTTGTCATAAAAAATCAACCGTACACTCCAATTTTTCTCTAAATGAATGTTCATGGTTGATGAATAATATTTCTAAGCAGCAATTACATTATTTTTGAAACAGTAAAAAGGATCCTATATTTTGGCAAATAATCCTGAAACAATCATGCATTTCAGGAATTAGCAAAAATAAATAAAATCTAATAAATAAAACACACACTCATATATAAACAGGATGATTCTAGGGTCATGGGACAAACTTGGAGGGAAGGTAGAGAACATTACAACTACAAGGATTGAGAATTGTATAGGAACTCATGGACCGCAAATGTTATTTTAACCCTTTAAGAACTCCTAGTTTCTTGTTTACCTGTAACTTCTCCTACTGTGTAAATTTCACGAAATCATACACAATGTTCATATTAATGCAATGAATGTGATAAATACACTGACTAGAAACAGATTTATTACTATGGATAGTTATTTTTGTAAACATTAACATGTAAAAACTTAAAAAGGTTAAAATGACGTTTGCAATCATGGGTTCATATACAATTTTCAATTCTTGTGATGTTCTACTTCTCCTCCAAGTTTGTTCCATGACCAAAGAATCACTCAGTAAATCAAAAATATTAAAAATAACAATCAGCAATTGGTGTGAGGCTTATATAGCAGAACCGGAACCAGAACTCACTTCTCTCTGAAGTAAACAGTTCAGTAGAAAGAGTGTAAGTAGAAGTTTTTATCCGTGCTAGTATCACTGCATTATACATGAATTATCCCAGGGAGGCTAGACACATCAGCATACAACCATCAAAATGTCAAACCACCTGACGAATCAGCAAATAGTACACTATGGCCAAAACTCCAGAGTGTGTCGGTATCTTCACACGCGAGGCTCGTTTTGTCTACTTATGCTTCACCATTTTTTGCCTGTAGCAAATGCTTGTGTGTAGAGTAGATTAAAACCAACATTCTGCATGATTCTTGCTTCGTGAATCGCATTAACAGAATGCACAAATAAGTTACTTTTCTTTGAAAATGTGTTCATTTAAAATGTCAGATTTTGGTGGGATGACTAAGATTTTTGTGAAGATACTTTTTTGCCAGGTTGATTTTTGTGAAGGTACCCATAAACAGTAGTAAAATCGACTGTATTAACCCCTGTAAATAGCAATTGGTTACATTTAAATGTAATTTTTCCCTCACAATCATATTGAATTTGTTCTCTAAAGAGTACAGAGGAGTTATTTTAATAAAAAAACAAACGTACTTTGGTATTTTGTAATTATGTTTTTGTTTCTTGTTATGAAGAATGGGCAACATGGAAAATAAATGTTCTACCAAATTTGACTGTTTTCTTATATCTGTTACGAATGTCTATAAAAAGGGTTAGTCAGTTTCTTTCAGATTTTTACGTATAAGATATAGTAGCTAATGTATAATTAATTAATTATTATTATTATTATTTTTGTAATGTAATATATTGCATGATAAACTTTGCATATAAAATTAAGTATTTAAAAAAATATATATTTTGCGGGAGTTTTTTTTTTTTTTAAACAGAAATAGTAAAAAATAGTTAAAAAACACCTTACCCCTACAGTAGTAAAATCCCATCACATCACCTGTAGATATTTAAGGTTTGCTATTAAATAACTTATTTAAAAAATATATATATTTAATATTAATTAAATTACAGAGTTTAGATTTGATATTATATTATGTTTTCAGTTTAATTCTTTTATAGAGGTAAATATATTTTAATCTTAAACATATGTTTTGTGTTCTGTTGGTTTCTTCCATTGTGCTGGAAGAAATCCAACCCTGCAGAGAATGAGGACATTAGGTCAGCTTAATATAAATTTAACTAAAATATGTTAGCTATTAAATCTAAATTGTATTTGTAAGCACATTGGAAGGTGGTCCATTGTGATGAGAAGAGAGATAATCAAAATGGCGAGAGTTAGCTTACATCAGGCATGAAATTGGAGCCTGATACTAAGGAAAAAATTTTCAATAAAATATTAATTATTTATTAAAAAAAAAAAAAAAAAAGGTTGGGTTTCTTTAATGTTGAAAACATAGTCGCCAAAATATATTGTCAGGCCTTGCAGCATTCTAAAATTTTACGCTCATGTTATTATATTGCCACCAATTTTTTAAAATATTTTAGAATTAAGACACTCAATGCTCAAGAAAAATTTCTTTTGATGATGGTGGTGATAATGTAACAAAGTACGAGTAAAATTTTTGGAACTCTGCCTCTGCAAGGCCTGTATTGGTTGCCAATGACAGCCATATTTTACGAGTCATGGTGAAAGCCATGACCAAAAACATTTAAGGACGCCATGCAGGGGTGATTGTAGCCCAAAATAAAAAAAATTAAGACTTACGAGTCTTGGGGAGAAAAAAAAAAACTATGCTAAATGAAACTTAAGTTTAGACCAGAAGACCCTCAATTTTTTTTCATCCTGTATCAGCTAATCAATAGAAATGAATTATTCTTACATATTATATTACCTGGATTTTTAATGAGTAACAAACGGGAGAAAAAAAAACTATGTACAAAATATGAAAATACAGCTTAGATTAAAATTCCTGAAATTAGGGGCAGTCCCTGAACACAAACAATGCATGGGGGGGGAGGGGGGGTTCCCCACTAAAGCTATGCGGGTTTAGGTTTATATTTTATACTGGACAGTTTATTAGGCGATTGCATATATTTTCTTGTCTTTCTTTCAATTTTTTAAAGAAACTAACGCAATGAATTGCTCTTTAAAAATTTTAATCCCAATAAAAAAGAATAATCAGAAATCAATAGATTTAAATTGAATATGTACAATCGGTAACAAAAGTCTCCGAACACTAGCAAAAATTCCTATGTAAAAAAATACACTTAATACAGTTTTGTTAAATGAATCCTTGTCGAATCCTGTTTTCAGACTGACTAAGAACAGGATTCGACAAGGATTTATTTAACAAAACTGTATTAAGTGTACTTTTTTATATAAAATTTTTTGCTAGTGTTCGGAGACTTTTGTTACCGGCTGTATACAACAGAAGCTTTCCTTATTTTCAAAAAAAAGTTAAAGTTCGAAAAATCAAAGAAGTGAAATAAAGTAAAAATAATTCATATCGAATTGAAAATAAACGAAAACATTTTATTTTAAACAAAAATTATGTTATAAACATGTAATAACTTAAAAAAAAAAATATACCAAGACAATATAGTGGTGGTATAGCTAAAATACAAAATGAAATACATACATAGAGACTTTTCTCACATTATCATTACAAGCAAAGTTCCAGACAGAATGAGCATTAAATGGTAGCATATTATCAACATCTTTACAAAATAAAGTAGAAGAGCATCCTCCTTGAAATTCCCGAGCCATGATGATGACAGAATGATTTTGTATTTTGCTTTTTCAGGAAAGTAAACTATAAATTAGTTAAGTTGAGTTGTAATATTGTTTGATAATGCAAGTATTTGATGATGTTGCCAGATGTAAATTAAAATACTTAATAAAATGCAGCTCCACGATATAGCCCAGATGGTGGAGTGCTAAGCTTGTGGTTTCCATAGATATAGTAATAAGACATAGATTGATCAGCGAGGCCGAAAAAGTGATGCCTTTTTTTTTCGAGAAAAGACGGCCATTTTACTCTCTTGTGGATGTCTTTCCCCGACTGAATATACACGGGAATACACACAGATAATTTAGCAAATAAAATTTATGAATAATTTATGTATAGTACTAAAGATGAATGAAAAAACTCCAGATACTCATTTTTCTTTCTCTCTTTTCTTCTTCTTTTCTTTTTCTTTTCTTCTTCTTCCTTTTTTTTTTTTTTTTTTTTGTATGGAATAACGACATTTAAAGAAATTTATCGTTTCTGTCTACTATTTCTGTCTGGTTAGAAGTTTTTATGGTCGAAAAAACTATTGGACTTATCCTCATCTTTTGAGATATTAGAGTTAACCCTTTAATTGCCAATCGCAATGCAGTCGGACACTTTTGTTACCAACTGTATAGAGTAGAAATTTATGTTTACTCGGAAATGGTTATAAAGATATTAATAAAAGTTTGGGATAAGTGCTTTTTAGAGACCTAAAACAATTGGAACATCCTTAGCATCAAGAAAATTAGTGTTAACCCTTTAACTGCCAATCGCAACATGTAGTAGGAATTGAGTTTAATCAGAAATGGATATAACGATTTTGTTTAAAGTTTGGAGTTAAGTGTCTTTTTTTATTTATTTATTTTTTTTTTTTTTTTTTTTTTAAGAACTAAAACGTTTGGACATATCCTCATCTTCAGAAAAATATTTGTGTTAACCCTTTAACGGCCTGTCGCAACATATAATAGAAATTAGGTTTACTCGGAAATGGATATAACGATTTTTATAAAAGTTTGGGATTAAGTGTTCTCTTGAGAGAAAAAGAGAATGGACATATACTCATCTTCAGGAAAATTTGCGTTAACCCTTTAACGGCCAGTCACAACATATAATAGAAATTAGGTTTACTCGGAAATGGATATAACGATTTTTTTAAAAGTTTGAGATTAAGTGTTCTTTAGAGAGATAAAGCGATTGGACATATCCTCATCTTCAGAAAAATTCGCGTTAACCCTTTAACGGCCAGTCGCAACATATAATAGAAATTAGGTTTACTCGGAAATGGATATAACGATTTTTATAAAAGTTTGGGATTAAGTGTTCTTTAGAGAGATAAAACAAATGGACATATCTTCATCTTCAGGAAAATTCGCGTTAACCCTTTAACGGCCAGTCGCAACATATAATAGAAATTAGTTTTACTCGGAAATGAATCTAATGGTTTTTATAAAAGTTTGGGGTTAAGTGTTCTTTAGAGAGCTAAAACGAATGGACATATCCTCATCTTCAGAAAAAATCGCGTTAACCCTTTAACGGCCAGTCGAAATTTATAGCATTAAATGGGTTTACTCGGAAGTGAATGTGACGATTTTGATTAAATTTTAGGGTTAAGTGTTTTTTTTTTTTTTTTTTTTTTTTTTTTCTGGGCACAAATCCTCTCAAGTATCCTCCTTACTACAAATGTTCGTGTTTCAGAACTTTCTACCACTGTAGCTCCTCAGATCAGAAGACATTTAACGGTTAAAATAATCATCGTTGCTCTCCAAATCAAACTGATGAGTATAAAATTATCAAACAATGATAAAAATGGGGGAGGGGGAGTATCAAGAAAACGGTGTGTGATTGGGCAAAATGGTGATCATATTCGGATTCAGGAGGTCATTTTACATAAGAGTGGGCTGAAATGGTGTCAGATACAATTTTCATGCCGAGCAGTGTTATTACAAAGGAATACATAAAAAAATTTCTGGTATTAAGATCACGGAAATCCGTAATAACTTGGCATCTCTCTTTCTATATATATGTATATATATATAGGTAGATAGATAGATAAACAGATAGATATTTGGTGTAAATTAGATTTTTTCTTCGATTCAGAAAAGTTCCTGCTCACTGTTAACCCTTTATCAACCGGTTAAGAAATACGGCCGAATTTGCGTTAACTCGGAAAGGGATGTAATGATTTTGAAGAAAGTCTTTGATTAAGTGTTTCTAGAGGTATAAAATCAATTAGGCATATCCTCATCCCCAGGGCAATTCGCGTCTACTGTTTACCCTTTAATTACCGTTTGGGAAATTTGGCAGAAATTGGGTTTTCTTGAAAATGGGTTTAACGATTTTGATGGAAGCTTGGAGTTAAGTGTTTTTTGGGATAAAAAACGATTAGTCTGATCCCCATCTTCATAAAAATCATGGTTTGCTGTTAGACCTTTATTTGTTGGTTACTTGGAATAATATGACAAAAATTGCATATTAATGAGGAAAAATATGGCAAAAATCGGGTTTACTTGGAAATAAATATAATAATTTTGGTGAATGTTTGGAGTTAAGAAGTGTTTGGGATGAAAAATTAATTAAACTTATGCTCATTTACAGGAAATCTTGCTTTAGCTGTTAACCTTTATTTTCCTGTTGCAAAATATTGCAGAAATTGGGTTTACTCGGAAACACACATAATGAAATTCAAGAAAGTTAAATGATTTACGGATGAAGAATTGGTTTAACTTATCCTCTTTTTCAGGAAAATTTGCATGCGCTGTTAACGTATCATCCGCCGGTTGAAAAACAAGACTAAGTACTAAAGTCTAAGTACTTAACATGACAGTATAGGACAAAATTTCATATAAATGTATATAATGCGAGTTATTTTTAACGCATGAATGCAAAATTTATATGAATTATTGATAATAGTAGTAATAAACTTGAAAAAAAAAAATAAATGTGTGCATGTAGGAGCATTGTTTTCCTCCTGGGAAGGAAGTCCTCTTCCCCCGGGGCCTGTGTAAATTTTCAATGTGGATATTTTAGAAAGAACTCGTCAATGGTTGAACCATACATCTGTATTAATTTAAAACGAAGCTACCGATTTCTTTTATTTTTAATGTTATATATAATGTATATATAGTATAGACATATATATATATATATATATATATATATATACAGTCGAACCTCGTTAACGTGAATTACTTTTAACATGAACTGTTACCACAATCCCCGACAAAATGAAGATTACTTTAGTTATATGACGATCAGTTACTGATAGCATGAACTACTGATAAGATGAACAGGTTTTTGATCCCCCCCTTGAGATTCACGTTAACAAGATTCGACTGTATATCTTTTCATGTCTGCACAAAAATGATTTTTTTCAGCATTTATTATTATACTACTTTAAGAAAAAAATCGTCTGCATTCATCATGGAAAATATCTTTAATAAATTATAACTTAATAAATAATTTGTATTGAATAAATTTGTATAGGATTAAATAGAGAAGAAAGTCTTGTGGTAATACTAGTTATAATATATTAAAAAAAGCGGGTTTTACCTCTGCCACTGCTAACTACATTTAAAAGAATTTTGAAAATTCGATATTACTTACTAATATAAAAACTTAAAAAATATTAAAATTTAAAAAAAAGTATTCCATTAAAAATCAAAACAGTATTTAAACCATAATAATAACAAAGCAACTGATTATAAAGAATCATATTTTTCATAAATTAGTTAAATTTAACTTACTTATGAAAACTTATTCCACTTCCTTTCATAAATTTATTTCTACAATTAAAAGCCGCGCAGTACTTCGGCATTTTCAATATATATCAACCATGTCTTATTACTATATCTATGATATCAACATTCTATTCCATTGTTGTTTTCGAGTTTTATACTCTCTCATCATGGCTGATGCCAAAAACTTTTTCGGCATCAAAAATCTTTGCACGTTAACATGGGGATGATAGATCTATGTATATTACTATATCTATGGTGGTTTCATGTTTACAAACCATAGATATATATAGATCTATCATCCCCATGCTATCGTGCAAAGATTTTTGATGCAGAAAAAAAATTTTGGAATCAGCCATTAAGTGGTATTGAAAAAAAGAAAAATGAATTTAAAACTGTAGCTGGAGTTTTTCATTCACCTTTAGAAAATAATTATTCATAAATTTTATTTGCTAAAATATTCGTGTGTATTCCTGCGTGTATTCACTCGGGGAAAGACGGCCATGTTTTGTAAAATCGCCGTCTTTTCCCAAGTGAAAAGGAATAACTTTTTCTCCCCAATGATCAGTCTATATATTATTATTTTATCTATGTTAAAACAAACGCTTCGTCAATCACGTCAATCAATCTATCAAATTTACTAGTGGCAAAAGATCGACCTGCTTCTGTAACGATGCATGTTAAATTTATTAAGCATTATTTGTAAATTGTGGTATGAGTTATTGAATTCCGCCCCTCCCCCCCCGGGTAAGATTAAGTATCTAAATGTTTTAAAATAAATATTAGTGGCATGACATGACCAAAATTTAATTAATTATTACATAAATGCAATGATTGTGCATGAAAATTTTTTACATTACCGTAAGCATATTTGGATATTTATTTGATGTAAATAAAATTATAAGTTTTATTTACAAAAGTATATATTTAGAAATTAGTGATAATTTTAATAAATTTATGATATTTTAAAAGTTTAAATTATTAATAAATTTTTTAAATAACAATTTTTATCTATGAATTATAGTGAACTGATTATTTCACTAAATATAAATTAACTAGTTGGCTTTGCCCGCTTCGCTAGTTACTATATTTCAATGAATTAAAAATAAACACTATTGTCAATTCATAAACAAAAATTTAAATAAGAAAAATACATTGAAATTGCTTAAAAACTTTTTTCAGGTCCTTACTGTCTTAAGTAGCATCTTCCACAACCGCAATAGCTCGGGTCTGTGTAATGAAACACAAATTATGAAATAAAAAATACTCCAACTGCTTTAGATAAAAATAATAGTACAACATTTCATCAGGCAAAAAAGGAGACATAAGTGGCATTTTCATGCACTCTTGCATAACTTTTTTTGCCTGATGAAGGGTTAAGGCTATTATGTTTACCTAACAAGGAAACATTCAAAAGGTGTCGTCTTCAAAAAATATTGAAAAAAATATGTGATTCTACTTTTCATAAAACACCAGGAAGTGAAAAAAATATCGGCTGAAATGAATTACAGCGACCACAAAAAATTATCAAAATTAAGCCTATTTGGCAATTTAGTGCTGTTAGGCGTTCAGTTTGCTAGCACCGAGATTGCCATGTACGAACAGAACCGTGTTTTGTTTCTTCGCTGAGTATTCAAAATCAATCGCCAAATATACTTAATTTTGATAATTTTTTGTGAATTCATTTCAGCCGATAATGTTTTCCCTTTCTGGTGTTTTAGGAAAAGTAGAATCGCATACATTTTTTTTAATATTTTTTGAAGACGACACCTTTTGAATGTTTCCTTGTAAGATGATTTTTTTTTTTTCACTTTTTCGTATCGTCTGACAAAGTTTATTTATTAAATTTGAACAACAGATTTTTAGCACATTGAACAGTTAAAATATGTAATAAGACATGATATTAAACAGAAATATAACATTGAAAATGCCAACGTATTTAGTGCAGTATGCTATATGGTACAAAAACTGCAGTTTGCTCTTAATATTTTTTACATTGGCATTTTTAATGTTGTGTAAATATTTATACATTGAACTGTTATTTAAATTTATAATTAAAATTAACATAAATTGAGAAACTGACACAAAGTCCTTTTTTTTTTCACTACTGTTTGGATACAGTTTATTACCATCTAATTACAAGTACAGTTATATTCAAATAGTAGTAGAGAAAACAAAAAGTTCTCTTTTACTTTGGTGTGTCTCTGGAATATAGTCATCACAATTGAGCTCTGCGAGTCATAACAAAACTATCTTTTGATCAGGGATGTGATCAAAAAGACGAAGATTAAACTGTATTACTATATGCCAAGACAAGACATTGAAATTAAATGCATAACAAAATTTATTGTATTAGAGTAAGAAATATATTTTATAATCTTCAATTTGTAAAAAAGAAATGATTTTATGATTTAGTATTCAATTAAGTTTTATCTGATTAGCTGATTGAACAAATTCACACACAAAAGACAAAAAGTTAATAAAATAACATTTTTACGACAATTAATATTCAATAGAAGTAATTTAAAGCAACAACATAAAATCAAGTAAAAATTCATTTCAGTAAAAAAAAAAAAATGAATTTAAACTTAAGTGAAAAAGAAAATATAAAATTACCTGTATATAGCGTTTCTTAGATGTGATCGATGTCCACTAAATTATTGCCAGGGAGAAGTGCCTCAATCGTGCAGCTTTTTAATATACACCGCACAATTTAGACACTCACCAGGCTTTTGACTTTAGTTAAAGTGACCCATGGTCGTTGACCTCTGCAGAAGGGGTGCCTTAGAGGGTGGTCATTCATATTTCTGTAGGAGGGCTGCCTCGGTGTGGACTTTCAGAGTTCATGGTTGAATTGAGGAGAGAGAAACTTCAACTTTTCTTTCGCTCTTTTGAAAGTGACTTATTTGAAAGTGAGGAGAGAGAAACCAATGAATGTTAAAGAATTAAGTACTTGAAATATGAGTAAAAATAAATAAAAAAGCAGGAGGAAATTAAAATATGTATACATATATATAGAAAAGTGACTTATTTGAAAATATAGACTACTATAGAGCCATAAAGCTAGCCACTCTAAGGATTGCTTCACCTTTGTAAGTAATATTTTGGATTGAACTACAAAAAAATATTAAATAGCTTTATCTTATCCTCCCCCTCCACACACATACCAAAAAAAATAAGATAAACATATATTAAAGATATTTATTATACAGTATTTTCTTTCAACTATCAGTTATACAAGAAAATATATCACGTATAATAATTAAATATCAAAAATAAAGTGTTTTTAAATTATCATAAGACGCTTTAAATGACTATTTTAGCAATGGGAAATTCTTCCATAGTTTTGTTTATGATAACAGTAAAGAAAATTTATAGTTTCTCTAAATTATAATAGTGATTTATTATTTTATACAAAAGATATGTGTCATTTCATTTACAAGAACTATTTTGAAAAATTAATTATTTTAGCAATAGCAAATCACAGTAATGTTTAGTTTATCTATGGTAAATGATAGTTAAAAAAAAAAAAAAATCTAACTGCACTAAAATAACTTATTTATTTATTTATTTTATTTTTTTTAAGTAATTTAGTATAACCACATGAAAGATAATTTATAAATATTTTTACAAGATTTATTTTAAATGAATCTATATAAATATTTTAACAAAGGAAACTTTAGTTAATGTTTTAGTTTATCTATGGCAGAGTGGAAATAAAAAGATAAAAATTACAATTGAACCAAATAGTGATTATTTTTACTTAAATATTTATGCAACATATTTTTCTCACATGAAACACAATATCAAAATGCTTTTTATAAGTTTTACAAATGCAAATTAATCATAGTGAAAGAAAATTAAATTGATTAATTTTACTTTTCTATGGTAACATACACTGATGGTGCTAATATATTTACTTAAATTTTAATTTAACTTTTAACTCTCTTCTGCATTAGTTTATAAGCAATCAATTTTTAAAAAGTGTCACAAATTTCAGCTGTGTCATCGATTTTATATTTCATTATTTAATCTGTTTATTACTTTCATTTCATATTTTTATTTCCATTTCGCTGTTTTCATATAACGTTCATTAAGAGTTATCTGCTAAATTTGGATATTTCCCACTTTTTCATTTTTAATAAAAAGACATGAATATGTTTTTCTTTAATTATAACTTAAATAAAGTTCAAAATTTCGAGTACATGAAGCAACAATAAATTAACACATAAGCATGGTTAATATGGTTTTTTTAAAAACCCAGAACAGTATAAAAATTATGCAGAGATAGAGAAAACAAACCAAGTTTTTGTCAAACATATGTACCTACACCATTAAAAATAAAAATTAATAATTATGTAAACTGTAAGAACTGCTGAAATTTTTAACACTGCTCTGTTTCTAAATACTATATTACTCAACTTTTATTTTAAATAATGAAATCAACTTAAATAAAACTTCATATGAAATAAACACAACACAACAAATGATTATTAAGCCTTGCGTGATATAGTCAACGAGTCACACAAGAAATTAAAAATAGATGCAAAAATGTAGTACGTAAGTAAAAAATTCTTACCAATCTAAAGATGTTATCCACACTTTTAAGGTACAACAGTGTAATTTCTCTCTCTAATAGCGCTGATCCATATATTTTTTATCGTTGCATGTTTTGAAATTATTTCAACGTCTGTGTCTAGCATGTTCGTTTGTATAGCAATTTGTCACCATATTTACTATAAAAAATGAATTGATAGGAAAACATAAAGAAGAAATATTATTAATTTTTTGAAATAAGGCGAATGATTAAAAAAAAAAAAACACAAATATAGCGAAAATAATAGCATATGATAAAACTAGGATCGTCAATTGAAAACAATGGTGGGCGCCGGTGAAGTCGAGCTCTTTTGCCACCCACCAGGGTGCCCTTTAATTATTGACGTCACGAGGAAATGCTCTATTTCCTAATACAACCAACTCCTTACACTAGAGCCCCTATAAACACAGGCCGACTCACAACGAAAATGTTGGCCAAACCGAAACTATGCAGTACTTCAGGTTTTGGCGCGTTTATCGCTACGTTGGCGATTATTTCTTTTATTAATAAAATTTAATTTTATTATTGATATTTTAAATTACGTGACAGTTTAAATATCTATTTAATATGTCAAAGTACAATTTGTAACTGTTACTATTGTTTATGAACGCTTATAATGACCAATTTTTCGTCTTCATTAGCTGCATTATATCGATCGTAATCCTGCGGGTAGTCACGTAATTATATATATATTATTATTATTACTTAATTCTGCAACTTTAGTTGGAAATATTCATAAACTTTCGTAACTTCCACATCGCTACTATGGATTTCGAAGATTCTATTATTTTAAAGCGAAATTTTTTTGACAAATAAATAAATAAATGAATCGTTTATTTCTCTAACAGAAAAAAAAAAAAAAAAAAAACCACCTAAATATAGATTGAAAAAGTTGATTTGAAATATGCCTACTTAAAAACAATTTACCAAGAATAAGGAATATTTATTCATTGTACTTGCTAAAAATGAATCAATTATTCTAATGTATCTATTTATTTTAATAATAAATATCTATGTTTTTACTTCCATCAAATAATCTTTAAATAAATAAATTTAGATTGTTGTCCTCCCCCCCCCTTTTTTTTTTAAGAAAAAATATATTCTTATTAGTATTGGATTCGAGGAAATTTTTGATGAATTTTCACATTCTGAGATGTCTTGAATAAGATTTCACCATTTTTTTAAAATGCCTGTGTGCGCATCACAAATTTTGTGGATGCTATATTTCATGAAACAATGGAGAAAAATTAATTAAACTTAGTATTTATTTGGACTTTGGCTTATACTGGTGCTGAATTCATTTAGGAATGAATAGCCCAACAAGTGGCGCTGTCATCTTTTTTCATAATTTTTAATATAGCAGTATAATACAAAATATCATGTAAATGTACATAGTGAGAACTACTATTAATCTTTCTATGCGAAATTGAAATGTATGCCAATATTTAGGATAACAATAGTCAATCAGGAAAAATATTTTGTACATGCAGAGACATCCCCCTCGACCGCCCCCTCCCCTTTTCCAGTGGTATATTTTTAATATGGACATCTAAAAAAATATAAATAAAGCTAGCACAAAATTTACTTTCTTTAAACATTTAAGTGCCGTATTTCTTTTAGATGAAAAATGTCTGCATTCATCATGGAAATTTATTTTAATGAAAAATTTGTACATGTAGTATAGGAAAATGCAGAAGAAAGTCTTAAGGTGGCAACAGTATACTTGTTTTAAATCATCTTCAAGGGAAAAAACTAATATATTGTGGCACTACAAAACATTTTCTATGTTTTCCTACAAAATACTTGCAGTGAAAATTTATTAAATTTTTTTTTTTTTTTTTCTGTGACAAATGCAGATGAATTTTCTTGCAGAAAGATATAATAGTAAATATCGAAAAAAAGTCAATTTTCTACTGACATCTCTCTTTTATTTATTTATTTATTTTTTGTAAAAAAAAAAAAAAAAAAAAAAAATCAATACTTTTGTTTTAAATTATCACAGGTCTATGACTCAACCTTTTGTTTTTTACCGTGTTGCCCAGTTCTTTTGAGGGATACACATGTTGAAAATTTACACCTCAGGAAAGAAAGCAATCCCCTACTACAATTTCCTTTTTTTGGGGTGATGGGGGGGGGAGGCTTGACTATTACTGTCAAACATATTTTTTTTTAATTTTACAATAAAAAGTTTATAATAATTCTCATTATGCACATATATGAAATTTTGTCACATACTGCAATATTAAAAATTATGAAAATGTGTTGGGGTTAAGGCTGTACTTGAAACCTGGGCCTAATGAGGAATGCCCTCCATGACGGGGAGGGTTCTTTCTAAAGGATCCTATTTCATGAATATGGGATGAGTTGTGGAGAAAACCCTGGAAAACTTCAAATGGCTTGGTCGAAAACAGTGACCTGGGATTGAACCTAGCACATCTTGTCTACTCGTTTTAAGTACAGAACTGCTTGGCCACTGGTGGGGTTAAGAAAAATGGGGTGAAAACTATTGAGCAATTGATCCCAAATGTAACCAGTCCCAATTTATGTTAAGGTCCTACTAAATATCAAGTTCAGTTAAATTTCATTCATTGGTTCTTGAGATACAGCTTCCAAAAATTTTTTTCATATACATACAAAGAGAGATAGACAGACATTTTCTAAAAATTGTCAAATTGCGTTTAGGACAATTATCGAAAACCAGAGGTTAAAAAATTTCAAGAATTCAATATTTCATTCTCAGATACATAGAAGAAGATAAAAAAGATTAATCAGTCTATAAAATTTCTTAAAATATAAATATAAAACCTTTTTAATTTTTGAAAATGCTCTCTGATAATTCCCCACCCCCTCGATTCCACATTATATTTCAAAGATATAGTCTAAACATATTTAGATAATTGTGACTTCATTCATAGTTTAAAATTTAAAAATATTTTTTTAATGTTTGAAAACTAAATTATTTCATTAAATTCAAACATATTTTTGAATACTAAATAATTTCATTGAATTCAAACATATTTTTAAAAAGTTAACTAACCAATGAATCAGCAAAGTAATATGTTTAGATAATATTATTAAACAATAATAATGTCAAATAGAGAGAAATAATTAAATATTTGTTAACAAATAGTAATTTTAATATTTCCAAAAAAAACCAAATTTTTTTTTAATTTCAATAATTTTTTTTAAAATTTAATATACTTAATATTTTTATATTTCATTTTACATGTATGTACATTTTTATTTTTATTTTTTGCAAAAAAGATTTAAAATTTCCACTATCTCCTTTTCATAATAAGAAATTTACTTAAACTTTTTTAATTGAATCATCAGTATTATAACAATATTTAAAGTTTTCTCTACCAATCTTCACAATTTTACTGTTATGTTGTTAAAAATTTTGTATTTAAAGCACATATTGTTGACCAACATAAATATATTACATTTGTACAATAATAATACATAAATTATATTATTGGGCCGCGGTAGCCTGGTCGGTAAGAGCAGTGAGTTCGTGATCGGAAGATTGCGGGTTCGGTCCTCGAGCCGGCCGAAGACCGTCGTGTACGCTAATGGCGACTGGTGCACATTAATTTCCATCGTAGTCGCAAAGTCCTCCATTTTCCCATCAAAAATTATACCTCTGGGGGTACCAGAACATGGGTTTCACTCGGCCTTGATCCGGATCAAATTTCGAGTTCCTATTGTTTGGCTGGTGCTGCCATCTTTCTCCAGCTTCTAGAGCTAAAGTCGTCCTTCCTCGTCCCTTAGTGGCACTCCTCTGAAAAACAGAAGACGCACTTGCCTTAAATCCAGCTAGTTTCAATACTGGGGCTTGATGGGAAAAATCAGCCATTTTGTTAAAAGCAAAATAATAAAGATACAAAAAGGCATTATTTAAAAGGAAAAAGAATATAAAAATACAAAAGCTGTTGTACTGAAGAATACAAGCTGTTTTATTACCTTTTAAAAGCCTAAGACAGAAATACAACGTCATATTTATGACCTGCACCTGCACGTGGAACTCTGAAAGGGGACCACCCGCATTTAAGCCCCACTGGCTACCGCCAAAAAAGCCCCGGCGAGGTCGTAAAAAAGGCACCGTAGTAATCTAGAAGCAAGCAGATTGGTCGAAGAAAGGTCCAATCAGAAGATAGACCCAATGAAAAAAATGCAAGGGGAAAATCTCCTCCAAAAATTATAATGAGAGACTTAAAAAATTAAAGGAGAGAAAAGATTCCTTTAAGAGTCAGCATTCTAAAAAATTGCCTTCGTGTGTGCAGACGTAATGTGAGGTCCTGCTATCATCAGTGTGGTGCTTCCTAGCCGAAATGATTCATCAAGGATACTTAAGGATGTGCTCCCTGCTAGCCAAGATATTCCTCTTGCGCCTGGACTGTGACATAGCATCTGATAAATCTGGTGAGAATTTCTTACATTTCTCGGTCAGTAATTTTACCGTGCAATGCTGGTAAAGCGCATTTGTTTTCTAGTACTCATCTTTAGCACATTTGAGGCAAAATCAAAGATCATTGTTATATCATTTTTATTGTATTGTAAAATTATAGAATAATCAATTTAATTAATATTTAAAATTTGGATGTTTAATAAAGAAATTAATTAAAATTATATGAATCTGATATTATTTGAGAGTAAATTTATTTATTATTAAACATATTGTTTTCCAGATTAATGTTTGCTTTTAATTAGGATTAATTTTAGGGCATTTCACAACGCGTGCCCGAATATCGAATTGATATTCCAAAATGTACTACCACGAGGATGTCACCTTAGAGCCACGGAAAGGAGGGTAGTCTGATTTTGGTTAATATCCGCCCAACATCTACCCCCTTTGCGGATTTGGTGCCGTGTATTTGGTGACGAATTTGGCACAGTTAACTTTCAAAATTCTTACGCGTTATTTACTAAAATTTAATACCATTAAATTATTAACGTTAAAGGAAAAATAAATAAAGTAAAAATAAAAGATGAGTACAGAGAAAAAAGATTTAAGGAAATATAATTATTTGTACGTATACTAACACTCCACAAATATGTGTATTTTATAATTGGTGTTTTTTTTTATTTAGTTATACATGTGAAATGTGACATGAAAATCAAAGATTAATGTCAAAAATAATTAAATAACAGAATTAATATAGAAAGAAGATATATAGATTATATAGGCTGGTGTGGATATAACATAATAATAAATATGTATGTATATAAGCGTATAGTATAAAAAAAAAAAAAAAAAAAAGAATAATAATAATAATAATATTTTAGTATCTTATTTACCTCATGGTGTTATATATATATAAAAATTTCTTAGGATGTGATAAAGAATAATCACTTCATAAATACAATTTGAAAGTTTGAAAGTGGTAGAATAATGTGTTTGCAAAAAATTTTAAGAGATTTATAGCAAAATTAACAGAGTTATTATTATAAATTAAAAAATTTTTTCAAGAAATTGCATCTTAAATAACAGCCTTATATACAGGAGTAACAAATAAGGTGCAAATAAATAAATTGAGTAATTAAGAAACTTGTGAAAATAAATTAAAATAATATTTGCAAAAACAGAAAGTTATTCCTGTATATATGCTAATGGTATTTTGTGTAAATATATTTTGATTTTATATACATTGTATTTTATTGCATATTTTGGAGGGGTAATCAATTTAATTAAGCAAAAAAAAAAAAAAAAATTCGCGTATGAGATCCTCTATACCGAGATTGGCAAAAAAGAAAATAAATTACGCGGAAAATAAAGAAATAAAATTAAACGAAATTTCTAAAGAGAGGAATAAACCAATTAAAAAAAATGGCAGACAAAATTGTAATAAGTTATGATGCTATCCTGAATAGTCTACCCAACTTTGACGGAAAAAAAAATAATAATATCGTAAACTTTCTAAAAGAATTCGATACGCTAGCTGAGGAAATTAAGTTGCCAGAAAACTTAAGAGTAATATTGTTAAAAGCCAAAATAACGGGCCAGGCAAAAGAAAGCCTAATTAACGACGAAGACACAAATAATATTAACAACTATGCTGACATTAAACAAAGGTTACAAGAATTATTTAAAAGGGAAATCTCTTTTGACATCTCACAAAATGAATTCATGAATTTGAAACAAATACCGACACAATCAATAGAAGAATTCACAAAAATATTCAACAGGGCGGCAAACAACTATTTAAAAGATTCAGGCCATTCAGAAAAAACTGGGGCTAAGCAATTTCTAGACACAATTAAATTGACTAAATTTTTAGAAAGCATAAGGCAAGATATTGCATTAGAAGTTAGAAAAATGGCACCGGACTCGATAGATAAAGCAATTAAATTTGCTAAACAAATCGAAAGCGCTTTTAACGCTTCTAAAATAGAAGAAATTAACACTACTTCCAAAGAGGAAGATAAACTATATGAAATGCTCCTAAACATGACAGTCAGACATAATGAAGAATTAAAAGAAATACAAAAACAATTAAAAGAGAGCAAAGAAATTCAGTTTAAACAGACACAGGTACCAAACACAGAAAGTTGTCATATTTGTAAAAAAAGAAATCACACAACAGAAAACTGCTGGTTTAATGAGACAAATAAAAACGTAACACAAAATAAACGGAAATATCAAAATAAAGATTTAAGGGGAAATAACTCATATCAAAGTAGGTTCCCAATAACAAACCCTCAAAATTATCAAACTTATCCTCCTGTGAACTATTATTATAATTACCCACCGCCTAATAATTTTCCAAATTATGCTGCACAATCCCAAAACAGTCCCCACTTCGAAAATTTTGCTTATCCACAACATTACACAAATCAAAATGGATATAATCAAAACAATAGGGGTGCTAGACCCAAAACAACATACAAAAATCAAGGCTATAAAAACCAGGAAAACTACAAAGGAGGTTTATAAATAAAACAATATATAACAATAATTCAAGCCCATATAAACCTCCAAATTTCGGGCTTAAAACAAAAACTAATACCTACGGAAATTCATACACACAGAAAAAAAATTACAAAAAACATCACAGTAAACAGTATGACACAATAGCCAGTGTAAGCGACGGATCACAACTACCGCTAATTAACGTAAAAATTAAAGACTTAGAGGTAATAACTTTAATTGATTCCGGAGCTAGTTTATCAGTCCTATCACCAGACATTTTCCAAAAATTAAAAGAAGCAAATGTTAAAATAAAATATCTAGCCAGACAAGTAAGGATTCATACGTTAAACAATGAAAATATACCATTCAAAAAATGCGTAAAAATATCCTTTAAGATACAAAACATATTCGCAACTGGAACATTTTACGTTACAACAAGAAACCTAGATAAAAAATACAAGATCATACTTGGATATGATTTTCTAAAGAACAATCACGCAATATTAGATTGTGAACAAAAGGCCTTATACCTAAAGAACAAAGAAATACCCTTAGAAGGCATAGACACCGTACAAAAAATAAATGAAAATGAAATAAATGTGATTTCAGAAATTGTAAATACGCAGACACAGAACTCACAAAATAATAGTGAAAATACTATGAGCCAACAAAAACCCGCAAAAAATTCAAATAATGACGAAATTCAAAATGATTTCACAGAGAATATAGAGAACAAAAACAATAATACAAATACGCAAAAAATCAAAGAAAAAACAAATAAAAAAAATAAAAAGAGAATTTCGCATAAAAACATGATTATGCCAAAAACGGACAAAAAATATGGCTTAGAACCAGGTGAAACAAAAGTAATTACATTAAAATGTCCACCCAGTTTACAGCCAAACCAAGTAATTTTATTAGAACCCCTAAGGCATAACATTAGGATTAAATATGACCAATCCTTACATCAAATCAATGAGAAAAATACGATACACTTAATGGTTCAAAATGATAGTGAAGAAAAAATAATGATAAACAAAAAAATGAATATTGGAAAAATATGCACAGAATTTGACATAAAATTAAATGGATCAAAAACAGATAACACTCCCAAAGTATATGAAATGAACAATTTAACAATGAGTGAAATTCAAGAATTAAGAGAAAACGAATTCAATTTACAAGATTTTGATCTAGAACACTTAGATCAATCACAAAAAATTAAATTTCAAAATTTACTAAAAGATAATATACAAGCGTTCTCAAAATCATACAAAACCTTGGGACAGACTTCAATAGTGGAGCCCAATTTTAAATTACTCCACGATTATCCAATTTCTACTCGACCTTACAAAATTCCGCAAAGTGTAAGAAAATTTGCACAACAGGAGATAAACAAATTATTGGACGCAAACATAATAGAAAATACAACGTCAAGCTACGCATTTCCGGTTATATTTGTAAAAAAAAAGGCAAACTCAAAAACTAACGACCCTAATAAAACTTCGTACAGGTGTGCTATAGATTACAGATTGCTAAATAATATTTTACAGGGCGTACCATATCCCATTCCGGATATTAAGTCACTTTTACAAGATATAAGTGGCAAAAAATATTACACAGTGCTGGATTTTCATTCAGCCTTCTTCCAAATAAATTTAAAAAAAGAAGACAGACCAAAATTAGCCTTCATTACTGAATTTGGTAAATTCCAACCTACGCGACTAAATTTTGGTAATAAAATAAGCACATCAGTATTTGCGGAACTAATCGATAAAGTGCTAGGAAAATTTGATCAATATAAAGTACGTTATTTCATTGATGATGTTATAATAGCAGCTGATAGCATCAATGAAATGTTAAACTTATTACAACAAGTACTAAGCACATTAATTAAAGAAAACCTAACAATAGAACCTTCAAAAATGCAAATATGCAAACAAGAAATAGAATTTTTGGGATTTAAAATCAATAAAAATGGTTATGCACCGGCCAATAAAAACATTCAAAAAATTCAAAAATTAGAAAGACCCAAAAACAGAAAAGGCGTAAAATCTTTACTGGGTCTAACAAACTATTTCGCATCACTGATAGACAATTACGCTGAAATAGTAGCACCATTAAATGAATTAACAAGTGAGAAAAGGAAATTTGAATGGACGGAAGATGCCGAAAATGCATTAAAACATATCCAAAAAATTATTCTAAACAGTCCAACTCTCAAACCACCAAATTATGACAAAGAATTTTTTTTAATTACTGATTGCTCAAAAATAGCGACGTCCGCGATTTTATCGCAAGAAATAAATGGCATAATGTACCCTATAGAATTCTATGGAAGAAAATTAAAAGATACTGAACAGCGTTACCCAAGTATTAAGCTGGAATTGCTCGCCATATACGAGAGCATAATCCATTTTAAAAATATTTTAACAGGGAGAAAATTTACGGTAGTGACTGACTCAAAAGCCATCACATATCACTTAAATTTAGAAAAGAATTCAGACATTATAGCCAGATGGTTACTGGAATTGCAATCGTATGATTTCACTGTAGAACATATAGAGGGAAGAATTAACCCTGCCGATTATATATCGCGACATATCAATAACATCACGGAAACAAATTCAACCAACAACTTATTTGAAGTTAATAAAAATTTGACAGACGAAAACATAAAACTTGAACAAATGAAAGATAAAAAAATATCTAAAATAATATCAGACATAAAAAAAGGAAAATCAAATAGAACAACTCGAAAATATGAATTAACAGAAAAGGAAATATTAATTTTAAAAAGAAGCACAAATGATAATCAAAAAGAATTATTAATTATTCCAGATTCGTTAAAAAACGAAATAATTAAAGAAGCACATAAAACCCATTTTGGAGTTAAAAAAACCTTGCATTTAATAGGAACGCGTACATACTGGTATGGAATGTACCAAGACGTGAAAAATCATATTGCAAATTGCGTTGAATGCATGAGACACAAACAACACACAATCCCCAAAATTGAAATACAAAAAATGAAAAAAAATTACAAGCCAGGGGAAGTATTACACATAGACCTCATAGGTAAGTTACCTATGACTTTTAAAAAAAACATATTTATAATGGTTATAATTGACTCCTTCTCGCGTTACATGGAGGCAGTGCCACTCAGAAATGCGGAGTCACAAACCATATTAAACGCATTAACAGAATATATAGCCAGATTCGGCATGCCAAGAGAAATACATTTAGACAATGCACAGTACTTTAGAGGCAAAACGTTCACAGAATACATGAAACAATTAAATATTAAATTACATTTTAGTTCTATTTATCACGCTTGCTCGAACGGAATTGTAGAAATTTCAAATAAAATAATAAAAAATTCACTAGCCGCCATGACAAAAACAACATTTCAATGGGACGAAAAATTAAATTTTGTGAAATTACACTATAATGCAACAATACATAGAGCAACAGGTTTTTCTCCCGCTATGTTTTTTTTTGCTAGAGAAATCAACACACCATTTAATGCATTCTCAGATGCAACAAAAATTACCACTGACAGCTATACAAATAAGCGTCTGCAACACATTCAGAGTGTAAAAGAAGCCGCACTAACAAATCAACTTCAAATTATGAATGAGTATAACAAAAATTTAAAATATAAGGACAGAGACCTAAAAATTGGACAGACGGTATATATGAAGAGCCTTAGAAGGCCAAATATATTTCAGCCTAAATTTCTTGGCCCTTTCTATGTATTGAAAATACTGCGCAACATGAATATTGTTTTGAAAAACGCTCACGACAATACAGCGAAACCCATTAAGGTGCACATATCTAAACTATATGCACCAAAATATGCAAAATAATACAAAAAAAAAAAAAAAAAAAAAAAAAAAAAGTGTATATATAGAGACAAATTATACATATGAACTATATTACAAAATCAATTATTTTACTATTTACAACCGAGAAAAATAATATGTGTAAAAAAAAAAAAAAAAAAGAATATATATATGAAATGATTTTGTAAATAAACCAATAATTATTCATTAAATAATTAGATAGTCCTAAATTTTCGAAAGAAAACATTTTTTTTTTGCAATACATACAAGGAAAATGTAAAGCAATGCTCAATGTAAATAAACAAATAAATAAATGATAAAATATCAGCAGAAAAAACTGGCAGGTAACGCACATTTTTGCGAAACACGTTGATTGTAAATACATAAAATAAAAATATATATATAGATTTTTTTGTCATAGGGGCAATGTTAATAAGAAAACGTAAATATGTGTACATAGAAACAAAAACAGAAAAGGTGTCTGTATTCATAATGGCAAATTAATAAAATAAATATGTATAGATATAGAATAAATAAAAGTAAATGTGAACGTGACATAAAAAAAATACACATATGTATATAATTAGATACTTAAATATCTTTATTCATGCATCTCATAAAAGAAAATAAAACAAATAAAATAAAATAAAATAAAATAAATAAAAATAAAAAACAGACAAACAAAACTAGCACAGATGAGAAATAGTAAGGCAGGAAAGAAAACTCATGCAAAAGAGAAGGAGCGTGCAGATCAAAATGTAAACAGAGAGGTTACTCGTTTACAAGAGAGTTACCATGACAACGAAAAAAGAGCAGAATGAAAACGACAGGACAGGTTAGGAGAAGAAGGAAAATATCACGAGAGGGAAAAAAAATACTTACTAATCCTAGGACGGACTTCGAGGTAAAGGAGCATGGCAGAAGGGTGACGATAAAACGCTTGAGAATACAGGAAAATAGTAGCCGCATTTCTGCAAAAGAAACGAATTATGACTCAAGATATCAAGTGAAACGTAAAATATGGAAATTAAAACATTCACAACCATTCACACTTTAGAAAGATTAAATAATATTTTACTTGCAGAACTATATAATGGTTGTAATATTAGTAAGGCGCATCATTTCACACTTAAACAAAGATGCATATATTTCCTCTAATAAGTTAAAAAAAAAAAAAAAAAAGCAAAAGCGGAGGATTAAGATTCATATAGCTATACACTATATATATAAATATTAAAAAAAAAAAAAAAAAAAAAAAAAAAAAAAGCAAAAAAAGCGGAGGATTAAGATTCATTATAGCTATACAGTATATATATAAATGTATTAAAAAAAAAAAAAAAAAAAAAAACCTTAAAAGCTTAGGATTACAATTCATTAGATTTATATACAAAAAAAAAAAAGAAAAAACCCGTCACTGTAAAAATATTAATCTCTAACACTCGCACACACATATGCACGTAAATAAAAAGTAATAAAATAACGCAAAATTACCATATTAATACAGAATGGTCTAAAAAAAAAAAAAAAAAAAAAAAAAAGAAGGTAAATTAAATGCAGATTAGGTACAGGTAAACGAATAATTAATAGATAACCTATATTTTATAATAAAAACACTTTTACATAGCCTACCTTAGATCAGGGTTCAGAACACAGCCAAGATAATGAGGTGGCCCTTTGGTCGGGCGCAGGCGTCTTATGCCAAGGGGGGTCGACCCACACTCGATACTCTGGCGTACCCTGCCAAAACAAAAGTCAAGACTGGACAGAATTTTATCAAAGCAAAACAAAAATAAAATAAAATAAAATAAAATAAAACACAACATTCAATGGGTTAAAAAATCCACAATACAATGGAATCAATATACGCAAATTATGAGCAGATCTGCATTTATTATTCACACATAGTAAAAAAAAAAAAAAAAAAAAAGTAACAGTAATAAATAAACACATGAATATACACAGAAATATACACAAACAATCTTCTACATTATTCTACGCTCACGATTCCTAATCAAATATGCGAGAATTACGCAGCGCTAGGAAAAAAAAAAAAAAAAAAAACGGAGTCCGAAAAATACAGAAAAATCATGCAAAAATCAAGCAGCAGCGGAAGGAACGTAAGATAATAGAAAATAAAGCAAGGCGAACGCAAGTTAGATAAAATAATACCAAATTATATAAAATAAACAAACAAGAAATAAACCTGCAATGAAAATACATTAATAAGAGCTGAAAGAAAAAGCAGATGCATATTAATAATAACGCTGCAAACAGAATACATAAAAAAAAAAAAAAAAAAAAAAAAAAATGCAATATAGCTCACGCTTATCCAAGTCAATGATGGCGTCAGTGTAGATCAGATATATATATTGCGAGGGGCATTCAAAATTCCACGAAGCACACACATGAAACAAAAAAATAACAAAAGGGATTTATTAAAGGATAATGGATAGCACAATCACCTAACTCAAACATAGGTGAAGCAACAAAGCTTAAGCAAAGCAATAAAATATACATATAATAAAATTAAACTCACTTGTAAAAAAGTAAACAAATTTCTAATCCGATAAACGCGTGTGTCTCTGCGCTTCTCTCGAGTAAGTAACAGAAGAATCTTATCTCAGCTCTCCCCCCTAAAGAAAACGATTATAACAGGATGTACTAATCATTAGCGCTGGTTTATTCCCACGACATAGTGACGCAGGCGAAAGAGGGTTTGTCACCCCCAATTACAAAACTGCAAAACAGCTCTCGGAAGTTAAAATTAATATTTCAAATAAAGCGAGGGACTTTTCAAAAAAAAAAAAAAAAAGAATACTGCCTTACTTAATGGTAATAAAGACATACTACCAAAACGATTAAATACATTCATGATATCATGTAATATACAAATTTTTTTTTTTTATTATTGGTACTATACACTGAAAGTAATGAATGATATGTATATAAAAGGAATGCATACACTTGTAGAATTTTGCTAACAATTCAGAAAAAGTACTATTATATGTGAATTTATTGTATTGTATATATATTTATAAATGTTAAAAAAAAAAAAAATGAGTGTTGGTATACGGTATAAATAGTTATAATTATTGAATTAAAATGCAAAGTAATAATAATAATCTTTAGCATATGATATACTGACCGAGTGAAGTAACACTATACAATATGTGTCACAAAAAAATTATAAACTGAATAAAACTTACAAACTGTTGGCACAAGCATCGGCTAAATGCAACGACAGACCATAAAACTGTCTATCACAAATTCATGATCACAAATTGAACTATCTCAAAAAGCAAATATTGAAACATTTACATATTTGGATCAACTATGCATGATAACCAATTAATAAACAGTATTGAACAGTATATTATGAACTATCATCAGTTACTATTGAACTAAACTTCATGAACAATTAATAATCCAGTGTCGAACTGTACGCTCATTAATCATTATGCATATATATACAAGGAGCTCATAGTGCTCAACTACATCACAAGGACTCTAATGTGCACTAAAAAACAGTTTAGCACAAATATGCATAAGAAATTTACTGACCAAATACACCAGATTACTACGACAACTAAAGGACTCATAATGTATTGAGATAAAGAAACTGTCTCAAACTTATTCGACAGGGGGATAGGCTGATGGGAAAAATCAGCCATTTTGTTAAAAGCAAAATAATAAAGATACAAAAAGGCATTATTTAAAAGGAAAAAGAATATAAAAATACAAAAGCTGTTGTACTGAAGAATACAAGCTGTTTTATTACCTTTTAAAAGCCTAAGACAGAAATACAACGTCATATTTATGACCTGCACCTGCACGTGGAACTCTGAAAGGGGACCACCCGCATTTAAGCCCCACTGGCTACCGCCAAAAAAGCCCCGGCGAGGTCGTAAAAAAGGCACCGTAGTAATCTAGAAGCAAGCAGATTGGTCGAAGAAAGGTCCAATCAGAAGATAGACCCAATGAAAAAAATGCAAGGGGAAAATCTCCTCCAAAAATTATAATGAGAGACTTAAAAAATTAAAGGAGAGAAAAGATTCCTTTAAGAGTCAGCATTCTAAAAAATTGCCTTCGTGTGTGCAGACGTAATGTGAGGTCCTGCTATCATCAGTGTGGTGCTTCCTAGCCGAAATGATTCATCAAGGATACTTAAGGATGTGCTCCCTGCTAGCCAAGATATTCCTCTTGCGCCTGGACTGTGACATAGCATCTGATAAATCTGGTGAGAATTTCTTACATTTCTCGGTCAGTAATTTTACCGTGCAATGCTGGTAAAGCGCATTTGTTTTCTAGTACTCATCTTTAGCACATTTGAGGCAAAATCAAAGATCATTGTTATATCATTTTTATTGTATTGTAAAATTATAGAATAATCAATTTAATTAATATTTAAAATTTGGATGTTTAATAAAGAAATTAATTAAAATTATATGAATCTGATATTATTTGAGAGTAAATTTATTTATTATTAAACATATTGTTTTCCAGATTAATGTTTGCTTTTAATTAGGATTAATTTTAGGGCATTTCACAACGCGTGCCCGAATATCGAATTGATATTCCAAAATGTACTACCACGAGGATGTCACCTTAGAGCCACGGAAAGGAGGGTAGTCTGATTTTGGTTAATATCCGCCCAACAGGGCTCAGAATTTCCGAGTGGAATATGACAACAACAAATTATATTATTTTATTATCTTATCCAGTTCTGTGGTGCTTTCTTATATTACCTTTTGTCTATTATTTGGTAAACAATTATCACTAAATGTTATTCACTTGAGTGTTTTTTTTTTTAAATCTTTGATATGTATATGTTGTTGTTAAAGCTAGGAAGCTGTTAATGTGCAGATTACCTAGCTAATCTTAAGATTAACTAGGGTAATCTGTTAAAGTGCGGAATCAAGAGTTTTCCACATTTTAACTAGATAATATACACATTAGCGGTTTCTGTATTGTTAAAGTTCAAATGTTTGCTTCTCTCATTTCCTTTCCCTACTTCTCTCCCCCCCTCCCCCCACTTTTAGTTTGGTATCGCCAGTTAATTTTATTTCTCACTATCCTTTGGCGACCATCTGGTTTGCAATCCTTGAAAAATCCGATTGTACGAAACTCCCGCTCGGTGGTGCCGTTTCAGTACCTACAACAGTTTGTTGACATATAATGCAAATAGCTTTATTGAAAATTTTAACTGTAGTATATTCCCATTCGGTAGCGCCCACTTCCCATTTCAGTATCTGAAACAGTTTGTTCACTCACCATAATCTTTGGAAATTCTGACCATAGCAAAGTACCGCTCGGTGGCACCGTAATTCAGTTTTAAAACTCACAATAGATTGCTCACTTATAGTGCAACTAGCTTTCAAAATTTTAACTTTAGGAAAACTAAAAGCGCCATCTTGCAACCGAGATTTGCAACATGTACTCTTCAATTCCAAAAACTTTTAAAATATATTACTTATGTAAAATGTTAATTGGAAGCTGAGATACATAAGTAATATAAACATTGTTATAAAAATATTTGTGGCCAATTTTTCCATTGTTTTCTCCTTAACTTGCATAATTCTGAAATAAATTCTAAAAATCCTTTATATGTAATGTGAGCGGATTGTCAGAATTTGAAAGTTTGCAAAAAAAAAAAAAAAAAGTGTTCAGGGTTTTCTCTAAAACTCCCATATTGAATTTAAAGGTTTACATTAGTCTAAAAGTTCACAATAAAATTACATTAAAATACATTTTGAATGATGTATTATAAGTAATATATAATCGTAATTAGAATTTGTGATATCAGAGTAAAGGTGTTCTAGGTTTTCAGTTATTTTCTCTGAAAATCTCCTGTATGAAATTTAATTGCTATGCAATTCAAAGTGTCACCAATCTTTAACGTGCACTAATAAGTATGTATAATTTTATCATATAATCCGCAAATTCATTTCTTTAATTGTAATATGTTAAATTGTTTGTTTCTTTGTAGTACATTTTTTCAATTGATTGATGATTGACTTTGTCAACAAATTTAGTGTTTGCTTGATTGTATTAAGGGCCAACTTCACTCACCGTTGCCAGAAGCCAAAGCTACTGTTATTCCATGGAAAATTTTCTTTACTTACAACTCATCAATTACTACATACTTTTTATATTACTTACAAACTTTGAATAAACACCATAAAATGCAATAAACTCACAACAATTGTTTCGGGTTGAAAAACACACGACCCTTCACAAGGCGAATAAAGTAAGCCCGAGTGCTGCAGGCAAAGCGGCAACGCTAAATTTTTTTTTTTTTTTTGAGCGTTGCCGCACACAGAAACTGCCGCACACAGAAGTTATGTATATATATTTATTTACAAATGAAATTACATTTCTGAATTTTGTAAAAACATAACACTGATCGACATGAAAATTGCCTCTGGCACCATTTCAGCATATTGTTATCTAAAATAACCTCTTGAATCTGAATAGGACACCCATTTTGCCCTATCACACACCCTTTGTTAGGAATGGCCCTCTATCTTTATCCTTTTTGCGGTAATTTTATGGCTATAAATTTGATTTTTAGGAGGGGGTAAAATTATTTTAACTGTTAAATATCTTCTGAGGGGCTACAGAGTTGTAAAATTCTAAAACATGGACATTTATGACTTTTTTTTTTTTTTTTTTTTCTTGAGAGGGGATTTTAAATAAAATATTATACCAGTTTTAATTTTTCTTAACCTTCTGTAACCAAATGTATTGTCACATATTTGCATGGAATATGAAGAAAGTTTTTAAAAGTTTGTCAAAAGATTTTCACAAAAATTCATCTTTGGCAAAAAAAATCATATATTGACTACTATATGCATGCTACACTGCTCGGCATAAAAATTGCCTCTAACACCATTTCAGTATATTCTTATGTAAAATGACCTCCTGAATCTGAATAGGACGCCCATTTTGCACTATCATCCACTGTTTTTTTAGGAATGGCCCCCTATTTTTAACATTTTTTGGTGATTTTATGGCTATAAATTTGATTTTTAAGAGAGGGAAGGATGATTTTAACAGTTAAATATCTTCTGAGAGGCTACAGAGATGGAAAATTCTAAAACATGGACATTTGCGACATGGGAAACATTTGGAATGAGGGGGGGAGGGGGACTTGCCACTGAAACTATGCATTACATGTCTCATAATTTTTTAATCTGTTATTAATGTTATGTTTTAAACTTTATATATTTTTATCTTTAGGTGTTAAATTATTTGTTTTTCATTCTTCAAATCAAATACATGGTAAAAAAAATTATCAGGAAAAGAAATTGAGGGTGGAGGTGGTGTACCTAGGAAACAATGGGTGACTGAGCAAAATGGGAGTCATATTCGTATTTAAGGGGTCATTTAAACAAGAATATGCGAAAACGGTATCAGATCTCTCTCTTTTTTTTTTTTTTCCAGAGCTGTGTAATCTGTTAATAATAACACAGTGAACTATCTTCCTCACTCAGTGAGGTATGTTCATGAACATTTAAGGCTTTTTAATTTTTTAAATTCACTTTAAAATTATTCAGAGAACTGACACTCAAACCACTCTCTGAAACTTAAAAACCTTTAACAGCTAATTTTGAATAACTCTATATTTTAGCTATAAATTATTTCGGAACCAAAAAATGTACTTAAATTTAACATAGCACCCAAGCCATAGCCAATAAATAAATACAAATAAAATTAAGTTGGGTCTAAACTTTAGTATATAATGCTGAATTGTAAAAATTATGTATAACTAGAAGATTTTTCCCAAATCTTAAAAATTTCAGAAGGCAGTTGGAAAAAAAAAAAAAAAATACTAGCATGACCTTTTATCAGACGAAACAAGTGACACAAGTGCAGCATCACAGCAACACTTAGGTCTATTATTATTTTTTTATCTGATGAACAGTTGTGCTTAGCTTAGATATTTTAACAGTTTATATTCAGATACAGTAAAAAAAAATTCCCAGAGTTTTCCAGACAATTTTCTAGCAGATATTAGCGACATATTACAAGATGTATTTCCTCTAGACAGGAGAAAATACATCTACTGCATGACATCATGTTACTGATTGTCGTGATAGACATTCAGGTAGAAATCATGTTTATATGCGTACTTTCATTTTCATGATACTTAATCATTTGAATTTCAATATGAAGCTAAACAAGAGAAATATGAGAGAAAGAAAATATCTGATTTTTCAGGTTTTATAATCGATTTTTCCCTGACTTTTAATGAAAATTTTTATTTTCCCTGTCTTTTTTCAACAAAATCTGAATTCTCTGAGAATTTCAGGTTTTCCCTGAAGAGTATGAACCCTGTTTAAGAAAAAGTCATCTTTCATGAAGAAAAGTTTTCTTATATACACTGTATAATAATTATGCATGAAATTATTAGATAAATTAAAAAAAAATAATAAAAAAAATTAAGCAATTAAAATTATCCAATGTATTATTATTACAATATGCATGTTTAGTTTTCCTAATTAATGTACATACTGAAATTTTCACACATTTCTAATGTTAATATTTAAAATTTTAACTGTAAAGAGAAGCTTCCAAAAAATTTAGCTGACAGCCAAATACTTTAAAATTTGTTAATACCTGGCCCCAACTGATAGAGAAAATTTGCCATATCCACTGTGGCACATCATATTTCATCTGAAGCAGAAATTACAGCTTTGATGGTGCTAAAGTGATGCTGCAAACTGTAACATTACAACTGAAACAACTGATTCATTGAAGGTCAGACACCCTCTAGCATTCATATCAATAACTTCAAATCAGTGTAATTTACAAAGTTTTTTTTTTTTTTTTTTTTTTTGTGTGTGTGTGTGTGATTGTGTGTCCCTATGAAAAAAAAAAAAAACTTAGGTGTACATCTATCAAAATCTACAAAATTCAACAGTGACTTATCACATACTTACCAACTCTATGCTCAATCAAATTAGACGTTAAGACACTATCACACTGAGTAATTATAATCCATAATAAATTTCTCTGTGTCTTTGCAAAAAAACTCATTAAAAATCTATATACTTTGTGTGATGGTGACCCATAACATACTGACATTCAACTCAATAAAACAAAATATTTTTTTAGACTGTCAAATAAATCAAATTAGTTGTTGGCAATAAATTTATTTTTGACAAAGAATACCATACATGGAGCATGGATTACAAATTTCCTGATGAAAATTCAAAAAATGCAATACATTTTCTCTTTAAGACTTGGCGAAAAATAAATAAAAATACATAATAATTCTTAGCTGATAAATTACAATATGGATTGAATGAAAATTTCATGATTCTAATTGTGAAATTGATACATCATAAAAATTTTATACAAAAAATGCAATAAAACTATATTTTTCTGAATTAGAATGAAAAATAATTTTTTTTTGTAGACAAATCTTATACTATTAAGTGAGCAATATTTGTATGTATATTTCACTGATCTCGAAAACGGTAGCTCGGACAGTCACGAGATTTAACACAAAGGTGCATCCCGTAGGGTCATTGTGCACATCGAAGTCAGATTTTCGAATTTTTGATTAGTTTTTTCTTAATTAATTAAAATGTGAAAATCATAACCTTCTAATTTCTGATAAAAAAAAGCCATTTAAATTTTAACATTTTATCCATAATTTAATTGTTGCCAATTTTTTTTTCGACAAAATAATAATAATAATTAAAAAAAAAAAAAAAAAAAAAAACCGTACATTTATTTAAAATGAGGACAGTGAACCATATGAACCATATTTTTATTTTATCAGCTTCATTAACAGATCCTGCTGGGCGATTTTTTAAATTTTGGTGTTGAAGTACACCGAATGTTTTTCGACAAGAAGTTTAATATAGCAACAGCCATTTTAATCTAAGTAGCGCATCAAATATATAAAAACATAAATGATTTATTTTTACACAAAATTTACAGAACAAATGCAGTTTTAAAGATAGGAAATTTATTTCAACAAGCACTATTTTAAACCTAAAAAGCATTAAAAATATAAGCAGAATATAAAGGATTCTTATGTATAAACGAAAAAAAGAATCTGATAAAATTATTAGCAAAATAGTCTTCCCCTTTTCATACAAAAAAAAAAAAAAAAAAAAAAAATCCATCGCTAATATGGCGACAAAAATTCAAAAGCCGCGAATGGAGCGACATAATAAAGTTGTGTAACACGATAATGTTTACCTATTTATTTATTTTTTATACAATAATCACTATGCTAATTTATCATACTACAAACAAATGAACCTCTGTGTGTTACTGCACTCTCACGCTGTCGAACAGAAATATTTGAAAAATTCAAATTAATATTTAAATAAATAAATAAAAATATGTTTAATGGAAAATATATATAACAATAAAAAGATTAGTTGTCTAAAATACGGCAGAAATAGCGCTCATAGCATATTGTTACAAGGGATTAAGTCTTATTGTTACAATGGATTAAGTCTAAAATGGGGACAAAAATTCAAAAGCCGCCAAAGAGAACTATATTAAGGCTGAACTATCAGGTTTACAACCCATGAATTATATATAAACACAAAAAATTAATTGTCTCATGCGACAGACGTAGCCGGTCACAGCATATTGTAATATTTGGCATGAAATTGCTGTCATTTAATGGTTGATTGGATAAACAAAACAAAACAACAACAAAAAAAAAAACATATGAAATAATGTAAAAGCAAATATTATGTTGTCTAAACCCAGTTACGTTTGAGTCCAGTCCGAGTTATATGTGAACAACACGTATAGTGTTGTTCACATGTAACTGGGATTCAAATATAAAAGGATTAGGATATTAGGATATACCCTATTTAGGAGCCTTACCTACTTGGAGGCCCACAGCTTACTTCACAATGGCCTAGAATTGAAAACGAAACAAGAAGGTCACGTGACCAAGATCGTATTTTCTAAACTCAGAGCCGATGTGATATTTATTCTAATTTGAGAAATGCATACATTAAATATTTGATTTAATTATTTATTTTTCTAGGACCTAAGAATGAGTTTAATTTATGTACTAAAATATAAAATATTTTATTTCGTTAGGGATGTAACGAGGCAGGATATAGAAAGGAAGCAAATCTCATATGATAATAACTCATATGTTGTATAGAAAGTTAAATACTTTTCTGTTATTTTTTAAAAATAATTCACTTTACCTTTATTAAAAAAAAAAAAAAAAAAAAACTAAGAAAAATTATAATACAGGTTATTATTTGTTCAGTAACAAAACGATTTTATTCTATACATTACTGAGCAAAAACAATACATATTTCACTGATAGAAATGCATATATTTATATATATATTTCTCATTAACTAAATTAGATATTTATACAATTCAAAATGTAGGTATGAAGACAAAAAAAAAAAAAAAAAAAAAAAAAAAAAACATATTTTAACTTAGTTATTTTTTAGGCAAAATTAATGTCTTCTTTTGACAATAAATATGCAAATTTGAAAGTGTAATTATATTTAAAATTAAGCATCTGTAAGATGTCTAGACATTCTAGCAATACAATTTCAGAAACATGAAATGTAAAAATTCAATCTACAGTTAAGATGTTAATATTTACTAGCATACCTACCATTTTTTGAAAGTTGTACAGAGTATATTAGTGGGATGTAACATGGCTACAGGTCTCCCAGATTTTATCTGTATTATCTGCTCAAAAGCACGAATGCTTTAAGGCAGGGTTATCATCTGTACCAACTGACTCCTGCTTTCTGCTTAAAATTTAATAATTTGAATTAAATGTTCAGGAAATCTGTATAACCAAGAACAATCACAAATTAATTTTTAAGTTTTTTAGCCGAACATTTTATAGCATGAATTGAATTATTTTTATGTTTTGTATAATTATTTAATATTATTTTGCAAGTAATTAAACATATACTTTCTAATCGGGTTTCTAGAAGGATGTTACATTCACATACATCTGACACATTAATATCAATCTGACTAAGTTGAATACAAGATAATTTATATAAAGTGCCTAGCTGCTTACCTGAGTTAAGAAATTCCTTTTCGCAATTTTCTATAATCTGCGTTATAGCCCTGCGCGGGTCGGGTTTTACCCGACCCGAACCCGACAATTAGATTTTAAATCAACCCGAAACCTGACCCGAACCCGATTTCTTTATACCCGAAACCCGAATATAAATGAAAATGAATAATTCAACTAAAACTCATGCAAACATTTTTAAGTTATAAAATAAATTGGTAAATCGTTTTAAAAGGAATTGAAAATATAATTACTAGTACTAAGTTAAAAATTTTAAAATATAAGAGATAGATTTATAATAATTTTTAACTATTTACAGTGGGCGGCAAAATTATTAAAGCACACATCTACATTCTTCTTTCTTTCTTTTTCTTTTTTTTTATCGCTAATTTTTATCATCAATTTACTTTTTTTATTAACAGCATAATGACTAAGATCATGGCTCAACAAATATTTACTTAATAAAACAGTATTACGTGCACATCGTTTAAACATGAATTACTGGTAGCGCTTCAAAAATTTTGCTGCCGATTGTATGTGTGATGTGTATTTCAAGTGCTCAAAAAAGAGTTTCAAGTTTAGCGTTTTTAGTTTATTCTTTAATGCTTATCACACACACACACACACACACACACACACACACAAATATATATATATATAAATAATATAGTTCTGCGGACTCCTACTAAACATCCGTTCTGATCTAAATCTAAATACATTGCATTTCAATAACTTCTTAGAAACATCTGCAAGACAAAAAATATTAATTATTAGTTTAGGTTCACAGTCTATTTCAAAAGGATGTGAGTAATAAAAATAGATGAATCCCGCATCTGATTATTCTCCAAGAGGGAGCCTGCTTTTCACAGTTTCTAATCTAAAAGATAATAATAATGTATTTGATGCATTTTGTTAATTGTTTCAGTGCAATACGGATGTTTATTTTGCTATAATAATTTGGGTAAGCATGCATTCTTTATGGGTATATATAGCAAACGCATTTCTATTTATTAAGGTAAAAATTTTTTTGAAAGATTTTCTCAAGTCGACCCGACTGGCTGAAAACTGAACCCGACCCCGACCCGCAGTAAAAACAGATCAGTCATCCCGACCCGCACGAAAAATAAATCAGTCAACCCGACCCGCAAGAGTCGGGCCGGGTTCGGGTAAAATCGGGTTACCCGACCCGATGCAGGGCTTTAACTGCGTAAAAATATAAAAAACAACAGATGATGGAAATAAAGCTGTTTCTGTTGGCACCACTAATTTTCCCCTATCCAGCTCTTCAATATGAATTGAAAGGTCATCAGGCAAATCTAATTTATTGTCAGTTTGCAACCAATTCTGACATGTGTTACATTTGATAGTTTGTAACTCTTTCATGACAGCATAGCCAGATATATAAACTAATATTGGCATTAGATCCCATGAAATGTTTTCGAAAAAGAAATCCTCAAGTACTAGGTATGTATGCTTATCAATATCAATCACAAAAAGTACAAAGTTTTTATCTTCAACTGGCAAAAGAGATGTTAATGGCACATTGATGTTTGAAGATGAAATTAAAATATTACTTTTAAATCTGAGTTTCTTTTTACTTTCCCGCAACTGTAAAAAACTTATGTAATAGTTGGAGCCAGACATTTATCGATACATCCCAAAACGTGATTCAAGAGCATAAGTTTGAAATTTGCCTAATAAAACATATTTAATGCTGCTGTATTTGGTAAATAAATAACTAATCATTTTGATAAATGCATCAGTAGTTGTAATTAAAGACAGAAATGTCTGGGAGGATAAAGTTTCAGAAACAGATACAGACTGTCGCCAATTTTTTAACCATTGTGAATTGTGACAATTCTGTAAGAAATTGCACCTGTTCTGAATTTTTATTAGTTATAGATGCGCGATATTTGTCATTAAACCTTGTGCTTTCAAAATTACTTTTGCAGTTTACTACATTCCACCAGTTAGTAATTATTTTTATGAAATCACATGTTTCCTCAGAATTTTTAAATAGTTCAGCATGATCCTTAGCCTTAGCTATGCACTTAAGAGCAACAATGTTTTTTTCATTTAAAACTTGAAGAGCTAATTTAACATTCTGTTTTTGAATGGTGGATGCATGCAGAACCTTAATAGATAGTAAATGGCCATATTTGATGACTGAAGCTTTTTCAATGTTATACATTAGCTCCAAATCTTTATAATTAGCTTTTTTTTGTTTAATTTTACAGTCAGTAAAATCAGGAAATATAATGAACTTCTTGTTATACCAATTATTACGAATAGATTTAAATATATGAACTGTATCAAATAAAAAGAAAAGAAGTCGTGTTTTATCTAAAAGATGAGTAATATATGGCTGTAAACTTTTACTACGTGTCATTAATTCAAGCGCACATCTATTAACAACATTATTATCAGATATTAATGAAATAACCTGAAAGCCTAAATTTTCTAATGCTTTTAGAACTTCCAAAATCATATCACATAAATTTTTCGAAGTCATTTTATTAACCGGAACAATGCTCACTACATCTTTATAAGATGATAAAACTGAAGTTATCATGAACACTTGGGAAGTTTTTTGCAACAGTTGCTGGATTATTTTCAGAACCTCCATAGATAGAACCTCCTTTAAAATTAAACGTTGGCTGAATATATATTTCATCTAGCAAAATATGTACTAAAAATTCTTCTGGTTTGAGAAATGGCTTTTTCCTTTCTAAATAGCTAATGCAGCCTTCTAAATCTAACTTTGATAATGAATAGTTACTCATTATTCCACGCAAAACACGAACACTCGGTAAACATAAATAATCACAATTTAATATTATATGCAGATGTTGATTGTACATATAACGCAGATGCTAGAATTAAAGTATGATGACTGTAACGTCTGTTATTTTTTGGTATTTTTGATAACAGTAATTGATCAATAATGAAAGCACATAATGAAGAACTATTAGAATCATTTTCAATTTGTTTTAAAAGAAAAATTACAGAGTCCAAAATAGTAGGAACTGATGGACTAGTAACAAATTTGTCAACAGTTTCAATCAACATGTCTAATATTTCAACTTCATTTATCACAGCAAAATTAGAAAAAATGCTGTTATTCAATTTCTGATTATTTATATACACTTCATAACTTAAATCATTATTCACAAGAATACATCCCAATACAACTGGACATACATTAGGAGCGTCATAAAAACAAACACGAATATTTAATTCATCATCAATATAGAATATATTTGGTTTTGATGCCATAATATTTTCTTGAAAATAAACTTTTACATCTTGCAAACATTTAAAAGCATTTTTTTCTTTGATCTTTTTTTGCTCAAGAAGGCTTTCTTGGATTGCTCTCAAAATATTTTCTTCTTCTATCTCAGCAAGTCGACGTGTTGTAGGCTTATTTGCATTGAAATATTTGGGAACATTTGCAAAGATACATGGCACAGAACCTTCTTTAAGTTTAGGTATCTTTCTATCATATTCTTTATACTCACCTTTATAAACAACACAATCCTTTCTTATAATTTGAGATTCGTCAAAATGTTTAATACAAATTGCAGGGCTTTTTAATTTGCTTAAATCATTTGGTATTTTTCTTAACCATTCGGCTCTTAATTTATCACATCTTGGAAGAGAAAATGTCGTAATATGATCGTTTTCATTATAATTTGATTTACACCCATATACAGAACAATGACGACCCATTTTCAGAATCAATCAGTATAATATCATTTATCATTCACAGTTTATCTTCTTACAAACAAGAAATAAACACAATTTTAAAAGTGTAACGAGCAATATAAATAAACAACATTGCAGCAGTAATAGGCAAGCTACGCAAATATGAATATCTTACATACTATATTTCGATTGATAAATGTATATTAAAGCATAAACGCTGGTAGAAATGTCTTTGAAATATTCACATAAATAAAGAGCAAGAAAATAATACTTGAGAACACTTATGTACTTCGTCCTAACATAAGGCTTAATATACCGACATTACTTTTGTAGAGACATTTTTCTTGATTTAAAATAATCCATTGCCACACTTTAAATAAAACGTATCCATTGTTCATGAGATGAAAAAAAAAAATAATTATCCAAATATATACAGTCGGTAACAAAAGTCTCCGAACACTAGCAAAAATTCCTATCTAAAAAAAGTACACTTAATAGAGTTTTGTTAAATAAATCCTTGTTGAATCCTGTTTTTAGACTGACTAAGAACAGGATTCGACCAGGATTTATTTAACAAAACTGTATTAAGTGTACTTTTTTTTATATAGGAATTTTTGCTAGTGTTCGGAGACTTTTGTTACCGACTGTATATATATAGATATATAAACATGCTCACGCAAAATAATCACAAACTAAATGCACGCGAGTATTCATACAATCATCAACACACCAGCGTGGTCGAACATGAAATCAATCGACTACCTTGGTCACGTGACTTTCTCGCTTCCAAGCCATAGTGAAGTACGCTGTGTTGGAGGCCTAGGACCCCAGCGTAGTCAATCGGCCTTAAACCCTACCACCAACCATAACCTTACACTTGGATTTCAGTTTGGAAATCGCAAATATACTGAACAACACACCATACAGATTATATACAGTCGGCAGCAAAAGTATCCGAGCATTAGCAAAAATTTTTGTGTAAAAAATGTGCACTTAATACAGTTTTGTTAAATCAATCCTTGTCGAATCCTGTCGAATCAGTCAGCCTAAGAACATGATTTGACAAGGATTCATTTAACAAAACAGTAAAAGCGCATTTTTTTTAAATAGGAATTTTTGCTAGTGCTCGGATACTTTTGCTGTCGACTGTACAAATCCACATTTTTCATTTTCATTTTTTTTTTTGATAGCTAATTTTTATCATCAATTTACTTTTTGCATAAAAACTTAGATCATGTCTCGACAAATATTTACTTAACAAAATAGAATTAGGTGCACATTAGGTGAAGAGCTAGCGCTCTTCAATAATTTTGCTGCCGACTGTACATAGTATTTACTATCATGTTATTTCCTATATTAGTTCCCCATCATACTATAGGTATGGGGAACTTAGGTAATCGTGAAAATTTTCGACCTCGGTTTTTTGACGTTTCTACACGTTTTCAGGTGTGAGAAATCCGAAAATGACAAAATTTGTATGGTGTCTGTCTGTAGGGTGTCTGTTAGTCTGTTAGTCTGTTAGTCCGTTAATTTGTTAATCTGTGTACACGATATCTCAAGAACAAATTGTCGCAGAGAGGTCAGATCAGTTATAAAATATTACTTTCGACACTGGCAAGAACCCTATTCATTTGCAACATTCGATTTTGAAAACTTCGTAAGTTATTAGAAATTTACGATTTTCTTAACATGGGAGAATAGGACAAAAATTCACTTAAACATGCATTAAATGGAAACTTTTTACTGTAAAAATGTCAGACCAGTTTTAAAATATCCGTTTTGATGCCGGAATGAACATCAGTAACTATAAATATGCTACTTTGAAAATTTCGCAAGTTATTGGAAATTTACGAATTTCTTAACATGGCAGTATAGGGCAAAATTTCACATAAACGTCAATTTTGAGCGATATTTTCATCGTAAAGATGTCAGACTACTTTTGAAATATTATTTAGGACACTGGCATGAATATTAATGACTATGAATTTTCAAATATAAAAATTTCGTAAGTTATTGGAAATTTACGAATTTCTTAACATGGCAGATTAGAGCAAAATTTCACATAAACGTCAATCTTGAGTGATATTTTCATTGTAAAGATGTCAAACCACTTTCGAAATATTATTTAGGATACTGGCATGAATATCATAGGCTATGATTTTTCCAATTTAAAAAATTCGTAAGTTATTTGGAATTTACGATTTACTTAACATGTCAGAATAAGGCAAAATTGAGTATAAACTTCCATTTTGAGGATCATGAATACATTAGACAACTTCAAAATTACATTTATGATATTTGTTTGAACATGATTGAATACAAATATTCCAATAGGAAAATTTCGTAAATTATTCGTAATTTACGATTTTATCAACATAGCGAAATTGTAAATTTTTCATATAAATATGAATTTTGAGGATTGTTGCATTGGAAATAGTAGCATGAAAACTAAACAACGGAATTGACCCTGATAAAATAAATTAATAGATTAGAATAAGATAAATACATCGAAGTGAACGGTGGATATCCTATTAGGCGGGGATTTCGTTCTGTCACTGTATCAAGCTTTGGTCAAATTAATTTTTTTTTTAACATGATTATAATATGTCTCGCACTAGAAATTTATGAGAACATAAATATGGTGGGGAACTGAGCAGAGTCCACCTATGCCAACTAGTTTTATTTGATTATCCAGTTCCAGTCGACCATAAAATGATAGCAATTTCACTCCAAATATAGTACACTCCTTCTAATATTTATAAGGACACTTTATATTTTGAAATAACTAACGTAAAAATAATTGTGAACAAGATTATACTAAGTGCACTTAATATATCTAGTATTCTAAAAACCAAAACTGCTATAATTTTTTTAATATGAAACAAAATTAAAAAAAAAAAAAATAATGCAAAATATTTTTTTCTGCACGTTTTTAGCTGTTCATAAATATTTGGACAATCAAGATTTTTTCGTTTTATTTAACTTACAAGCGGATAAATTACAGTTGACATGCGAATTCGTTAACTATTTGGCTAGATTATTTCATATATAAGCCTTCAATTTTTGTTGGACGGACATTACTGATAATTCCTCGAAAAAAAGAACGTTCATGTAGTGAAGTATGATAAATGTGTTTTTTAAGTGGAAGGATAATTTCAATCCACCGAATTTCTAATGAAATTCGAAGATCTAAAATTGCTGAAGGAAATTTGATCAAACGTTGAACTGCTGGTTCGATAGGAGAGAGATCTGATGAAAAATCAGAGTTGTTTTACAGAGATCGAAGACTTATAATTCCTCTTACTATTCTACTCCTAATGACTGCTGCTGAATTTGCTCGTAATTTTTAACGAAAGGTTGGGGTCCACATTTATGCATGCTTAAAATAATTAATAATATGTTAAAATGAATAAAAACCTGTAATTATCAATAAGCATTTAATGGGGGAAAGAACGTCTGTGTTAAAGTTGCATAAAGACAATATTAAATGGTAAAATGTTGCTTTTTCGGATGAAAAACGTCTTGATTAATCAAATGGTTTTAACAGTTACTGGCACGATCTGAAGATAGCGAAAGACAGAGCAGATTTTTTAAAGGCAGATATGAATCGGTCATTTTAAAGGTGGATCTATGGTGTTCTGAGTAGCTGTTTCTACTGAAGGCAGAATAAATTTATTAATTTTTTCTATTATTATGAACATCAAGAGAATATCCGCAAATTTTAAACTTGGAATTCTCACATTTTTGTTAGATTTTGGGGGGTAATAATATTTTTTTCAACAAGACTTACATTTTTGCTCTACTTCTAGAGCAATAGGAAATAGTTTGAAGAAAGAAACTTCTGTATTGTGTCCGTTCCCGGCGCCTAGAAGTTGAAAAAAAACCTTAACTTATCGTATTAGAAAAGTGTATGCAGGTGGAAAGCAATTTTAAATAGTTTAAATGTATTCAGAATATCATCTATGCTGTATGAAATGGTATTGAAACTGAATATTAAAGAAAAAAAATATATATGATAGATATATTACCGAAGAGAATGTCTGACTGTTTCACTCTAAAAAAGAGACCCCATACAATATTAATTTAAAGAATATTGAAAAAAATACTAAGATTCGAGCTGTCCTTATAATTGTGAACACCTGAAAAATCCTTTTTTTTGACCGTATTTAAAGTTTTTTTTATGATAGGAAAACGATAAAACTTTTAAAATATCGTCTATTAATGAAATTCAAATTAATAAAAAATATATTTGTTTAAATAATAGTGGTCAGCGTTTAGTTAATATAGAAAAACGGGTGTCCTTATAATTATGAGAAGGAGTGTAATATAGTATACTAGCAGGCTACGCCCGCTTCGCTGGTCACTATTTTTAAATGAATCATTATAATTAATGAATTCTCAAAATTGCATTAATTTTAATCATGTGAAAAAAAAAAAAGAAAAAAAAACTCTGATCGGGAAACATGTCGCACCGGGTCCCCACTGCCTTCGGCAGCGTAGACCCGTGCGCGAATGCATATATATGAGCACTGCGCGAGCGTATTCCTTCACCACACTTATGATTTCTCAAAATTCCATGTTATTACTCATAAACTTTTATTCTTAAGAAAAGGAATTAAAAAAAAAAAAATCATTTCTGACCGGGTAAAGACTCACACCGGGTCCCCTCTGCCTTCATCTCACGAATTCATATATAGGCTCGCTGCGCGCGCGTATTCTTTCACCACCCTTACCGTCTCTCCTTAATTTTACACTTTCGAAAATATCCTCATTCGACTCGTAGGCACCCAAAACCTATATATACCACTTTTGAACGGTCTAACTGAATTTCTAATTTTTTGCCCCCCTTTAGGACACCTTAAAACATATAAATCAGGTGAAATCTCGAATAATTGCGATTAGCGCCCTCTATTGGATAAATTTGATGTAGGTTATTCGATAATATAAAAGAACTTTAAATTATCTTTCGAATGATGTATTAAAAATAATTTAATCATATTTATAATTCGAAATATTGAGATTTTAAAATATTGCAGAGCCATCTGGTGGTAGAAATTTCTGTAATCTACTATTCAATTCCAAATCAACAAAGCTTTAAAATGATGTATTACTTATGAAATGATTTTAATTAGTAGCTGAGATACAAAAGAAAACCTAATCAGGACCTTAAAACGTGTAAATCTGGTGAAATCTCGAATTCCACTTTCGATAATATAAAAGTACTTCAAAATAGCTTTCGAATGATGTATTAAAAATAATTTATCATATTCAGAATTCGAAATATTGAAATTTAAAAATATTACAGCGCCATCTTGTGGTAGAAAATTCTGTAATCTACTGTTCAATTCCAAATCCACAAAGCTTTCAAATAATGTATTACTTATAAAACTATTTTAATAGTAGCTGAGATACAAAAGAAAAACCTAATCAGGACACCTTAAAACGCGTAAATCACGTGAAATCTCGAATTCCATTACTTACGGTAGTCGGTTAATGGAAGGTGACAGAAATTTGTGGCGTCTACTCTTGAAATTCAATTCAAATAAGTTTCAAAATGACACATTACTTTTGCAATTATGCTGATTAGAAGCTGAGATACAAAAATGATATAAACACTATTATAAAACGATTTATGTCTGACTTTTTCGTGGTTTTCTCCAATTTGAAAAAGGGAATTTTATAGCGCATTGAATAAAAAAAAAAGCAGAATCTTCGGTTTCTCCTCAAAGTGTGAAAGGGAACATTTAGCGACGAAAATCTTCTCAAAATGAAGAAACAACAGAATCTTCGGTTTTTCCCGCCGTGGGTGAAAAGGAACGTGTCTCAGCGAAAATTTTCGCAAAAATCCTCGGTAGTTAATTATGTTTAACCACTATATTTAAATGATTTTTTTACCTGAATAATTCAATGATAATATATTTCGATTGGAGACAAATCAAAACCTTGGCCAAGCAATGTAATATACAACCGTTAATGAAATGTAAATGACATTTAACTATTCGAGTTTCATTATGTTGATTAAAAACATGGTTAATTTAAATTAAACTAAATATAAATTTACATTAAAGTGCAGCTTTAGTCTTTAGTATAGGGCCCCATTGACGAAATTTAAAATTTGGTACCGAAAAAGCTCAGACGATTCTAGCTAAGTTCTTTACTTACTCAATTGTGATACCATTTTAATTCATCAGCACAATGGTAAAAAATTCTAAAAGTAACCAACCCTATATTACGGCTGCTGCACTCACAAAAATTCCAGCACCGTCGCTCGTGCTCTGTGTGCTCCTGTAGCACATTCTTGGAAGTGAAGTTGTGCTGGTTGAGCACCTTGTCCAAGGTAAAAAAATCTCTGAAAAGTGAAATCACACTGAAAGTCTTATCTACACTTCTGCTCAAAATTTTGGCAAGATCTGCAAACAATCAGTTTTTTTACATTTAAAAACTTATCTCTCGAGGAAATGTTTTCAAACATTGGGTATTTAAAGAATTGGGTCTTGCTCACGTTTTTCAGTGAAGACAACATTTAGGGGCCGGTAACAAATTGAGCAAAATCAATAATGTTTGTGATCACCCTGTATCATTAAGTGAACGAAATGAACTGTAATTTTAGGATAGGTTATTACAGACCTAGTTTAATTTGCGGATGAATTTGAGTGAAGACAGCATATTAAATAACGAAAATATAAGCATTTATTTAATTAAATAAATAAATAATAAATTTATTTATTTACTCAAAAAAAAAAAATAAATAAATAAATAAAAAAAAAATCAGCATGTTTTTTATTAATAATATGCTAAGTTTTTAACGAAAATTATTCCCACTTTCAGATAAGTTGGAAAAACACTTTTAAAACAATATACTGCAATCGGAATACAAATATCTTAAATATCTCATGAAATATGAGTATTTTTATGAAAAACCTTTTTCCCTGTGCATGTGCGAAAGATTAAAAAAAAAAAAAAATTCTATTGCATAGTTTGAAAGCTAGATATATTGGGCACCTTTATTGTCAAAAGTGCATTAGAATAGAGTAAAAAATAAGCAAATTACTCGAAAAAGAACGAGCTAGATTTTAGATATTTTCCAATAGTTGAAATTTCTTAAGGGGTTTTTCACATGCCGCGTAATTAGCTTGAAGATCCAATTATTTCAACCACGCTCCAAATATACTTTTTTGCGAAAAACCCTTTATAAGCTTGTAGCTCTAACATGTTTTTGTTAGCATGGTTTTGTTCCTCATGTTTTTCAGTGAAGATTGGTTTAAGACAACATTTAGGGCCCGGTAATAAATTGAGCAAAATCAATAATGTTTGTGACCACCTTAAGTAAACGAATCCATTAAGTGAACGAAATGAACTGTAACTTTAGGATACGTTAATACAGACTTAGATTAATTTGTGGATGAATTTGTTTGAAGATAGCATATTAAATAACGGAGCATAAGCATTTATTTTAAAACTCAAAAAAAATTATATATATATATATATCAGCATGTTTTTTATTTATAATGTACAAAGTTTTTAACGAAAATTATTCCCTTTTTTCAGAAAAGTTGGAAAAACATTTTAAAAACAATATACTGCAATCAAAATACAAATATCTCAGGAAATATTAGCAGGCTCGTGGCTGCTGCGTGGCCTGTTTTGTCTCTTGTGGGGTTTCCATCTATCTTAACGTGGTTTGTCTTGTTTTAATTCTCTTCTTTATTTGTCAAACGAAAGGTAAGCGTTTTTATTTCTTTATTGGTTTCTGGTTCTGTCTTTCAAGTATTTGTTTTGTTTGTTTATTATGAGTTTATAATATTTTGGCTGCATGGCCCATTCCTGGTTTAATGTTGTAGAGTCTACGGCAGACATAAATATTGTTGACGTAAATAATGTGGATATGGCTCCGACTGAAGGCGAAAATCGTACTGGTGCTAATGTTAATCATAATTTCTTACGTTCGTTTGCACCAATTAGCAACCTGCTCCAAATAACTGGTAGCAACGGGGGCTCAAACTTTAATGTTTTTGTAAACAGCACTGATACCGGAGCGATCCCTAGACGCGACACACGTACTACACACGAAGAAATTAAATCTAAAATTAAGTCTTACGAGAAAATTGCGAATGTGCGATACACAAGAGTTGGTAGTATCATTATAAGTACTTCAGATGTAAACTGTGCCAAAGAGATATGTAATATTACCAATTTTGGGAGGGGGGGTAGCGGTTTCCTCTCGGGGTTATTTGGGAAAATATAACGAATCGTTTTTCGATATTTAACATCCCGGTTAGTATTCCTCTGGGTGAGCTGGCTCAGGAAATATAAAGTAGTAATCCAGTACACATCCTTGAACTGCGTAGATTTGTAAAAAGAAACTGTACTAGGGAATTTCCCCCTGTGCTTACAACCACCCTTGGTACTATCATCCCGCCTGAAATAAAGCTGTGGTTTTCCGTCAACCATAGCCTCCTTAACTAGATGCCTGTCGCGTAGCTCGGAAACTAGGCAACAGTTGAAGCGGTAGACAACGCCACCTGGTACGGATTGCGCTACTTTTTTATTCAACAGCCACCAAAAATATTTAAAAGGGGATATGATATACATAAAAGGCGAATAGAATCGAAGAAACGTCGATTATATATATTATTTATCACTTCTTTGAATTATTGGTGACAGTTGAATAAACATGTCCCATAATCTGTACTAGGTGGCGCTGTCTACCGCTTCAACTGTTGCCTAGTTTCCGAGCTACGCGACAGGCATCTAGTTAAGGAGGCTATGGTTCAACCTATTCGCCAGTTCATAGACAGACTAAGACAATGCTCTAGATGTTTCAAATTCAATCACGTTTCAGCTAAATGCAAACAAAACCAAATATGCGCTACATGTGGTACTTCTCATGAGGGGGCCTGTTCGGCCTCCTTGGTATGTGTGAACTGCTCGGGAGAGCATCGTTCAGACTACAATCAATGTCCGTCTCCGCTAAAGGAAATAGAATTCCTTAACTTTAAATGCAAGAACTTTCTATCGTTTACAGACGCCCGAAGAACTTTTGTCACAAAAATGTCAAAGGAGGCATCATATGCCAAAGTAACGAGTAACACAAAAGATATCGACATGAACTCTATTAAGAATTTTATAGAAACACGCACTAATGCTATGGTAAAAGTCTTAAACGATGTCATTAGAAGCAATTCGGATTCATTATATGATGCTATATCTAGTTTAACTACTTCAATCAAAAGTTTTCAGGAGTCCATCGGCGATCTTTTACCCGAGAAGCGTAGACGCCGGAGTTTTCTGGCGACTCCGAAAGGATAACTTTTCTGCTGTTATGTTATGCTGTTATGTTATGCTGTTTTTATCATTCTGTTGTGCTACAAGGTGTGGCCTGTCAGACCGTTTGTTTGTCTTTTTTTTTTTTTTTTGTTTTTTCTTTTATGGGTGCTCTTAAGTTACTACAGTGGAATTGTAGAGGCATCTTAAACAAGCTTGACTTGCTGGTCCATACCCTTTTTCCATCCTTTGATATCTTGGTGCTTCAAGAGACTTTCGTTCGCCCTGAGAAAACTCTCTTTATTCCTGTCAAGATCGTATATCGTTTGGACAGGCCTTCACGTTCTAGCGGGAGCCTTCTAATTGCCGTTAATCGCTCTCTTTCCTCGTCCCTTGTTCCAGATCATTTGTCCTCCTCGGAGAGCGAGATTATGTGCGTTCGTGTCTTTACGGGTTCAGGTTCTTTGAACATTACAAATGTCTATTCGCGCTCTGGTTCAGTCACTGAGGATCTCCGCTCCTTCTGCCATGGTCTTCTTGGTCCCTCCCTTATTTTGGGTGACTTCAACCTTCATCATCCCCTCTGGGGTGCTCCCCATACTTCTCTGTACAGTGAGACTTTTGTGGAGTGGCTTGCCGACAGTTCCTTTTGCTTGATCAATTCTTCACGTAGTACCCATGTGTCACCCCATGGTTCTCTTTCCCTGTTGGATCTCTCTCTTTGTTCGGCTGACATTCTTCTTCGGATCTCTTTTCAGGTGATGGATGACCCTTTCGGCCGTGACCATTTTCCTGTGTCCCTTGTTGTTGAGTCGGCTCCTGTCTCTCAGCCCGCCGGTTTACGCTATTATTGGTCACGCATCTGCCATGAAGTTGATATTTCTCTGCTGTACGCCCCCTCTGTATGCTATGAGACTTTTTCGAATACCGCCCAGCAAGCGATGGCTAGGAACTCCCGGATTGTTAATCCTCTTAAGAAAGCTTTTCCTGCTTGGTGGTTTCTTCGTTGTTCGGCCCTCCTCTCCCAAAAGAAGTTTTTCCTCAAAAAAGCTACTCAGCTAGCCTCTGTTGACTTTTGGATCAAGTACAAAAAGTCCTCCGCTTTACTTCGCCAGGCCATCAAGGACGCCAAAAGACGCTTCTGGGACTCTGCTTGCAAGTACGCTAGTGACCCCTGTTTATTGTTCAAGGTGTTCCGTAAATTAGAATCGTTCTTCGTCCTCTCCTGACTGTAACGTTTGCCTCTCTCTCGACGGTTCCCTTGTCTCCGACGCCGGCGCTCAAGCTGAGATCTTCGCAGAATATTATAGCGGTGGGCTCGACCATCCTCCCCTCCCTGTTACTTATGGGACTGATCATGATGAGTATCTCAATAATCCCTTCTCTATGTTTGAACTGACTGCTGCAATTCGGCGTACAAAATCTACTGCTCTTGGTGAGGGCAGGATTCCTGCTTATTTCTTCAAGAATCTCGGTTCCCACTCTCTTGAGCTGTTACTTGGAATCTATAACGACTCTCTTCTTACGGGGAATATTCCCCCTGACTGGACCTCTGCCCTGATTCTGTCCATTGCAAAGCCTGTCAAGCCTAAGTACACGGCCTCTTCCTACCGTCCTATTGCTCTCACACCTGTTATTTGTAAGATTGGCGAGCGTATGCCCAGCGAATAAATACCTTTCTCCTCAAAAACAAGTCTCTTGATTATAGACACTTGGGTTTTACTCCCATTCGGGACAGCCAAACGGCTGTCATGATGCTTCATCAAGATATTATGAATGCAAAAATAAACAAAAAGTTTATTCTTGGCATCTCCTTAGATCTGCAGTCTGCTTATGATTCCATCTATATAGATGGCTTTATTCAAAAGTGTGCTCAAATTGGTATCACGGGCAAATTGCTCCGTTGGATCCACAATTTTTTGTCTGACCGTTCTATCAAAGTTGTTTGGAGGGACGTGGTTTCGTCTCCTCACTCTTCTTCGCGCGGGGTTCCGCAAGGCGCGGTCCTCAGCCCTATGTTGTTCACAATTTTTTTTATCTGATTTCTTTGAAGTTTTGGATTATAATACCAGGTGTTTAGTCTACGCCGATGATATCTTTATTTATTGCTTGGGAGACTCTTTAAGTTATTGTCACGGGAAGCTACAGGCTACCCTACAGAATGTTTCCCGTTGGTGCTGTTACTGGAAGCTTTCCATTCCTAGATTGTTCGTTGCAATTTTAATAATTTTGCCGGTGCGTAAAAACGACATGAAACTCAAACCAAAAGATACAAACAAGCAATGAGAAAATAAACAATAAGACAGTATTTTAAACAAAATATTTTTACTTTCTTCTATATTCAATAGAAGAAAGTATTGAATTCATAAAAATTTTCGACGGATTTACACGTTTTGAGAAGTCTAGAACACGATTTTACCATTTTTAGAAAATGCCTGCCTGTTTGTCTCTCTGTGCGTGTGACAAAAATTTTGTGGCAACTATTTCTCCGTAAATACTACTGAGAATTGTATAAAAATTTATATGTAGATGCGACTTGATCTAAATTAGTGCCTATCAACTTTTGGTGTCAACCGCTCAATAGGTGGCGCTGCTATACAGCGATTTTCACAGTTTAAGGGGAGGTTATATCTCTGGTTCTATTGCATATAATCAAACAAAACTTGATTGGAAGAATGTCATTATGAAAAATTACGGTGATTCAATTTGAATGCTTATCGGCCAACAGATGGCGCTGCTACACAGCGACTTCCGCAATTTAAGGGTAGGCTATATCTCAGGAACTACTGCACAGAATTGCATATAAATTTATATGTAAATGCACCTTGACCTAAATTAGTACCTATCAACTTTTGGTGTCAACCGCTCAACAGGTTGCGCTGCTACACAGAGATTTCTGCAATTTAAGGAAAGGCTATATCTTAGGTTCTATTGCGTATTATCAAACAAAACTTGACGTGTGAGAAAACCATTATGAGACATTATGCTAATTCAAGATGGATGCTTATAGGCCAATATATGGCGCTGTTATACTGGAAATTTCCTCGATAACGGGAAAGCTATATCTCAACTTGTGTGGCATATAACTGTATGAAACTTGATATGCGAGATAACCTTTATAAAAGTATATTTTTTATGATGTTATTTATAGATAATAAAACTGTCTTTCTTTAGATATTTAGTATTAGTTTTCCCTAAGATGAAAATCATTTGCATTCATTATGTTAGATAATTTTAATAAATAATAGTTTTAATAAATTATTTGCCTTTAGTGAATTTGTATAGGAAAATATAGAAGAAAGTCTTGTGGTGGCCACAACATAATAGTTTCAATTAGAAAAATTTCAAAAACTCATCAGGGAAAAAACTCAATCAGAGGTGACCCTTTTCACGGCTGAGCACCAATGTACGATTTTGTTCGTTAGCAGCTATAATAGCAAATTGCTAATGGGCACCCTATCGTACAAGAAATTAATTGAAGTCAAAAATGAAGAATTAAGTGGAATAAACTATTTAGTTGAAGAAATCAAACAGAAAACAACCATAAAAAACAAACATTACTCACAGGATGATGCATTTGGTGTAACAATGATTAAAACAAGCAAAATAATTCAAGGGTTCAGTTGTACAGAGCAGGTGAAGAATAACGATACTATACAGCAACATGGATATTTATTTATTGATTGATTATCATGTGTTTTAGTGTTTGATTACTAATTTTAAGAATAGTTGACAATGCAATAGGCCTTCTGCTCTTTTTTTTTTTTTTTTTTTTTTTAATAATATATATATATATTTCATATTTCAAGATAAATTTTTTTAATGCTTTTTGTACGACCGACTGATATATTTTTATTTCTCTATCACATCAAGTAAAAATAAATAAATAATTAAATAAATATAAAATTGTGAGAAAACGTGGAAAAGAGGGTTTAAGAAATGAATATAATAACTGCTGCTGAGGGACGCGACACAGTTACAATATTGCTTTATAAGAAAGAATAAACTTGGAAAAAAAAATAATATATATATATATATATATATATGTATATATATCCTCTCCTCTAAATTAAATGCTGTTTTCTACAGAATTTTCTATCTATTACTGAAAAACAAAAATTGTTTTCATTTTCTGTTTTATTTTATTCCAAAATGATTTTTTTTGTTTTTGTTTTTTTTGTTTGTTATTATTAACGGCATCATTTTAAAATGAATATCTCGTCAAATATCAGTTTCATTGCATATATTGGTATTGAAACTGAAACTTCCAGGAGAAATCAGTCATAGAACTCTAGTTCATTTAGACAGGGAAAAAATAAAACAACTGATAGCGCGAAAAGTAAACAATCTCCACGTGCCGCAAAAAAAAAAAAAAAAAAAAAAATCATAAACACACCTTGCTGACACGTGTTGGAACTACCTGAAGAGTTAATTTTCCTGGGTAATCCAAGGCCGAAAGCTTATTACCATCTATATAATGTATAAATTATTAAGAAATCTTATAACCTTGAAGTCATTACATTTAGCCATTCACCGAAAGCTTATTTAAAGGAAACAATAGCAATATTGCCTCTGTTAATAAATCTTCGTCAGCTCTCACTTCGAAAAAAAAAAAAAAAAAAAAGACCACTTTTGCTTTTTAAGTGATATATATAAAATTCTATACCAAAACATAATTTATCATTTTTCTTTCTTTCTTTACTTTTCTTTCTTTCTTTTTTTTTTAAATCTGTTCTTCCATATAAGCATGAGGTAACTATGTTACGTTCCTTAGTAACGGTTACTATATCAGGGATGGAACGCTGACGCAGAACTCATGCCAGTATTTGTTTAAGAAATTTCTATTTCTATAATATCTTTGATTTAAGAAGTAGAAAATTTTGTTTCATTGATAGTGGTATGAGTTTTGCGCCAGTGTTCCACCCCTACTATTATTCTTCTTTTAAAATTTCTTTAACACAATTTCTCTCAACTTTACTTTTAATCTCTGTCTCTCTCTCTCTCTTTCTCTCTCTCTCTCTCTCTCTCTCTATATATATATATATATATATAAAGAAACTTTTTTCAAGAGGTCTATTTTGTCTGAAAGGAATTGTCATCTTAATGAGTAAAAGGAAAGGAAAAGTTGGTACGAGACTGCAATTCTTAATCTTATCATAGGTAACGTAACAGTTTATTTAATGTTAATATATCGTCTAAAAACATTATAGCACTACTAGGTCATCTAGGGCGCAGTGGGGCATGCTCTACAAGATTTCCAAATTTAAAGTACATGATATGAGGCATTTGTATCCAGTGTACTTTAAAAATTGTTGAAAACAGTTTTAGAAACAATATTATTTGACATTTACATTTCTGTATGAGGAGGTCTACCAGCCCCTTAAATTCGCCCATTAAATACTGTAGCCACAGTCATAAAACACCTGGTTAAAAAAAAAAAAAAATCAAATTTTTCAGAGAATTTTTACTAAGATTTTACCAATCTTTAGAACTAACTCGACTAATTTTATATTGACTATAAATTGCTTATACATCACATAGTGTATCGAAATTTAGCACAATAATAAACAAAAATGAAAAGTCATGTTGTTAGCATAAATCATAAATAATTTCCAACAGTGCGTGCCCGTGCACGTTGCATTGTTTAGTCTTCAGTGGGTCTCTGCGATGACCGCTTTCAAAACATTTTGTTTTTAATTAACAAGGGAAAAAAAAAATCAAAAATTGTTTTCATATCGTATTGTTTATTAAAAAAAAAAAAAAAAAAAAACATTTCATAGGTTGCTTTGTGGATACCTTTATAGTATATTTATATTTTGTTTTAGCTATGCAGTAAAGAGTATAATAAAAGTATATAAAGTTCAGCATCTTTACAGAATTTTATTATATAGAATATAACATCTTTATTTCTGAAATAATGATAATAATATAACAATAGATATATTTTTTAAATCTAGCTTGTACTCGTATATCGTCTAAACCAGGGGTGGCCAACCCGCGGCCGGCCGTTTAGTTTTTTGCGGCCCGCGAGAAGACTAATGATATTTAAAGTTTGATGACTTTAATTAACAAATTAAGAATTAATAAATCTGACATTTCTAAATGAAAATACCATTCAGCGATTACGGGCTAAAGAATCACATGGTTTTAATGAAATATTATTAGATCCCTCATTTATTCTTGTGATTCTAGTTTTTTTCATTATCATAAATTTTTCTCTATTCTACTGATAATTTTTGGTTGGTTGGTGGTTGATCAGTTCATTGGATTTAACTTGTACTATGAAATGGGTAATTTGCGACGGTCTGGGACGCACCCCTAATATTGGGCCGGAGACATGCCATCGCTTCGCTAATTTACAAAAGAAATAATTTAAATTGATGTGTTTTGCTCCGAACTTTCACTCTGCTCTCCTCCAGAAAAAGTACATTCATATAAGATTCATGCAATCACAAACATATAACATGTAACACATACACATATACATTAGTATACATGCGCTGCGGCCCGCCGGAATAAAATAGATTTCCAATGCAGCCCGCCAAGTGTTTTGGGTTGGACAGGCCTGGTCTAAACCAATGGTGGACAATTTGGTTCCAAACGTCCACTAGTGAACATTACAGTTTTTATAGCGGGGGGGGGGGGGGTAAAGGTTTTGTCTGATATTAAATCACTTTACTTTTTAAAAATTTAATAGACTTTTTAAAAACGTTGAAATGGAAATGTGCTTTATTACCGTATGTTTTAACTTGCTACAACTCTGTTTTATAAATTTTCTAAACTAAAGTTTCCTTCCTACTTTATCAATCACTGTTACCCTGTGACCAGTGAGCAGTTAGAAAATTTAACTTCTAACAGAGTAATAATATTGTGAGTAGACAGTATAAAGTTGATTTCCCATGGTCTAAATTTTGCATACACAATATACGATTTACTACAAAAATCCTTGTAAAAGAGAAAATTTGCAACGAACAGTTTCCCGTTATAACTTATAATGAATTAGAATAACTTTGTGGGACCCATAGCAAAAAGGTAAGACAATCCGTTTCGCTAATCATACCTCATTTTACAAAAAAAAAAAAAAAAAAAAAAAAAAAGACCAGACTCTTATAGACCAGAATGCATCAAAAATCTTTTATGAATCTTTATATTCAAAGCAGTTATACTATTTATGTATACCAATTTCTGTACCATAGTGAACATGAATAACATAAATTAATTTCAAGGTATTGTATAAATGTTAATAAAAATTAAAGCGTAGACAGACAGACGGACAGAAAGACAGACAGTTAGATTTACTGAAATCATAATCACTCTAAAACATTGTTGGAAAGTGTTAAATTTTTTTAAAAATAGAAACATAAATGTGATTGCGGGCAGTTCCCAGGGACATATACAAAAGCTATCAATACATTACATTTATGATGGAATATACTGGTAGGTACAATTTATTATACATTTAGAATTTACTGAACATAATAAAACTAATATATATTTTTTGGGTACATGACACTTTGGTCCCGCCACTTTGGTCCCGCCGAATTGGTACCGAGGAAATTTTGGTCCCGCTGTTCGAATACAAAATTTATAAGAAATCGATGCTTTATGAAAGCATTCTCTAAATGTTAGAGTTTAATAATAAAAGAAGATACGAGGAATCTAAATAATGATCTCAGGATTTAATTTGTACAGATCTGCTGAACTTGAGTCATTTTCTTCTCTGTCAATCGGGATACATTTGAAAACGCAGAAAATAGTTATACATCACACAGAATTGTAAAAGCATTTTTCCTTCCTTAATATTCCGTACAATATTGTTTAAGAAAATTTCGATTAGAAACGCCCCCCACCCTCTTTTTTTTTTTTTTTTTTTTTTTTTTTTTTCAAATGCGCTGAAACAAAACAGTGAAATTCCTTTTAATTGTCTGTTGGAGATACACGTGTGAAACGAATCCCTAAGTGCTTCAGCGATTTCAATGTGGGTATTGTTTTTAGTCACAGAGTCATATCAGACAGATATATTTATTTATTGTTATTATTAATATTATTGAAAACATAAGATTAAACTAAAAAGATAAAATATTGTGCATCAACATTTTCCAAACTTTGATGCATGCAATGCGCACAGTTGATTAAATATTGGACTACTTACATTTCTTCATTTTAAAGATAAAATCATTGTAATTGAAAGAAAAGTAATTTATATACATATATACATGGTTAACATAATTAAATATCACGGAAAAACAAACATGCATTTTTTTATTACTATTAATATAACACAGATTTTGAAATAAATTCCTCTTAGATTATTGATAAAATTAAATCACAATCAAATCGAATGAAACGTATCTCTCTCTCTCTCTCACACACACATATATATATAGGGTAGGTGCTCCAGTGATTGGCATGCTCCAGTAATTGACATCTATCCCGAAATAATTAATAAATAAGAAAAATAAGAAAATCATATATTTTACATATAAGAATTTTAACATTTTATGTCAAACACTGGAGCACAGGGTGCTAATAACTGGTAAAATGAATAACTAGAAGTGTCAAACACTGAAACATAGGGGGCCAATTACTGCTAAAATGAAAAACTGGCAGTGTCAGTTACTGGAACATTGAGTGGGTGTCAAATGAAAATTCATAAAAAAAAAAAAAAAAGAAAGAAAAAAATGTTATCAAATGTATATATTTTAACATATATGTGGTTCTGAATGTCTTTCATGCCATATGTACAAACTTAAGATTTCTAAAAATATTTTCTGATGACTAGAACATTAAAAACATCAGAGATTGCTCTAAAAGTGTCAATCATTGGTGCACTTACCCTATATATATATATGAATAAATTCATATGTAAATTCAAAAACTTCATAAATGATCGCAATCTTATGCTTATGAAGCAGGTCAATAATTGGTTCTTTGAAAGAAACAGAATTTTGTCGCTAAAAGCAAATTATATTTAATATCCTAAGGTTTTCTTTCTTTCTTTTTTTCTTTCTTTTTAACAAAATTTTTCTGTATTTTATTACTTTAAAATTAATTCAGACTTTATCAATAAATATATTCAAATGGGGATTCTTTTTTAATAAGAAGGTACTGTCGTTATTGTTAGCAATACTTTTAAAATCACAAAATTTTGTCACTAATAGTAAATTAAAAATCAAATTACAATTAAAGTAAGTTAAATCAAAAAAAAAAAAAAAATCTCAATTAAAAAATAAATAAATAAATAAATTAAAAGAGAAAAGAAAAGAAAGTGCAATTGCATTAAAAAAAAAAAAAAAAAAAAGTTTAAATATATTAAATGTTCGTAAAAAACCAGAACAAAATTCTTCGAATCTCAATGGCTAGGAAGCAATCATAATGTCGAAAGTTTATGTATTTACCTAAAAGATATTCCTTAATTGAAGATATTCTAAGAGCACTTCAATTTTCCCATATCAACAAATAGGCTATCATATTGAAAAACTGATATATATTTAAAAAATAGCAAAAAATTAGCGGAACCAAAATGTCTCGGGTCCAAAACGGCCCGGGACCAAAATTTCCTCGGGACCAAAATGACAGGACCAAAGTGGCGGGACCAAAACGGTGGGACCAAAGTGTCCTGCTTCGATATATTTTATATATATATATATATATACACACACACACACACACACAAAAAAAAAAAAAAAAAAACATGTTTCACACAGAAAATAGTATAAAAAATCATTTTCTATCGTTTATAAGGCCACCCACACAAAGGAATTATGATAAATCAGTGCTATGTGTTGCAAATGGCTCGAAGCTCTAAGTGCATTTCAATTTCTATCTTCCTTTTGTATGTATGTGCTAAATTTAAGTACTGTTTAATTGGAATACAATTTATATACTTGTATGTTGTAACAGGCAAAAGACTTTCTTTCCACGATGAATTCAGACGATTTTCATATCAGAGAAGTAAAATAATAAATGCCGAAAGAAAGTCAGTTTTGTGAAGACGTCTGAGATGTTGCATTTCTTTTTTTCTTTAATTTTTCTTTAAAAATAAAAAATAATCACTACCTTGGTTTTAAATTATCATAAATCGATGATTCAATCATTCGTTTTAGAGGTATTGACGAATTCTTTTGAAGTATACCCATATTAAAAATTAACACTGCCGGGTAGAGAGCGATGCTTGTTCATGCAAACATTTATTTATTTATTATTTTTTTCTTTTTCGCAGTTCACTATTATTATTTCCAATAATTCATATTAATTTTATAATCATTCGTTGAAAAAAAAAAAAAATTCTCATAATGTACATTTATACGAAATTTTGCCCTATACCTGTCATATTAAAAATTATGAAAACTAGTATGATGAGGCCACCACATAACTTTCTTCTATATATTTTTTTACAAAATTCATTGCATACAAATTATTTATTAAATTATTTTCCATTATAAATGCAGACGATTTTTATCTGACAGAATTATATCACTAATTGCCGAAAGTACGTTTTTTTTTTTTTTCGTTAAAAGATAAAAAAAAAAATCTATAACTTTGTTTTAAATTATCACAGATCTGCAGTTCAACCATTCATTTTCAAGGTATTGACGAGATCTTTCAAAAGACACCCATATTGAAAATTTACTCCCCCAGGGGGGTTACTTCCCTTCCTGGGGGGGGGGGGGAGGGAAGCGCTGCTCCCATATGCACAATTTTTTTTCTATTTAACTGCTACTATTATAAATAATTCATATAAATTTTACAACCACACGTTTAAAATAACTCTCATTACGTACATTTATACGAAATTTTGTCCTATACTGCCATGTTAAAAATTTAGAAAAAATGCGGTCACAGCGCCACCTGTTGAGAAATTGTTCCACAAATCTAATCAGCATCAGTTTATGTCAGGGTTCACCTACATACCAAGTTTGGTTAAATTTCGTTTATTGGTTCATGAGTTACAGCCCACAAAATTTGTGATACACGCATGCAGACACACAGACATTTTCTAAAAACAGTCAAATCGTGTTCAGGACTTCCCAAAACGTGCAATTCCATCGAAAACTGGAGTTCGAAAAATTTCACGAATCCAGTGCTTTCTATATATACATATAGAAGAAAGTAAAAATGGGAGGACAGCGCTACCCGTAGAGCGATTGATCCCAAAATGACAGACAGACAGATGTTTTCTGAAAATGGTCAAATCATGTTCAGGAAATCTCAAACGTGTAAATCCTTCGAAAACCGGAATTCGAAAATTTTCTCGAATCCAATACTTTCTTCTTAAATGAATGAGTAAGAGATGAGTAATGAGAAGAAAGCAAATGAATGAGTAATGAGGAAATGGGTCGAATAAGTTTCAGAAAGTATTGTGGGCTTCAACAATTCTCTGAATAATTTGAAATTAATTTTTGAACTAATGACAACCTTAATTGTCTTATGAATGTAGTTTATTTAAATGAGAGATTGAGAGGGGCGGTAACCTCACTCACACTGAAATGCGTAGCAACTAACACTGTTTTTAAAACTGTTTTTAATGGTTGTTGAAAATGCAATGGAAATATTCAAATATTCAACTGTAATATTTCCGTTGCATTTTTAACAACAATTTTAATCTATATCCTCATGTTTTCGTGCTATTCATTATTATAGTTTACTGTAATAATATGTGTCCATTAATGTAGGTTAAAATAGGGTAAAAGTGGACCATTTTATTTTATTCGTTGAAACAGATTTTTATATGCAATATTCAGTTTCATTGCAATTTCCATTCTTAATTTTATTCTACTTTGCGTAATTAGAGATTTTAATTCTAGATTTCACCACAGATGGCAGCACTACAAGTAAGTATAAAGCATTTATATATATACACACACAGATATATATATTAAAATTGGATTAAAAAATTATAATTAGAACAGGCCTGTCCATGTGTCCAACCCAAAATTCTTGGTGGGCCGCACTGGAAATCTATTTTACACTGGTGTGCCGCATTGTATCAATGCATGAAGCATATACATAAAGTAATTCTTTTTCCGGTGGAACTCGTGAGGATTTAAAACAAAAAATATGTATATTGAATATATTTTTATCTATAAAACTAACTATAAAACAGTCAAAAGAAACTTAATGATTATATATTCATAAGTATAATAGCAAGAATCAGTTATCGATCTGATAATATTTTATTAACATGAATGAGTGCGATATTTGTTTCTTTAGCTATCTTAATCGGTATTATCATAAAAGAAGTCAGTAATTTTAGTTGCTTTATTTAACCGAAGATGTCAAATTAGAAATTTCCTGAATTCTGTCGCGGCCTTCAGAATCTTACAGGGCTAGCCGCAGGCTGGCCAGCTCTGATTTAGAACGTAGTAGACGACTATATGCCACCGAAATCCAAATTAACTATTAACATTTAATTAATTACTGAATTAATTAACCTGGGAATTACATTAATTCTTATATAATTTATTCACAAGAGACTCACCTTAACGTAATTTCTCGATTATTTTCTGTAAATCATTTAGCTTTAGATGATATTGAATGGAAATTGAATCAATATCAATTTTAAATTGAAGCAATGAGAAAATAAATTTTTTCATAAAAAATAAATAAAAAACATAAAAAAAAAATTCTCTAACACTATGTATATCTTTAAAAATCTTTTCAGGGATTAAAAAAAAAAAAAAAACTGATTTCTGCCGTATTTTTCTCGGATTTCGTGCGAGTTACCAGTGAACAATAATTATCTTGAAAATGAGGGTATTTAATATTATCTCAAAACATACAAACCCTAACATTTTTTTTAAAACATTATTCGAGTACTTTCAAAACAAACGAAGTTTCTGCTACAATTTTCCAGGGGAACGTGAGTTTTCGGTTACACTAATTATTCTCAGAAGGAGGGAAATTCAGATTGAATTGTAAACTCAAAAATCTGAAGTGACTGTTCTATTGTTTCTTGATATACAGCTGTGATCGTTGTTTAGTGGAGATATCTGCAAGTAAAGTTAAATTAGCAATATTTCAAGAAGTAGTCCATTTGCAGTCATCAGGATGTCTTTATTAATGAAAAATTTTCTAAAACATCATCAAGGATAATTATTCCTAGAATTTTAAAATACATAGCGTTGGTCATTATAATACAAATTCAATAACTTTAATGAAACTTTGAGATTGTCGCTTAAGATGGGGGAGAGAGCGAATATAATTCAATCTTTACTATACGATGATCTGGAGCAGTTATGAGTTCCTTACACTAGAACAGATCTGAGATGTTTGAAGAAAAAAGCCAAATTTCAGAAAAAAAACAGCCAAATTATAGTGCCAAATACTTTCATTGTTTCTCGGATAAAATGATATAAATATTTTGAATTCGAAAGTTCGTTATTAAAAGTTATAGCCAATTATTTCGCCAATGAAATAAATCACTCAAATTGTATAGAGCAAAAACTTCATTTATTTCTTTTCGTTTAGACTGATTTGTAAATTCTGGTTGCAGTTTATTTTAAACTAGTATCGCCCAGTGGTCGAAACTCGACCATTTTTTTTGCAAAGCGAGGCAAAGCAAAGTTATTGCCTTGTCCTAAACGGAATGCAATTGCAACACAGCTGCGGCAATTGTTTGCCGATATTCACTCTAACTGAATCAGAAGTTTTACTTAATATAGCTATTTCTCTCTGTAGATGTTAGCCTTTCCTGAAATGAGAGAAAATCGCAACGTGAAAACGCCCCTTGTTGTGTGATACAGCCCAGAAGCTAATAGGTACCATGTCAAACCAAGGCCCAACCAAGTATCAAATTCCGTTAAATTATTTCGATTGGTTCATAAAGTACAGTGTTTGAACAAAAAAAAAAAAAAGATATTTTTCAAAAATGGTCGAATTGAGTTCGGGAAATTTCAAAACGTGTAACTTTATCGAAAACCGAAAATCTAAAACTTTTCCGAATCTTATATTTTCTACTTATATATGCAGAGGAAAGAATAATAAATCCACTTTTTAAAAAATAAAAATAAGTAGTCAATTTCACTTAATTAAAATGCAAGGAAATCTCAAAACGTGTAAATTCATCGAAAACCGGAAATCAAAAGTTTTTATGTATCTTCTACTTGCTTCTTCTACCCACAAAAGCTAGCAATAAAGACACTTTTTTAAAAAATAAGTAGCCAATTTCAGTTAATTGAAACGTAAAGAAATCTCAAAACATGTAAATTCAGCAAAAAACGGAAATCGGAATTTTTTCCGTAACGTCTACTTATACATGCAGCAGTTAGTAACAAATCCATTTTCCTTTTATTTAGTATATTAGTTGAATATTTATTGTTTAAATATGACCCTTTGAAAAGAAATGTTTATGTTTACATTCGAAACTGGAAGTTTGCCATTTTTTTTTTTTTTTTTTTTTTTTTTTCTGGAGTTTTGTGATTTTAAATCAAAATTTTATCAATTTTACAGAAAAAGTAACTCAATCAAACACATGTAGACAGTAACTTATATATAACTATACCCAAATATCGGAATTAAAATCGGCAGATAATTTCCGTTATTTTTTAAAAAAATCCAATGGACGATTAACATAGAAAATCTTTTTCATGGCTCCATGGTCAGACAGTGACGTCATCACTTCGCTTGCGTATAGTGATGCTACATTATACAAATTACTGTGTCTATGGTTTTATTTGAGCTTTATGAAATTGCCAGATTTAACAACTTTCTACTTTTAGGTATTTTTTAATGTAAAGGAATACGTGTATAAAAGAGAAAAATGGGGGAAAATGCATAAAAAATAAATGCATTTTTAAATACCTTCTTGACATCGTAAGAAAATAATATTTGTAATCGCACCTTCCGGCTAACCATACCTTTCGAATGATACCATTTTCAACCCTCTACTCCCATAATTAATATGTTAAAAAGGGACTGCAAATTTTATGCTTGCCTATTAATATATAGATGAGCGAAATTATCTTGCCCTCTCAAAGGATTGAGTATGTTTCAAAAGCTACAAAATTTATACCTATTACTGAATGCTAGGGAATATTCTTTATTGAAATGGAGTATGTAACATTTATAGTTTGTTTACAGGAGCAGATAAAATATTTCTTTTCCACTACGGTCTTTGGTAGAAAAATAATTTCAACGGTGTTATATCGCTCTACATTTTATGAAATAATTTTAAATGTGAAAAATAGAATATTCAATGAAACAATTTTCTATTAGCCAGAGATTTTGTTTCAACCAGTATATATTTTGACATAAGAAAGTCTTAAGTTCTCTTTTTTCCATAGATATCTTTAGTATTTTATCCTTTTTAGAGGCAAAATAATTACTTTTTCAATATGGAAATCTCACCAGAGTCGTTGAACAAAATTAGAAAAAAAATATGGTGTGAAAAAAACACATGGCTTCCATTATCCACTATTACATGTATTATATCTGTACTGATAAGTATAAAGGATTTAAGTCCAAAAATGTCGATTTTGAGTTAAGTACATAGTCAGACTCAGAAAAAAAATTGTCTATCGATTGGTATAAAGGGTATAAATCCATGTCATTTAGTCTTTGAGAAAATCCATTGGTAAAAAAAAGATTCAAGTCAGAATTTTAGCATTAATCTTTGGTATAAAATATTTAATTCTATTTTTTCCCTTTATTAAATGAAGATTGACAATCACTGAATGATATAAAGCGTATAAACCAACATAATCTCTTTTTCCTAATCGATTCTGCTGATTAGTTTTTAGTTAGTTTAACTTTATTTTTCGTCTCCTCAAAAATCAAGAATATGGACTTAAATCCTTTATACTTATCAGTACAGATATGCACTTTTGGGAGATAATGTGATCAGAAGACATAAAATTGACATAACACAGTAGACACCTATAAATTTTCCATTAAGAGAAAGATGATACGCGAGTAAAGACATATAAAACAAAGTTTACATAGTGAGTTAAAAAAAAAAAAAAAAAAAAAAAAAACAGTAGAGACATTTTTTGAAACACACATTTTCGAGATCTAAAACTGACCTACCTGATCAGGATGATTATCAATTTTCCTGTAATAACCACATAATGCATGAGAAAGAATATCTAGAATGGGTTTATGCAACAATTTTCAAGAAAATCGTCAGAGCCGTTTTTGAGGTACCGACTTTTATCAAAACTTGGTATACTCAGTTGTTGACTGGAAGACAGCAATTACATACAAAAGGTAAAAGAATATTTAAAAGGGGGTTAATATGGCGAGTTAAAAAAAAAAAAGAAATCTGTACAACAGTTTTTAAAGGAAGGCACTTGCGAGACTTGAAATCGAGCTATTTATACAGGACGTCGGTCAACTTTCTTGAACTAACCAACTAATTCATAAAAAAAGACATCCAATAGAGTGTTTATATAGAAACTTTGAAGAAAATCGTTTGAGCCTTTTTCGAGATACATATTCACGGTCCCACTTCCGGTTTCTGATGTCTTACTTACTATTTTCCAATTTTCACCAAAAGTTAGAAAAATCATCTGTACACTAGACCTGTCTGAATTCTGAAGTTTCGTAGTTCTATCTTTATTAGTTTCGGAGATATGATAGTCAGAAGATCTCCCCTCCCACTCCCCACACACACACTCGCATACTGACCAATTAAAAAAAAAAAAAAAAAAAAAAACTATTTTTTTGGACTCGGAGACTTTAAAACATGTAAATCAGGTGAAAACTCGATATCTAATTTTTGGACTGAATACAATACTTCCATTACCTACAGTAGTCGGGTAATGGAAGTAAAAAAGATATAAATAATATTTTTGCCATGTTGTAAAAATAAAATTTTGTTAGAAAATTCCAGGATGAATTTTCGCATACTCACCAACTTTTACACTTTTTGGTTACCAGAATAGAAATTCATTATATAGTATATTCCTGCAATTGTTTCCACTGATTAAGCCTTTGCCGGTCCTGTATAATTTCCCTCCTTTGATCAGTGTTGGATTTTTTTATTCAATATCCCTCTCTAAATTTTAACTGTTACGGTTGCCCAGTGACTTTGAAGGTTATTCATCCATTATGTACGTATATCAAAGATAACTCCTCAAAATTGTTGGTGACAGTTGAATAAAAGAGTCCATAAATTTGGCAACAATGTTTAGATCCCTTTAAGGGGACGGTGGGCATTATAAATAAATATTTTTAATTTTACAGCAAAAGTTTTAATTTTTTGTACAAAAATGCGCTGAAGTATTACAATATTAATAACATAAAAATATTTTTTTTTTTTTTTTTTTTTTTTAATTTAAAAAAATAAAAAAATATTAAAAAACATTTAAAATGTCTCTCGCGTTTATATTTTTCATATATTTTTTATTATTTTGCTTGATTATTATTCATTTATATATTTTAAATAAATTTGGGTATCGGATTTTCTATTCGTTCAGAAGTTTAGTTTTAAGAATAATTTTTGTGAAATATACTGACTTTTTATGACAATTTCAATTTCGCGCATAATAAAACAAAGTCTTAAAAATCTAAATATAGGTGAAACTTAAAACGGATACCCAGATTTCACTGAAATGTAACATGAAACATCTTAAAGCAATTTTTATTAATTTTAAGTCAAAATTGTGACACGAGAGACATTTGAAAGAAGGGAAAATCGTTAAAAAGCACATTAAAAGAAAACAGCATTTAAAATGAATTTCACCAGTTATCATTTATCAGTCAAAAATTTTAGAAGGCGGTATATTTTAAACTGTTTTTTACCATTGTTTTAACAAAAATAAAGTATTTTAAAAGTTAAAATATATATGATCAATCTCCGCCGACTATACCGCTTGTTTTTTTTTTTTTTTTTTTCTTTTTACATTTTAAAGGGCATTTAATCAGATCATTATTTTTTTTAAACCCTTGTAATTTTTGAAAATATCAACTTAGAAGCATGCGGTTTGTTGCATATTGTTCAGAATTAGCTATAGAAAATAAATATAACAAAACGAAAAATTTATGTTTTCCGTTGATTTTTACGATTTTCAAAGCCCACCATCCCCTTAAAACGTTAGGGTCAGCAAAGGGTTAAATAAAATAAAAGTTCTTATGAAAATTTTCCAGTACGTAAAAAGCGTAAAGTTGGCAACTATGTTTTCGTAATTAGGAATTAAAATGAGGTAGAATAAGTAATATATATCACCGTTTTTCAAGTGGTTTTAAATGATTGATAAGGAGGTGGGGGGGGGGATGCATAAAATTTAAAATAGAATAAGTTCTTTTTTTTTTTTTTTTTTTTTAACTTGACAAAATCGATAATGCTTATATCTATATTCTTTATATTTTATGCAATCAGCAAATCCCTATCTTTCTCTTGCACGTGCAACTCGATGTGTCAAGAGTTATTAAAATAATGTTATCTCACACCTTACTTCGGTTTATATTTAAATGGGAAGTAAAGAGTAAGAATTCGAGATTAGAAGAGGCTTAGAATATCAGTTTTGATTCTTATATTGTGATAAAAAATACCTTTGAACTAATAATAATCAGTTTTTTTTTTTTTTTTTTTTTTTTTTTTTTACTTCCCTATGAACTTGTCCGTCATATGTTCTTACTAGAAGATATAGAATTTATCTTGGCTTTTTACACTATATCAGTAGTAGCATATCCATCATTATCTGCATTTTCCTCAAAATGAAGGATTTCAAGGGTTGAATTTTTTAAATGCAGATGTGATATTACAGGAAAAATTGTGCGTTGAGTTATTGAAATATTTTTATATTTGAAAGAAATTATGTATTGAAAATATTTAACAACAAAACCTGTAAAGTAAAAACTCAATAAAACGGTTATAGTAATTCAGAAAACCAATTGTAAGACTTTGCACTTGTTCTATGATATATTCAGTAACAGGTTCAGAAGGCATCACTTGAATTGCAACTTTTGTTAAAATTCGACCTTATTATTTTAGTGAAACTAAAAAATAAATACTCTAGTGAAATAACATAACAAAGTTTTAATAATAAGACGAAATAGTACATAACCATTCTATTTAACCTCCTGTTCATACAGGACAATCATAAAAACATGCATCACATATAAGTCTCTAGTGTTATTTCTGATTTTTCAGTCCTTCAAAATTTTGATGAGATACAAAAAAAGGGGGGGGGGACTATTTTTCCACAAGATGACAACAAATAAGAAAGTTTTTAGTCACGTGAGATACATAAGTTCACACCTAGTTTAATAGTTCATTGGTGTTTGCTCGGCGTCAAAACGTCTGGGTACAACCTTCGCCTGGGAGCGCAAGACGGCATTATCAAAGTCGAGCGAGAAATTGCGGCGACTTTGCATCTGAGAGTGTGAAAGGATGCACGAAATGTCCGTTTTCATGATTTCGTAGACAGAGAGGCACCTCGGACCTCACACTGGAAGTCGAGTACAAAAGAAGAAAACCTTGACGATGTCACAGTCCTTATACATTTTCACATTTTGCGAGTAGTTACTATAAATGTATTTAAATAATGCATAAATCTTTAGAAAAAAAAAAGTATATGTGTATATAGGAAATGCACTCTCTCTCTCTCCCAATAAATAAAGGAAAAGAAAATAATAGAAAAAGTGTACAGATGTACTACAACGAATTCATACGAAAATCAAGAACCGTATATGCTAAGTAAGCTATAGACAGTGATGCCAGATTGGGGATTTTGTCCCCATTTTGGGGATTTTTGAGGCTTCTGGGGACAGTTTTGGTGTTTGTAGGGACTTTTTGGGGGAATTCTAAAAATTTCGGCGACGAATCTGGGGAGTTTTTCAACTTTCTGTCAATGTTGGCAACGTAATGATTTATCCGTACGACTAGAGACTTTCAATAGCTTTATTGTTATATGGAGATTTTTTTCAAAGATTGCCTTCATTTGGGTAAAATTTGAGCTTAAATCATAGAAAAATCTGCCTGATTTTTTTTATTTTATTTATTTATTTATTTATTTATTTATTTTTTGAATTTTTTTTTATTTTTCCTTTTTAGTAGAAATCAAGTTGGGGATTTTTTCGAAAAAAAAAAATAAATAAATAAAATAAAAAAAAAATCCCTGATTTGGGGAAATTTGAAGACCTGTTTGGGGAAATAATTTTCGACCATCTGGCATCATTGGCTATAGGATGACTTCAATTAAAAAAGACATAAAAAATCTGGAGTGACTCTACTCGGCATTCCAAACATTAAATAATTAACAGTTGTATAAATAAATTATAGTAAGCGAAGTCATTAAATAAACAAAAGGGAAAATTTATAATAGAGTATTTGAGTATTTTTAACACGTTTTTATTAGCTTCACCTGTATGTATGTATGTTTGCAACCGCTCTGGGAGCAAACAAAAAATCTATATTGTAAAAAAAGACTTTCCCTACGTGAAAGCTGTGGCTGTGAGGTAAAGCTCCGGGCTACGAACCTAAAGGTCTAACGTTCGAGCCCAGTCAGGGGAGATTTTTTAAAAATGGTTTTTCTTTAATTCTAAATTATTTATTTCTCATTCCTTCATTATGTTATTTATTCAGTTAATATTACGTAATTTCTAGACTTTTTAACAGGTTTTTATTCATTTGACATGATGCAACTATTAATGTATGTAACGGAATCTTAGAAATCAATTTTCGGTTACTTCTGGTCGTCCGATTGACCTGAAATTTTGCACACGACTTCATTATCGATGACAATACTATATACATATGTTTCCAGGCGCCTATCCCTTCAGGGGCAGGTTCCAGAGGAAAAGTATTAAGTAAAACCCCCATTTTTTTTACCTTAAAATTATTTTAGTTAACATTTCAATAAAAGCGTGTTCTTTAATTTTTTAAAAGTATAATTTTATTCTCTATATAGTATGTTGTTTAAATTAACGCTATTGCCCTTCAAATAATTTTAGCCCAAGGATCATACTGATAAAGAAGTTTTTGTTGTGTCCTTGTAAAAATCTATAAATGTTAGACTCCCTAAAATCTATACAATTCGTGCGACGGTGACTTATAACAATTATATATTATGCATTATGTATTTGTAATTTAATTTCATAATAGACGTTATTTATCATAAAACTAAATTATATTTTATTTCTTTGTATTTCCAGACGTTTTAAAATTTTCGATGAATATTATAATTCTTTTATAATAGTGTTTTATATAGATTTTTTAAGCATTTTTATTTATTTATTTTTTTGTAAATAACTCGTGGAATAATAATTCATGTTTATTCAAAGTTATAACGTTTCCCTTGCTCCAATTGACTTTTTCTTCAGTTGGACTTACAAATAACAGTTAGAAATATACTACTATTCCCTAGCATTATTTCCTTTGTCTATTTGACTATTCTAAATTCTATTCAAACTTGAACTGTTTATTTCTTTTTTGATTCATTTAAATTGTATGTGATATTGTGTGCGCGAAAATCACATACATATGCTTTTAAGTAGAAATTAATTTTAAAAGTAAACTTGTGTTATACGAAAGAAATTTAATTGAGATTTATGAATAGTTTGACATCACACGTTTTTTATTTATTTCCAAATCAATTCTTAAAAAAAAAAAAAATCTGGAGTGACTCTACTCGACTTTCCGAATATTGAGTAATTAACAGTTTTGTAGATAAGTAAAGAAAGAGGAGTTGTTAAACAAATAAAAGAAAGAAAACCAGAATAGAATGTTTGAGTATTTTTCTCCATATATTACACGATGTTTCATTTAACGCTACTGAACCTTGAGCCCATAGATCATAATTATAAAGAATTTTTTATTGTGTCCCTGTAAAAACCTATAAATGCTAGATTCACCAAAATTCTTATAGATAGTGCAACAGTGATTTATAATATTCACATAAAGTTTCAGCTCAATTGAATAAGGCGTTTAAATGCTATCGCACTTTTAAAAATTTGGTCCCATAGGCCATAATGATAAAGAATTTTTCTTTGTGCCCCTGTAAAAAACTGTAAGTGCTAAATTCACCAAAATCTATACGTTGGTGCGGTGCAACTGTGACCTATAACATGTGTACAATTTTTTTGCTCAGATTAATAAGGTGTTTAGACGCTATAACACTTTTAAAAATTTGGCCCGATAGGCCATAATGATAAAGAATTTTTCTTTGTGTCCCTGTAAAAACACTGTAAGTGCTAAATTCCCCAAAATCTATACAGTTCGTGCAACTGTGACCTATAACATGTGTACAATTTCTTTGCTCAGATTAATGAAGCGTTTAGCTGCTATCGCACTTTTAAAAATTTGGTCCCATAGGCCATAATGATAAAGAATTTTTCCTGGTGTTCCTGTAAAAAAACTATAAGTGCTAGATTCACCAAAATCAATAGGGTTCGTACTATGGTGACTTACAATATACGCACCAACTTTCAGCTTATTCAAACAAAGCGTTTAGACGCTAGCGTGTTCACTCACAGACATACACACACATACACACACACATACATACACACACACATCATCATCGTTAAAATAGTGAAGACGGACTCAGAGAACCTCGAAACGTATAGAAACATCAAAATCTCAAATTCGGATTTTTGACATGATTACAATACTTTCCTCACTATAGTGTTCGGAAAGCAAAAAAATATTATAGTGATGAAATATACATGCGACATGATTTATATATATATATATATATATATATATATATTTAATTTGCAGTGAGTGACACCAGACCATGCCCGAAGGTGATACCTTTTCAAATTTATGCTATGGCCTGTTGATGATGGTTATCCATCATTTATCTTAACATAAATTATATTTTAAGATGTATTTTTCGTACATAGAATTGCTTTAAACAGTTAAAACTTTTACATTTACACTCTTCATTACATTTGACTTAGGAATATCCAACTTCTAAATAATAATGTACTTGATCACTCTTTTTATAGTATTTTCTACTTAGGTTTGATTTTGAGTCCACTATGTTGTTTTAACTTGTTGAATTTTTTTTTACAATGTTCATTTCATTGCATTGATCTAAACATGTTCAATATCTACGTGATCAAATTCTATCTATATATATATATATATGTATATATATATATTTACATTTTTTCAATTTTCTAAAAAAATACTAGACAAAATGACCCGGGACTTCAGACATACAAAGAACATTTAAAAACTCATATTTTCCACTATCGATTTAGTTCAAAGTGCAGTTAGGGGACCAACCACAAGTTGAAGAAGAACGCAGATACTTTGGATCACCCTGTATCATAAAAAGCTATAAATGACTTGTAACTTTAACATATTATTGCACATACTATATATAATATTCATATGTTTTGTTGTGGAAATTACGCAATTATTTAGGCAGATATAATTTTTTTTCAAAAATTATTAATTTTTTTGAAAAGTTTTTTGCTTATAACTAGAACGAATTTCCATAAAACTTTGTGAAATTTACAGAAAAATTGACAAAACGTTAGAAAAACATTGTTCTGAAACATAAAATTCCAACGTGTAATATTCGCTGAGATATGAACATTTATATTTTATATTAGTAAATATTATTTTAGTGCGCATGCGCTAAAGATGGAAAATTTTTTGTTACATAGGTTGAAAGCTAGATATATTGGGCACCTTTCGTCAAAAGTTCATTTGAATAGAGTAGAAATAAAGCAAATTGTTGGCACAAGATAGAGCTATATTTTAGGTATTTTTCAGAGTTGAAATTTCATAAGGAGTTTTTCACATACTGTATATTTAATTTGAAGATCCAGTTATTTCGACCACGTTGCAAAAGTTCTTTTTTTGTAAAAAAAACCCCTTATGAACTCACAAATCTTAGTAAATAAATAAAATATATGTTGGAGTTACAAGTTTATAAGGGGTTGTAAACTTGATATAAGAGGGCAATCCAGGATATACAGTCAAGTGAGGTCTAAAGTTCTCCACAGATACACTGTGAGGATTTTATTTACATTTGTACATTGACTAAAACATATTAGTATACTCATTACATATTTTCAGGGATCTGTCCAGACTTTTCGGACAGGGTCCTGTTTTTGTGAAATTGTGAAAAACTCAATACACATTTTTGTGAATTTAAATTTTGTGTGAAAATAAAGTTCTTCCAAACTTTTTGGCTAGGGCCCCCTTTTTGTGAAATTGTAAAAAAATGTAATTTTTTCAAAATAAAATTATAATTAAAGTTTCATTTTAGACAATGACAGTTCATTTTTAAAGAACTAAACTTAAATATATCATAGAAGCCCTTAATAAATTAGAAATTGAATATCAGCTTTCGGGGAAATACAGCAAAACATCTGATTTTCATAGGATGCACCATGGAAAACCATAGATTCGTTCCATGGAAGATTAGTTTAAAAAATGAAATAGATTTATCAAAGGTCTATTTTTTAGGATAAAAAATTTTGTGAAGGGTCCTGTTTTAGGATAAATAATTTTGTGAAGGGTCCTTTAACGGACCTAGATTTGCCTTTAGACAGGCCCCTGATTTTGTACACATTATTTAGAAAAATTAATGAACTAACGATAAGGGCGGATAAAAGAGTGCCCAAATTCTGATATTCGAACCCTGTAACGTAAGCAACAAGCACTGTTAAAAATAAATAATAAAAAAAAAAAAAATGAAAAAAAATAAAATAAAAAAAAAATAAAAAATGTAGTTTGAATACCATAAATATGTATAATAAAAATATCCTGACAAATTATTGATTTCTTCTTATTTAGTTTTACTTTTTCCCGCGAGATGGCCTTGTTCTCGTAGAATAAGAGATTACCACGATTAATAATTGCGTTTGCATATTTATAATTTATGTCATTGTATTTAAAACTATTATATAACTATTCTGCAAATAATTTATCTTTTAAAAATATAACAGTAAACTTGTTTAATTATTATTTACTTTAGTTAATTACCTCTAAATTAGTATAGTGTAATCACGTTTCCTAAGACTAGCAGTGAGGACGAGTCCGGAGGAGTGCTAAATTGAAAAAGAGATTGGGATTTGGTAAACATCCAGTCGTTCAGTGTTTTTTTTATCGCTGATTTTCTCTCAATGAAAAGGGTTATCACCCCTATTTTAACACTGGATTCGTTAAGTCCGTACTTGCTCAGAAGCTCCCATGGTCGCAAAAAATGGGGTTAAAGGATATATTAATTTTTTTTTGTAAGAATTTCGATTAATCGTACTATCATCATAGAGCTTAACTTTCTTTTCGTGTTTTTCCAACCGTTAAAAATGAACAGCCACTCCCACTCCTGATTATTGACTATGAAAAGTACAACAGGGTAATTAAATATTTCTCTTCAAGTTCTAATATTTGTACAACAGACAAGTAACGTATTCGAATTTTTTTGTATGTCTTTACAAAAAGAATATAAATTTTAAGCAAGCGATTTGCAGTAACGACCATTCTGTATAGAAAATTTCTAAAACATATATCAGTTATTATTTTTGTTAAATAATTTTAGGAATTTTACATACTTTGCTCCAAATGTGTAAATTATTTCATACATTCCTGTAAAATAACTATAATTAATACACACAACTTTTCCCATAATGATCACTCATTAGCAAAGCAATGTAACATATGTCTTCTTCGAAATCAAACATGCTTATCTAATTTCCTTTTAATGGAATGTAGAGTTTATATGCTACTGCATTTCAAATAATTTGTATCTATAGACAATAATGATAAAAAGTGTTTCTTTCTGTCCCTATAACTGAACCATAAGTTCATAAACTCATCAAAATCTAACATGTCGTGTTACGGTGACCTATAACATACTTTTTCAACTTTTAGCTTAATGAAATAAGGGGTTTAAACACTATAGAATCTGAAATAAATTTAGTTTATTGACCATAATGATTTAAAAAAAAATCTTTGTGTCCTTGTAAAATAACTACGAGTTCTACACTCATCAAACTGTGTACATAGTATACGGCAGTGACCAACTGAATATACTACCAACTTGAAGCTCAATCGAATAAGGGTTAGGTTGTAGGGCCGATTGATTGCACTAGTTTCCTAGGCCTGAGGGTGAGTGCCCTCCGTGGGAGTCTTTCTAATGGGTCCTATCAATCGTATAAGGCGTCTAGTTGATAGGCACTAATTTATGTCAAGGTGCAACTACATACCAATTTGTATGAAATTCTGTGCAGTAGTTTCTGAGATACAGTTGCCACAAAATTTTGTCACACACACACACACACAGACAGACAGACAGACAGACAGACAGACAGACATTTTCTAAAAATAGTCAAATCGTGTTCTACAGCTCTCAAAACGTGTAAATCCATCAAAAACCCGAGGTCGAAATTTTTTTCGAATCCAATACTTTCTCTATATTACATATAGAAGAAAGTAATAAATCTTTCTTTTGGAGTGGTTTAGAGGGCCGTCTCTTTTAAAGTTTTGCATGAGATAACGAATCAAATCTTAAAAAATAACAAGGAAAATTAAATAAAATATGTTTATTTTTTATTTACGGGTCAAATTATGTAACAACAAAGTTAAACGCAAAGAAATAAAATAAAAATGATGATTTTTAGGCATTAGTTTTAGCATCAAGAATTCCTGTTTTCTAAAGAAGACAAACCCCGCCTTCATCGTTCTTCAAAACAAAACAATACAGAAAAGGAAAAGTAAATGTTACATTGAGTATTCGTGTTAAACCCCTTATTTTATGTTGACAAAAATATGAACAAGTGGTATTTACTTTATCGATTACTGTTGATAAATTTTGAATCTTTTAAACGAACACTAGAAGAAAAAAATAACTAAATAGGCGCAGGGCCTGATTATCGCACAGGTCAACTAGGCCTCGGCCTAGGGCACCTCTATAGTCAACTACTATCTAGGGGCCCCAAAATAATTTTGAAATGTAAAGTGCTATTTTTGGCAAAGATTTCTTTAAAAAAATTAACTGAAAGTTAGCTAACGATAATATTTTTTTAGTTGAAAATAGGGAAAGTTGAAATTTTTAAAAATATCTTTTGTCCAATTATCCCATTAAATTGAAAATTACAGCATTAACTAGATTATGAAATATACTAGTTTTTGTGGAGATCGGTTTAATGATATAACTTTTTACAGCGGACCAAAAAATCCAGAGAAAGTTTCACTGACATACTTACAGTTATATAGTATAAATTAAAGAACTTTGTATCATTCTAACGGAAAAAAAATTTTTACATTTTCAATAATATTTTGTCATGTGTTAATAGTTACATACTTGCTTTGTATGGTATGAATGAGGTAGATTATGATTTAAAAAGAAAACAGTATTATAAAGAATACCTCATAAAAAATTATATTTCCACGCAAATGAATTCCAACAGTCATAGAAGAAAAATATCCCCTTCCCCAAAAATAATAATAATAATGTTGATTTGTGGTCTGTTTGCAAAAGCAGTTAAAACTAATTTCTTATTAAGGTGATACCTTAACTTTGTTGCCAGCATTCAAACATAGTGCACAAATTAAAAAAAAAAAAAAAAAATCTTTAATTTGTTTAGGAGGGGGGCACCAAAATCGTTCTGGGCCTTGGGCCCCAGCAGCTCTTAATCAGGCTCTGAATAGGCGGGGTTTACTGTTTTAAATAGAAAAATTGGTAAATGTAAAAATTTGCAAATAAAAAAAGAATGGAATTGGAATGCAAAACAGACTTGTAAAATCGCTTCTTAAGTTAAAGGCTTAATCATTTGCTTCATATATTGCTTTAATTTTTTTAATTTATTTATTTTGTAGGAGGGAGGATTATTATTTTAAGTGTACTTTAGTCTTTAAAATTTTAATATATTTTAACTTTATATATTTTTTAAATATACTTTTACTTTTATAAATATATTTTAACACATTTTGCGACCGCAGGATTTTGTAATTTTGATAGTAAGATCCGCTTTAAGGCGTTATTCTCTCAAAATAAAGTATTTCAGAAAAAATTTTCTGTATTCACAAATATATTACAAATGGATATACAGTATAATTATATTCTTTCTAATCAATATATTTCTATCCATAGGATATTTTTTGCAAAAATAGGAACGCTGGGTACACACAAAAGAAATAAGTAACACACAAATTACGAAAGAAACGCCTACTAAGAAAATTACAGATTTTCAAATGACGTGAATCTACGTCAGCAGTCGCGAAAGGGTTAATTAAGAAACTATATTTTCATAGAAATTATAAAACGAATCGTACAGTTCCAAAGAGTTCAACTGACACAAAACTGGTAATTACGATTAAAATTGTTTACTATTTACTTCATAAACACTTACAATAATTTATCCGAAAATATTTAGTTTATGCGTTGTTGTATAATATACATCTATATTATTTCATTTCATATTTTATGTTACACCTACGAAAGAAAATTTAAGCTTTGTTGGTGATCAGTTCAGCCATAATAGACACTTTTACTTGAAAAATATTGCACTTTTTTCAAAGAGAACAGTCTTGACAAATCGCAAGTGTAATGTATTTAAATAGACCTAAAATTATTTAAAAAAGTACTGGAGTATATACAAGTTTAAGAAACTGAATTCAGGATAATTAAGAAATTGGAAAAGGGTCAATCTTTTTATTAATATTTATAATTCTTTTTTTCCTGAAAGATTTCCGGTGTAAAACATTAAATTTTTTCTGTTTCTTATAGGATCTTAATTTTATTTTTCTACATTTAGAGATAACCCCCTAACATATTTTTGATTATAACTCTATAAGTACTAAAGATAAAGTGTACAAAAAGTATACTTTTCCGCACTGCCAGACTCTCAGAAGTTCGAATATGAAGTCAAAATTGGGTATTGCTATTGAAAAAATCAAAGTTAGCGCTCATTTCAATATGTAGATAACCCCTAATTCAAAATTCGACAGCATTTTCAAAAAGTGCATTTAATTTACTGTTGAATGGTGTCTATTAAATTTTTCTGCGTCAATTAATAATGAAATTACAGCGAGTGCTGCGATCCCCCCCCCCCCGACTGTACATAAAAAGAATGTATGTCAATTTCATTTTCTTTAGTGATGTCTAAATATAATAAACCGTCCTACCAAAAATTCCTCACACAGACGTAATGTATTTGAATACTTTTGTAGGTCTTTGAACATACGAAGCATTTGTCCGGTTTCAATAAAAAGTTTTAAGTGGTATCCCCACTGGATATAGACTTAGAATACTGAATTTAATGAACTTATTGCTGATATTTGTTCTTGAAAAATGCTGATAACAAACTCACAGACAGTCACACGTAACTATACAGATAAAAAAGAAAAATAAACTGATTTTCGGATTCAACGGACCTGAACACATATAAATATAAAAAAATCGCAGTTTAAAAAATTTGATTCCAAAACTGTACTTTCTCTACCATTATGTGGGTACGAGAAAATAAATCGTTTAACGTAACATTTATTTATCAGAAGATTTTCAGCAATAAATGACAATTTTAATAATTAATTTGAACTGCGTGAATTTGTATAGAAAAATATAGATGAAAATTTTGTGATGGCTGCAACATACTAGTTTTATATAATTAGCAATTTAAAGTTTTATGATATAATCAGAGGGTATTTCAGTAGGTGATCATGTTATTATTAATATTTCCTTTAATTTGACATTTTTACTTTCTTCTATATTCAACAGAAGAAAGTACAGGATTCGTAAAAATTTTCGACCTCGTGTTTTTGATGGATTTACACGTTTTGAGATCTGTAGAATACGATTTGACCAGTTTTAGAAAATGTCTGTCTGTCTGTCTCTGTGTATGTGTGACAAAATTTTCTGGCAACTGTAACTCAGGAACTACTGCACAGAACTTCATACAAATTGCATGTAGTTACACCTAGACATAAATTAGTGCCTATCAATTTTTGGTAAAACTTGTCTTATAAGTTGCGTTGCCATCCCGCTTTTTCTAAATTGTTAACATAGTGGTATAGGACAAAATTTTGTATAAATGTGCATAAAGAGAATTGTTTTTTAATAATCATTATGAAATTTACAAGAATCATTCATTTTAGATATAGTGAACTGGGAATTTTTTTTTGTACGCGTAGGAGCATTGTCTCCCCCCCCCCTGGGGGGAAGCCTCCCCTCGAGGGGAATAAACTTTCATGATGGTTATCTTTCAAAAGAGCTCGTCAATACCTTTAAAATGAGTGGTTGAACCATTGATCTGCGATAATTTAAAATGAAGTTATCGATTTCTTTTCATTAAATTATTATTATTATTATTATTATTATTATTTTAAATGTAATATCGAGAATAAAATGAACTTTTTTTTTGGATATTTAGTGTTATAATACTTCTCTAACATGGAAATCGTTCTGCATTATCATGGAAGATAATTTTATTAAATAATGATTTTAATAAATTATTTTTACTGAGTGAATTTGCATAGGAAAATATAGAAGAAAGTCATGTGGGGGCCACAACATTCTAGTTTTTCCTGTTTTCTAAATTAATTCAGGAGAAAATGGTTTTAAATTTCAGACATTCAAAGAACATTTTTAGATTCACACTTTTCAGTAACGATTTAGTCACGAGTCCAATTAGGAAAGCAACCACATATTGGAGAAAAACGAAACTACATCATAAAAATACAAAGGCTTTGAAACTTTAACACATGATTTCACTTATCATTTACAATATTTCCATGCTTTTTTGCAGCAATAGTTCGATTATTTAAACAGATATAATTTTGGCACATTTTTTGCTTATAACAAAAATTTGTTTTACCTAAACTTCGCAAAACTTCCAGTAAAATGGACAAAACATTAGAGAACCATCCTTCTGAAATATAAAATGCATATACATTTAATTTTCTCTGAGATATGAGAATTTGTAGTAAGCATTTTTTTACTGCGCATGCGCAAAATATAGCACTTTTTTTATTACATAGGTTGAAAACTAGAGATATAGGACAATTTATGTCAAAACTTCAGTTGGATAGAAAAAAAAAAAAAAAAAAAAATTAAGAAAATTATCGTCAAAATAGTGATCTGAATTTAACTTTTTTTCTAAGATTTGCGAGTTTATAAGGGGTTTTCCATAAAAATTATTTTCTGAAAATGGCTGTAATATTTGGATCTCCAAATTAAAAAAAGTGACGTACGGAAAACGTCCTATGGTCTTGCGTATTAGAAAAAAATTAAATCTCTTTCCTACGTAATCTGCTTAATTTTTATTCTATCCAAATGAACTTTTGACATAGTTGTCCTGTATATCTAGTACATATATATATATTGTTTACTATATTGTTTTACGAAATCGTTGCAGCTTTCACAACTTTATGAAGTACATGCTCCCTGATGAGATAATACTTCTATTTTTTAAGCAATTCTTATTCCAATTATTATATCTGAGGTCCTTTATTTATTTTCTCCGTCATTAAGTTTAATGGTCCTTTTTTACTCAAGTGGGCGTAAGTAATTTAAATTATTTTTGTCTCTTATTGGATCTTAACATGTGTCGCAACATTTCTGTGCTAGTTTTAGCAATGTGATACAATCAGTTTTATTTTTGAGGTGTTGATATTGACATGTATCTACTAAATGCTAAAATATTAAGGTTAAATTTTATTAAGATGTCTATCATTTATATATATATATATATATATATATATATATATATATATATATATATAAATGATATATATATATATATATATATATGTAATATATATATATATATATATATATATATATATATATATGAAAATATAATATATGTTTTCAGTCAAGATAGTTGTAAATAAGTAACAAAAATAACAAAAGAAAAACTTACGAGAAAATTAATTAATGTGAAACAATTCATACGAAAAATTAACAGCAAAAACTTAAAATAAATGAACTAAACTATCAAAAATGCCCCATATGACTTGAGACATATGTGTGGGGTTAAAGCATGCTTTTATTGATCAAACTCTCCCCCTAGGCAGACAGTTTAATAAAAAAGCACAAATATGGCTAAATAAAAGATGGATAAAATAAAATGAATAAATAAAATGGAAAAGACAAAATCTTATATGGGAAAGGCAGAAAATGATCAAACATTTACAAATACGTTAGCATGTATTTCATAATAACGCCAGCAAGACAGCTAACCAGTATACCAGTATATAACCAATATATATATATATATATATATATATATATATATATACACATGTTTTTTATGTTTCAGGTTTCTGTGATGCTTTGTCAATTTTATTTGCAAGATTTGTAAAATTTTGTTGAAACTCATTCTTATTATAATCAAAACGTTGCCTCCACTTAAAAAAAAAAAAAAAAAAATAATAATAATAATAAGTTAGCTTTATTTATTTATTTATTTTAATCTGTATAAATATTTGTGCGATTCCTTTAAAATAGCATACAAATATTCTAAACAGTAAATGAAATCATAATGTTGAAGTTACAAGTCATTTGTGTATCTTTTTATGATACAGAATAATCCAAAATACTTTCTTTCTTTATTCATACTTGCCAACATACTAATTAATATTCCGTAGTATTGTTAGCCCCGCCTTCTTTTTCACACCAGTATCTTTTTAGAATATTTTTCTTCTTATTTAATCGTAATTGGATTTGGAAAATATTACTCTAAAAGTTTACTAGTGCGAAAAAAAGGGCGGGACTAACAACACTACGTAATGTTAATTAGGATGTTGGCAAGTATGTTTATTTATTTATGGTTGTGTTCCTAATTGAATCCGCATACTTGCCAACCATCTCATTAATAACCGTACAATTGTTAACGCCCCCTGAAAAAACGCCCCTTTTCTCACACCAATATATTTTTAGAGTAATTCTCTTCAAATGTTGTTAAGATTAAATAAGACTAAAATTACTCTAAAAAGTTATTGGTGTGAAAAGAAAGGCGGGTACTAAAAATTGTACGGTTCATAATGAGATGGTTGGCAAGTATGAATCCGTGACTAAATCGTTCATGGAGAGTGTGAGTCTAAAACAGTTCTTTGAATATCGCGAGTTCAAGACAATTTCGTCCAGTATTCCATTAGAAAATAGAAAAAAAAAAAAAAAAAAAAAAAAAAAAAACTCTTATTATATGATACCTACTGTAAAAATAATTATAAATTAGAATTTTATTTAATCACCAGCATATGCAATCGTGAAAGATAACGGGAAATTGTTATTATAAGCTTAAAACGTCATGTCGGATTATTGACATTTAACTTTATTTGATACTTTCCCGTTAGACTGCTAGTTAACGCATTCAGAGATTTATACACACGTTGTTCATTACAGCTAGGGTTTTGTTTTTACTTATAAATAAATAAATATTCGAAATTTAATTTTTCCGTTAATTTTTCTCGTTATTTTCAGCTTATGATATGTTAGTAATTAAGAATAAAATAAATAATATATCTGTAAATTTATTCAGTTTAATTTTATTATTATTTATATTATTAAATTATTTTATTATTTAAATATATAATAGTTATTTTAATTATTTTTTAAAAGTTGCCTTTAATTTAGTTTTTGAATATAATTTAGCGGTTTGTCCTGAAAACTGTGAAAGGATACAGCCATATTGAAAATTGTCAGTCCTTAAACGGAAAGGTATCAAAATTGGTACATAATGGACTGTCAGTTTGCCTGTCGAAACACACACAGAACTCCAATACATAACCATCTAATGGTGGAATTTGATGAAAGATTAAAAATAAATAAATAAATTAAATAAATAAAATTAGAAATAAAATTAAATAAATAAATAGTATTAAGCATGCATTTAGATTCAGATTTCAGAAAGAAAGATTTCAATTTAGAAAGATTTCAATTTTAAATTACAACCGATTTTTTCTACTCACTGAATCCACCACTGGCCTAGTAGTTCTGCTTAGGGTTCTTAACTCTGTGTACTGCTTGTCGGCCTAGCCTTTAGGAGTTTTCTGTGCTTTTTTTTACTTAAAAAACTAGCGCGAATATAAGCTAGGTCCCTTTTAAAAATAACTTCCAAAAAAGGTTAGGAGCCAAATCCAGTCAGTCAGCCTCAAACCAAACCGCACCCGCACCCGCACACATAACTTTTGTTCATTTCTTAAAATGTAATTATTAATTTGTAATCTATGCATATCGCCAGTTAATAACAATGTAAATCAATAATTTTAAAACGATCATCTCATCCAAATTTCATAGTTTTATGCTTATATTTTTATAAATCTGATTCACGTACAAAATAAAGAAAAGGAAAGGAAAACAAAAAAATAAAGAAAATCTATATATAATGTTGAAGAAAAAGAAAAGGGAAAAAGAGGATGAAATTAAATTTTTGAAAGTTACGTAACCCCTCAGAAGTACATCTTTAGCTATTTAATTTATAATGCATCTTTAACAGCATATTTCATTAAGTTTTCGTCGCTGAAATTATTTGAACTTTCTTTTTCTTTCTTTTTTTCTTTCTTTCTTTTTTTTTTTTTTTTTCGAAAAATGTAATTTGAAAAAAAAAAAAAAAATGAATTAGTAGTTAAAAAAAAAAAAAAAATATATATATATATATATATATATATATATATATATATATATATACCGGGTGATTCAAAATAGATGTTACAGCGATTATTTCGTAAACTAAGAAAAATAGAAACAAACTTTCAATTACAAAATTGGTGCAAATTAAGAGTAGATTTCAGATATGGCATTCTTTTGTACAAGGGGCTGTATACATATTAAATACGAAATTTAATTTTTATACGGCCCCTCCTATCATATGACTTATATTTAGAAAAATATTCTCCTCGCTCTAACAATCAAAAAAAAAAAAAAAAAAAAAAAAATCATCTTTCTAAGTCAAAATCTCGCTGAGTTATTGCAATTTGAAAATTCTAGCATTTTTCGCCAAGTCTTAAGGGGCTGTATCAAAAGTGAGAAATTGTAATTACTATCGCTTTTGTAATAAGGCACACGTTGATCAGCGTTTGGGGGGGAAAAAAGAAAAAAAAAATCATTCAGGGAAAGATGGCTATTTTAACCTGTTATGTCTCTCTTTCCCCCAGTGAATACACAAGAGAATACTCATTGATAATTTAAGAAATAAAATTTATGAATAATTTATGTACTAAAAGGGAATTTTCAAATTCATTTTTCTTTCTTTATACATTCTGTTACTCATATACACGGTGTAGAGAAAGAATTGTTTTTGAGTCAAATTTCCGAAAATTAGCTTTTGTTATATTTGCACGTTTTCAGATCCTCTGAATTCAAAAATCATGTTTTTAGCAGTTGGTCTCTCTCTCTCTCTCTCTCTCTCTCTCTCTCTCTCTCTGTCTGTATGTTATTAGAATATCTCAAGAACAAATAGTATCAGAAAATCCAAATTCGATATTCTAAATCCGTATCATATTGCGGTGCTACACTAAAGTATTCGTTACGATCAGACAATTGTTTGTTTACAGGGTCATCCAAAAGAATTCAAACAGATTACGTCTGTGAGCGAAATTTCTCATATGTACAGTGTAGCATGTATAGACTGCCTTAAACAAAATGAAAAGAACAAATTTTTTATACGCATAAAAGCCTGTTTTATGTAGATTCTGGTGTAGCAACCATTCATCATTCATTTACAGGGTTACCCAGAGTATTTCGATATATTGGAGATATAGTTGGGAAATGCTGGAAGTGCATTTCATTTTGTGTTACTTGTTTTACACATAACACTAAATTTACGTACACAAAGTCATGTGTATATAGTTTATAGACAATATACAGGGCTACCCAAAATTAAGATAACTTTTTTTTTATTATTATTATTATTAAATGTAATTGGTGTAAGTGTTTGCTCCATTTTTTTTTTCGAAGAACACTGCTGACACAGAACGCAAAATTAATTTCTCATACCCATACTGTAAACAAAGTAGCTTTTGGAGAGCGATTTTTTTTCTGTATAATATCACATTTGAGGCCTCCTGAATACGAAAGGTAAATTTTTATTCATTGCTCTGTATATATATGAATTATCAGCATAATTAAACAACAAATAATCTGGTGTTCCACTCACACGACTTTCTCTTACCGTGAAATTTAATACCATAAATACAGATTGGAAATTAAGAGGTAACATAAAGTGTACTGTTATGTAAACCTATGTTAAAATAATTCAAATTAGGCTTCGGAAGAGTTTTATATGATAATTAGTTCTGTGTGAGGGGGGAATCTCCTGAAATTATTCGACGCAGGCAATAACCAAACTTTAAAAAACTTGGCTTTGTTAATAAGGAAGCCTTAAAACGTGTAAATACACAAAACAGAAGCGATGCATATTTAGCTTAAAAACATACATTATTTATCATATGTCTATGAGGAATTCGTTTCCATTCCTGAGCAGCTTTCCTGGATATGGTAAAATATTATAGTAAAGCACTTTCACTAACAATAAAAAAGAATATTATAGCTTAAATATTTGCAACCCTGTATATCTTTTGAAGAATATGTACAAACCACAAAGTACACCTAAATATAAACCTATAGTAATAATATACGGCACAACCTAAAATGCACTTCCATCAATTTTCAGCTATTGTCGCATTATAATCTAGTTATTTTGTGTAGCCCTGTAAATGAACAGTGAATGATTTCCCTGCTATATTCTACATGAGGCATGTTTTTATGCATATAAAAAATATATATTCATTTTATTTGGTTAGTGCAGTCTATAGGTGTTCAACTCTACTTACCTGCAATTTTCCCCATAGACGTAATGTATTTGAATTTTCTTGAGTGTCCCTGTACACGAACCATTTGCTTCATCTCAATGAAAAGCTTAGTGTAGCATCCCTATATGATACATATTTAGAATACCAAGTTTGGAATATTTGCTGCTATTTGTTCTTGAGATAAACTGATAAAAGACACACACACACACACACACACACAGAGTCCAACCGCTAAAAACACGATTTTCATATTCAGAGGACCTCAAAACGTCTAAATATAACAAAAACTCACTTTCGAAAATTTGGCCCAAAAACAATACTTTCTCTACCTTATGGGTATGAGTAAGTAATAACTACAGGAAATGCGAATTTGGTATTTTGGATTTCATATCTAGTTGCCACTTGAAAATTTGATGAAGGTTTGCAAGTTTCAAGGAAATTGATAACAGACTTGATTTTTGTTTTGATAAGTATACTATAATTAAACGGGGGTTGAGAAGGGCGGTAACCCCCCCCCCCTGACATAGAATTATACATCTATACCATATCATATTCTATACAAAACATTATTTTAGAATATTAACAATAAATATGAATATCCTTATGACTTTTACAGTATAAAGTTATTTAAATGTAATTTATAAGAATATCTGTCCCAAAACGCAATATATTGGCATTTTTTGTGCGTTCCTGTACATAAGCCAATTGTCGAGAATTAATTAATGCCATTTTAAATAGGTAATATCATATAGTAAACCTGAATAACATATATCATTTCTGAAAATTTCTGAAATACAGACGCTGGGGGCGGGCAGATGGACAAAAAAGAAAAAAAAAAAAAAAAAAAAAAATGCAAATTGAAATCTTAATTCACAGTTAAAAATTGTTAGAAAATGTTTTATGTAAACGAAAATGCAATTCCAGCAAATGTCCAATAATAACCCTTAACGTAACTGAATATTTTTGTGTGCCCTGTAAATCTAATGCTAATCATACTGTACAGTATAGAAAGCATTCTTTTGTGCATATGAATAATATATTTCAATTTCATTAAGATTTATGCAAAGTAATTAAATTTTGGTTTATAGAAATATCTTCACATAGAACGCAATGCTTAGGAATATTTTCGGGTGTCCCTGTATACAAACCAGTGATGGTGTTTACTCACTTTTCTATACAAAATATCCGATATAAAACTATAATAATGTATTTCAATTTTATTAATATATGCATAAATTAAAGGTATTAAAATATGGTTTATAAAAATACCTCTCATAGAACACAATGCTTTGGAATACTTTCGGGTGTCCCTGTGCACAACCTAGCAGAGGTATTCACTCCATTTTCAATAAGGAACATCTGATAGTGAACTCAAATAACATATATCAGTTTCAGAAAATTCTATGAATATTCACGGGAGTTAGAGCGCAGACACACAGAAAGACGGATGGACAGACAGACAGATCGAAGTCATTAACACTTTTCAATCTTGCTGGAATTGTTAAAGAGCCGAGGTCATTAAATTTATCAACCATGATGGAAAGTGGTAAAAATGAAGCGCGAAAATTTCACACGGTTTTGCTAGTCTTTTAGTTTTTCCCCTCTCTTAACGTGTTTTAATTTGCAGGTGACCCCTAAGAAATTTAACTATTAAATTTTTTAACAATACGAAATTATGTAAATTTGCATTAAATTCTTAAAACTGTTGATTTCACGTGTTTGAACGATTTTAATTGCTATTTTAAAATAAAGGATCTTTTTTTAATTTTTCTCATCTCATAGATAACCCCCTAAAGTGAGCCACTTGGCGTCGAAAAATAGATGCCAAAATTGAAGAAAAAGTGGTGTAAGTCATCATTTTCAAATTGCAATAACTCGGCGAGATTTTGACTTAGATAAATGATTTTTTTTTTTATTTTGCTTGTTAGAGCGAGGGGAATATTTTTCCAAATATAAGTCACATGATAGGAGGGGCCGTATAAAAATTAAATTTCGTATTTAATATGTATACAGCTCCTTTGACAAAAAAATGCCATTTCTGAAATCTACTCTTAATTTGATCTAATTTTGTAATTGGATGTATGTTTCTATCTTTCTTAGTTTACGAGATAATTGCTGTAACATCTATTTTGAATCACCCGGTATATATATATGACGTACTTAATTACTTGATGAAAGAGAGATGACAGACGCAGCACACAATGACGACTAGGCATTCTTTCAGGAAACATCTTTATTGCTTCATCATTTCAGAGTCGGGACAGGGGAAGGCGAATGGAGTCCGAATTCCGACTCTCTGCCGATCTACGGGCGACTCCATCGGCGCACTGGGCCGCCGAATCCGTTGGGAGGCTTGTAAGACTTACGTAATTTTAGAGAAAGGGCAGCGTGGAAATGTTTAACAAGTCAAATTCACGGCAAGAAGTGCCTGTTTGTTTAATGTTTGGCCTTTTATACCTCATTTTCTGAGCTGGTGATTGGTTCATTAGATCGTCTGGGCTCTTAAAAGGAATTTCTGGGATTAATTAATATGCAGCTCAATGCAGCAACGCTTGCAAATTGCACTATCGTCAGCGAATTTCGACTTATAATTTCGTTCCTTTTCTGATTTCTGAGTTATAAAGTCTTCTGCTAGAAAACAAACTTTAAAGGGGCAATTACGAATTATTCGCGAGTATAATTTCGATTAGCGATTTTCACACTTTTAAATTGGTTTTAAATTATTAAAAAACCCATTTATTTTTTTATTCCTTTCATATATATAATCCAAATCTTCAACATTTTTGCAGTCGATGAGATAATATTTTTTTTTTTTTTTTTTTTTTTTTAGGACTGAGGGCCTATTAGTCTCAGACAGGGATTTTTGCGTTGTCGTTTTCGATAGTTGGACATTTGTCGAAATCATTTTTCGATAGTTGGACATTTATCGAAATCTAAAATTTATCGAAAATATAATTGAATAATTTGAAAGCAATGTTATAATTGGGAAGAAAAAAAAACTAATAGCCCTCCGTCCTAAACTAAATTCTGCTTTTGCCAGAATTTCATCAAAATCTTTTTTTTTTTTTTGAAAGAAAAAGAAAAGAAAATTAATAATAATCAGTATCGTAACAAGAGATATCGAAAAAGTTTTTTTTTTTTTTTTATAATTTTGAATTAGGAAATAAATAGTGCGCGTGCAATAATATGAAATAAAAATAAATAAAAGTATGAATTTCATGATTTGATTATTATATAAAACACGATCACGTGCTTTCTTAAAAAGTAGATGTAAAATTTAAAGTTTAATTTTCTTGGCAACGATTATAAATTTAAATAAATAATTTAATGAAAGTTTAGAAGTTAGAATTACTAATTTTATTTAATTTTGCACCGACTTCAAAAGTTATGATTAATTGTAGTGTTATAGGTTGTTTGGCGAAGGAAATTTTTATTTATTTATCTTTTTTTTTTTTTTAAATTGAATTATTATTAAATACATTGCAATATTTAAACCATTTCCTAAACACAACTTAACATTCAAAATGTTCGAAAAATCTACTTTTAACCCATTAGACGGAAAAGCTTCTGCTGCAGGAACATCTGATTAAAAATATTTTTCTCTACAAGTAATTAATATAAATATATTTTTCTACTTTTTGCAATGAATATTGAAGTGCCTAGCTTAGTTGGTAATTTTTTTAAAAAGTTTGTAATGTAAATTCTACTTTTTTTTTTTTTTAATTCAAACTATGAAATAAAACAGTTCTCCTCTTAAATTATAAGAAATAGCAATCAAGAAAACTAATTTAAAAGGGTTTTGCAGTTTATCAACATCTATTCTATACCCTATTAGGTGCCAAATCTTCAATTTTGAAACCATATCATATCTCCAAACAGAATATTTTTTTTAATTATTGAAATTACATATGATTAGAAATGCACATTAAAAAACTCAAAACATACGAAAATTCAAAAATTTCCAGTGAGATTCATATAGCAGTGTTTAATGGGTTAAGAAAAAATCGAAATTATATATATATATATATATACTAGCAGGCTTTGCCCGCTTCGCTGGACATTAAATTTAAATGAGTTATCATTAATCTTTATCAATAACATAAGTTCTCGCTGTGATTGGTAGAGGTTTTCTTGCTCGCAACGTGAAGAGTCTGGGTCCCCACTGTCTTCGGCACAACTTACCCACTTCTTACTTCCCCTTCCTCAGAAGGTGAGTTCGAAGTTTTGTAAAATCCCACTAATGTACATAATGCGTACACCACTTAATCAATATCCACATACAAAAATTCGCCATTCTAAGATAATTCAAAGCGAATTCAAACGGAAAAACGTGTTTTTACACATGCTTATTGCCCTCCGACTCCGAGAAGGTGGTGGTGGGGGGGGGGGGGGATTTCGAATTTCGTAAAATCCCGTTACAATAAGTGCCGGTTGCATACAAACAATTTTTTCACAAAATTTCGTGACCACAGAAGTCTTTAATAGAAAATATTATAAATAATAAAAAAAAAAAGTAAGTAAAGAAAATATATAGACACGACATTATTTCATTATTTAAAACATGAAAATCTGACATTGACATATTTTAATTTAGTGCCAGAAGCCTACTGCTAAACTTATTATATATCGACAAATTCTTCTTTAGTTAATTCGTGACGATCTAAATTCCATGATAAAGTTTTCATTAAATCAAACCAATGTGTTTCAGCTGCAGATACTGTAACAAATAACGTTGGAAGTCCAAACTGTCTTATAGCCGCAAAACAACGTTTTTTCTGTTTTTCCCAATGAGGGGGAGGTGTGCCTTGGGGGGGACTCATGTCAAAGCTGTGCCTTGGGGGGGGGACACATGTCAAAGTTGTATCTTGGGGGGACTCATGTCAAAGTTGGGCCTGGGGGGGACTCATGTCAAAGTTGGCCCTTGGGGGGACTCATGTCAAAGTTGTACCTTGGGGGGGACTCATGTCAAAGTTGGGCCTGCGGGGGACTCATGTCAAAGTTGTGCCTTGGGGGGGACTTCATTCATAATAAATCCCCATTCAATAAACCGACTGAAATAGGCCCTTAGCACTATTAAGAGTGACCTATAAAAATTCGACAACGCTGTACCGACTGAAATAGGGTACCTTGGGGGGGACTCATGTCAAAGTTGGGCCTGGGGGGGAATCATGTCAAAGTTGTGCCTTGGGGGGACTTCATTCAATAAATCCCCATTCAATAAACCGACTGAAATAGGCCCTTAGCACTAATTAAAAGTGACCTATAAAAACTCGACAACGCTGTACCGACTGAAATAGGGGTACCTTGGGGGGGGGGACTCATGTCAAAGTTGGGCCTGGGGGGGACTCATGTCGAAGTTGTGCCTTGGGGGGACTTCATTCAATAAATCCCCATTTAATAAACCGACTGAAATAGGTCCTTAGCACTATTAAGAGTGACCTATAAAAATTCGACAACGCAGTACCGACTGAAATAGGGGTACCTTGGGGGGGACTCATGGCAAAGTTGGGCCTGGGGGGGAACTCATGTGAAAGTTGTGCCTTGGGGGGACTTCATTCAATAAATCGCCATTCAATAAACCGACTGAAATAGACCCTTAGCACTAATTAAGAGTGACCTATAAAAATTCGACAACGCTGTACCGACTGAAATAGGGGTACCTTGGGGGGGACTTCATTCAATAAATCCCCATTCAATAAACCGACTGAAATAGGCCCTTAGCACTATTAAGAGTGACGTATAAAAATTCGACAACGCTGTACCGACTGAAATAGGGGTACCTTGGGGGGGACTCATGTCAAAGTTGGGCCTGGGGGGGATTCATGTCAAAGTTGGGCCTTGGGGGGACTTCAATCAATAAATCCCCATTCAATAAAACGACTGAAATAGGCCCTTAGCACTATTAAGAGTGACCTATAAAAATTCGACAACGCTGTACCGACTTAAATAGGGGTACCTTGGGGGGGACTCATGTCAAAGTTGGGCCTTGGTGGGACTTCATTCAATAAATCCCCATTCAATAAACCGACTGAAATAGGCCCTTAGAACTAATTAAGAGTGACCTATAAAAATTCGACAACGCTGTACCGACTGAAATAGGGGTACCTTGGGGGGGGACTCATGTCAAAGTTGTGCCTTGGGGGGACTTCATTCAATAAATCCCCATTCAATAAACCGATTGAAATAGGTCCTTAGCACTATTAAGAGTGACCTATAAAAATTCGACAACGGTGTACCGACTGAAATAGGGGTACCTTGGGGGGGACTCATGTCAAAGTTGGGCCTTGGGGGGACTTCATTCAATAAATCCCCATTCAATAAACCGACTGAAATAGGCCCTTAGCACTAATTAAGAGTGACCTATAAAAATTCGACAACGCTGTACCGACTGAAATAGGTGTACCTTGGGGGGGGGGACTCATGTCAAAGTTGTGCCTTGGGGGGACTTCATTCAATAAATCCCCATTCAATAAACCGACTGAAATATTCCCTTAGCACTAATTAAGAGTGACCTATAAAAATTCGACAACGCTGTACCGACTGAAATAGGGGTACCTTTGGGGGGACTCATGTCAAAGTTGGGCTTGGGGGGGAACTCATGTCAAAGTTGTGCCTTGGGGGGGACTTCATTCAATAAATCCTCATTTAATAAACCGACTGAAATAGGCCTCTAGTACTAATTAAGAGTGACGTATAAAAATTCGACAACTGAACCGACTGAAATAGGCCTCTAGCACTAATAAATACAAAAAGCACAGCTTTAGTATGTGAACCCTTTGGTGACTTTAAATATTTTAAGCCATTTTTGCGATGAACTGAATTGGCTATCTCAATTGTGCAATTAAAGATCTTGGCGAGAAACGTCAGAACTACTTCGGAGCCAAATTTCAAATTTTGCCATAGGGATCCAATACTAAAGCTGTTCCATACCGAATCTGGGTTGGAAACGGAAAAAGGGTAAAATAAATTAGAAATATCAGACCTATATTTATAAATTTGATACCAAATAAAAGGGGCGATTTTTCTGAATCCAGGGGTGCAAACAGGATTTCGATGCGACAATTAGATTTTTAAAAAATAACTAAAGTATGAAATTTAAGTGGCAACGGAAAAACGGAAAAAGGGGAAAATAAATTAGGAATATCAGACCTATCCGCGATTGTAATGAAATGCTCGCCCTCTGGTGGGCTAAGGGGAAATTATCACACAACTGCATATCCTGTCTATCCTCATATTATGCAATCGACTTTCCATGATGAAATGGCGGAGAAAGAATAATAATTACACGTGGCTGTTATATTTACTAACAACTGCAGTGTTCAGAGAGCGCCATCTATCGATCATTACAAACGCGGATCGTTACAAATTCAGTACCAAATGAAAGGGGGGATTTTTCTGAATCCTGTGGTGTAAACAGTTTTTCGATACGACAATTAGATTTTTTAAAATTAACTAAAATATGAAACTTAGATGGCAACACTTCATTTCAATCTTTTCATAATTTGCAGTGCGAATCACGCGAATACAAAAGTCTTTAACTTAAAAATTTATTTGTATACTAGCAGGCTTTGCCCGCTTCGCTGGACATTAAACTTAAATGAGTTGTCAAAATCCCATATCTTTATTAATAAACCAAGTTCTCGCTGTGATTGGTAGAGGTTTTCTCGCTCGCAAAGTGAGGAGTCTAGGTCTCCACTGTCTTCGGCACAACTTACCCACTTCTTACTTCCCCTTCCTCAGCGGGTGAGTTCGAAGTTTTGCAAAATCACACTAATGTATATAATGCGTACACTTAATCAATATACAGTCTGGGTCCCCACTGCCTTAGGCACAACTTACCCACTTGTTACTTCCCCTTCCTCAGTGGGTGAGTTCGAAGTTTTGAAAAATCCCACTAACGTACATAATGCGTACACTTAATCAATATCCGCACACCAAAATTCGCCATTCTAAGATAATTCAAAGCGAATTCAAACGGAAAAACATGTTTTTACACATGTTTATTGGGAACGACTTCAGTATAAACCCACAACGATATTTGGCGATTTTTTTCGTTGGCGATTATGGCTAAATCATAAATCTAAAAATCATAAATCATATATGATAAATGATAAAATCATAATCTAAATCATAAATCCAAAATAAACAAAATATTAGGCTGCCATATTATATCGCAAACAGTCCAGAACGACATCGTTATCCTTCAAAACAACGCCAAAGAAAAATCGCCAAATTCAGCTGTGGGGTTATACAGAAGTTATACCGTTTATTGCCCTCCGACTCCGAGAAGGGGGGGGGGGAGATTTCGAATTTCGTGAAATCCAGTTACAATAAGTGCTGGATGCAAACAAACAATTTACGCACCAAATTTCGTGACCACAGAAGTCTTTAATAGAAAATATAAATAAATAAGTACAAAATGCACAGCTTTAGTATGGGAACCCTTTGGTGACTTTAAATATTTTAAGCCATTTTTGCGATGAACTGAATTGGCTATCTCAATTGTGCAATCAAAGATCTTGGCGAGAAACGTCCGAGCTACTTCGGTTCCGAATTTCAAATTTTGCCAAAGGGATCCAATACTAAAGCTGTTCCATATCGAATCTAGGTTGAAAACGGAAAAAGGGTAAAATAAATTAGAAATATCAGACCTATATTTATAAATTTGGTACCAAATGAAAGAGGCGATTTTTCTGAATCCAGGGGTGCAAACAGTTTTTCGATGCGACAATTAGATATTAAAAAAAATAACTAAAGTATGAAATTTAAGTGGCAACGGAAAAACGGAAAAAGGGGAAAATAAATTAGAAGTATCAGACCTATCGTTACAAATTCAGTACCAAATTAAAGAGATGATTTTTCTGAATCCTGGGGTGTAAACAGTTTTTCGATGCGACAATTAGATATTAAAAAAATAACCAAAGTATGAAATTTAAGTGGCAACGGAAAAACGGAAAAAGGGGAAAATAAATTAGCAGTATCAGACCTATCGTTACAAATTCAGTACCAAATTAAAGAGATGATTTTTCTGAATCCTGGGGTGTAAACAGTTTTTCGATACGACAATTAGATGTTTTAAAATTAACTAAAGTATGAAACTCAGATGGCAAAACTTCATTTAAATCTTTTCATAATTTGTAGTGCGATTCACGCGAATGAAAAAAGTCTTTATCTTCAAAATTTATTTTTGCATTCAAAGCGTTTTAGTGAAAAAATATTTATGGCGCATGCGCAGGCGTTTTTTACCCACAATTTAAACACTAATTATAATTTTGAAAATTTCTATATATATAATTTCAAGTTGGGTGAAGACCTAAGTTTCTGCCAAGCGCCGTTGAATTCCGTCCAGCCATTCTCGAGTGATGCCCGGACAAACGTGTTTCAGTCTTTTACCCCCTAGGGGGGAACGGGGGGGAATTTCCAAAAAGTTGATAGATATAATTTTAAGTTGGGTGAAGACCTAAATTCCTGCCAAGCGTCGTTGAATTCCGTCCAGCCGTTCTCGAGTGATGCCCGGACAAACGTGTTTTAGTCTTTTACCCCCTAGGGGGGGAACGGGGGGGAATTTCCGAAAAGTTGATAGATATAATTTTAAGTTGGGTGAAGACCTAAATTACTGCCAAGCGTCGTTGAATTCCGTCCAGCCGTTCCCGAGTGATGCCCGGACAAAAAAAGCGACATTCGGACACGATGACATACACACAGACACACACACACACACACACACACACAGGCAAAATTTTCTGAAGTCATTTTCGGCTTTCATGGGGTGTGAAACGTGAAGATATCGCAAAATTTTTCGATTCCGACAAATTTACAGACAAAACTCTGATTTTATTAATATAGATTTTATTTTTCCATTCAAAGCATTTTAGTGAAAAAATATTTATGGCGCATGCGCAGGCGTTTTTTACCCACAATTTAAACACTAATCGTAATTTTGAAAATTTCTATAGATATAATTTCAAGTTGGGTGAAAACCTAAGTTTCTGCCAAGTGCCGTTGAATTCCGTCCAGCCGTTCTCGAGTGATGCCCGGACAAACGCGTTTTAGTCTTTTACCCCCTAGGGGGGGGACGGGGGGGAATTTCTGAAAAGTTGATAGATATAATTTTAAGTTGGGTGAAGACCTAAATTCCTGCCAAGAGCCGTTGAATTCCGTCCAGCCGTTCTCGAGTGATGCCCGGACAAACGTGTTTTAGTCTTTTACCCCCTAGGGGGGGGAACGGGGGGGAATTTCTGAAAAGTTGATAGATATAATTTTAAGTTGGGTGAAGACCTAAATTCCTGCCAAGCGTCGTTGAATTCCGTCCAGCCGTTCCCGAGTGATGCCCGGACAAAAAAAGCGACATTCGGATACGATAACACACACACAGACACACACACACACACACACACACACACACAAGCAAAATTTTCTGAAGCCATTTTCGGCTTTCATGGGGTGTGAAACGTGAAGATATCGCAAAATTTTTCGATTCCGACAAATTTACAGACAAAAGTCTGATTTTATTAATATAGATACTTTATTTAGACATTTAAAAACAAATTTGACTTCAAATTATGATAGAATATTTATCATTTCCCTTTTAATCAGTATATTAGTTGGGTATTGTGTAAATATCATCCTTTGAAATGAAATGTTTGTGTTTTCAATCGAATATGGAAGTTTGGCATTTTTTTTTCTAGAATTTTGAAATTAAAAATTCAAATTTTGTCAATTTTACAACAAAAATAACTTAATCTAATGCATGGACATGATAACTAATACATATCTATACCTAAATACGGGGATTAAAATCGGGAAATATTTTTCCTCGATTTTTAATAATTTTTTACAAAAAATCCAATGGGCGTTTAACATAGGAAATATTTTTCTTGCATCCACGAACGGCCAGTGACGTCATCACTTAGCTTGCGTATTTCTTTCTATCTTTTCCTTGGCGAAAAATGTCCGATCTACTTCAGCATAAAAATTATAAAAAATTGTCAAGAATTATCAATAAGAAAATACCTTTAATATATTGCTGAATTAACGTTTATGCCAAGCGTGTTTCATCCGCCATACTAAAAAAAAAAAAAAAAAAAATATGAAGTTGAGGTATATAAAAAAATGCTGTGATATAAAATTCAGAAGAAATATGTTAGATTTGTAATATTACTATTTCATTTTAAAATTATAAAGTGTCATTTTCTCATCGACCAATTTAACATTTCGTAATTTCTTACTTTTCGCGTGAAAACATATTTCATTTTATGCTGAAAACAATAAATAAATACATCTCGTAAACTTTTTTTGGCAACAATTAAAAATTTAAATGGCTTATATTAAGTCAATATAAGTCAATAAGTTTATTATTTTCATATTTTAATTAATTTTAAAGATTTTTTCAATTTTTTTTTCCTAAACCATCCCTGACCTATAAGGAAAAAAACAAAAAAAGAATGATCGAAATCGGTCAAGCCGTTTACGATTTTATAAAGCACATACAGACAAACATTCATTTATATATATATATATATATATATATATATGCTAAGATATTAAAAAATTCATTACAGTATTTAATTGAATTATTATTAAATATATTATAATGTTTAAACCGTTTTCTAAATGCAGTGTAACATTTAAGAAAATTCATTCAGGATCAAGTCAACTACAGATTTGGAGAGCTCTGCATCAGAAAAGAAAAGGAATAAACCCGTGACACACACACACACACACACAAACACAAAAAAAAAAAAAAAAAATCTGGAGTGACTCCACTCGACTTTTCGAACATTGAGTAACTAACAGTTTTGTAGATAAAATAAAGAAAGAGGAGTTGCTACACAAACAAAAAATAGAAAACCATAACAGAGTGTTTGAGTATTTTTCTCCATATATCACACGAGGTTTTATTTAACGCTACTGAACTTTGAGCCCTTAGATCATAAGGATAAAGAATTTTTCATTGTGTCCCTGTAAAAATCTATAAATATGCTAGATTCACCAAAATGCTTATCGTTAGTGCAACAGTGATTTATAATATTCATACAAATATTCAGCTCAATTGAATAAGGCGTTTAAATGCTATCGCTGGTCTCATAGGCCATAAAGATAAAGAATTTTTCTTTGTGTCCCTGAAAAAAAACTGTAAGTGCTAGATTCACCAAAATCTATACAGTTGGTTCCAATGTGACCTATAACATGTGTACAAATTCTTTGCTTAGATTAATAAGGCGTTTAGACGCTATCACACTTTTAAAAATTTGGCAAAGAATTTTTCTTTGTGTCCCTGTAAAAAAACTATAAGTGCTAGATTCTCCAAAATCTATACAGATTGAGTATCTGTGACCTATAATATGTGTATAAAGTTTTTGCTCAATTGAATAAGGCGTTTAGATGCTATCACACTTTTAAGATTTTGGTCCCTTGGCCATAATGATAAAGAATTTTTCTTTGTGTCCCTGTAAAAAAACTATAAGTGCTAGATTCACCAAAATCTATAGGGTTCGTACTATGGTGACTTACAATATACGTACCAACTTTCAGCTTATTCGAACAAAGCGTTTAGACGCTAGCGTGTTCACTCACAGACATACACACATACATACACACATACATACACACATACATACACACATACATACACACACACATACACACACACATACATACATCATCGTAAAAATAGTGAAAACGGACTCGTTGGACCTCGAAACGTATAGAAACATCAAAATCTCGAATTCGGATTTTTGACATGATTACAATACTTTCCTCACTATAGTGTTCGGAAAGTAAAAAGAGAGAGAGAGAGAGAAAAGAATAAGAAAGGAAAAAGGTACAGTACCTTTTGGTTAATTGTTCTTATTCAAAAGTATTATGATTTTATTTAATTTGCTCGATTATAGAGCATTTCCTCGTGACGTCAATAATTAAAGGGCACCCTGGTGGATGACAAAAGAGCTCGACTTTCCCGCGCCCACTATTGTTTTCAATTGACGATCCTAGTTTTATCATATGCTATTATTTTCGCTATATTTTTGGTTTTTTTAAATCATTCGCCTTATTTCAAAAAAATTAATAATATTTCTTCGTTATTTTTTCCTATCAATTCATTTTTACTTTCCGAACACTATAGTGAGGAAAGTATTGTAATCATGTTAAAAATCCGAATTCGAGATTTTGATGTTTCTATACGTTTCGAGGTCCAACGAGTCCGTTTTCACTATTTTTACGATGATATATGTATGTGTGTGTGTATGTATGTGTGTATGTATGTGTGTATGTATGTGTGTATGTCTGTGAGTGAACACGCTAGCGTCTAAACGCTTTGTTCGAATAAGCTGAAAGTTGGTACGTATATTGTAAGTCACCATAGTACGAACCCTATAGATTTTGGTGAATCTAGCACTTATAGTTTTTTTACAGGGACACAAAGAAAAATTCTTTATCATTATGGCCAAGGGACCAAAATTTTAAAAGTGCGATAGCATCTAAACGCCTTATTCAATTGAGGAAAAACTTTATACACATATTATAGATCACAGGTACTCAATCTGTATAGATTTTGGAGAATCTAGCACTTATAGTTTTTTTTACAGGGACACAAAGAAAAATTCTTTGCCAAATTTTTAAAAGTGCGATAGCATCTAAACGCCTTATTCAATTGAGCAAAAACTTTATACACATATTATAGGTCACAGATACTCAATCTGTATAGATTTTGGTGAATCTAGCATTTACAGTTTTTTTACAGGGAGACAAAGAAAAATTCTTTATCTTTATGGCCTATGAGACCAGCGATAGCATCTAAACGCCTTATTCAATTGAGCTGAAAATTTGTATGAATATTATAAATCACTGTTGCACTAACTATAAGCATTTTGGTGAATCTAGCATTTATAGATTTTTACAGGGACACAACGAAAAATTCTTTATCCTTATGATCTAAGGGCTCAAAGTTCAGTAGCGTTAAATAAAACCTCGTGTGATGTATGGAGAAAAATACTCAAACACTCTGTTATGGTTTTCTCTTTTTTGTTTGTTTAGCAACTCCTCTTTCTTTATTTTATCTACAAAACTGTTAGTTACTCAATGTTCGGAAAGTCGAGTGGAGTCACTCCAGATTTTTTATAGTAAATATGGTGACAAACTGATACGCAATCGGCTGTACTTACTAAAATGCTAGACACAGACGTTGAAATAATTTCAAAGCATGCAACGATAAAAAATATATGGATCAACGCCATTAGAGAGAGAAATTACACTGTTGCACCTTAAAAGTGTGGATAACATCTTTAGATTGGTAAGAATTTTTTACTTACGTACTACATTTTTGCATCTATTTTTAATTTCTTGTGTGACTCGTTTACTATATAACGCAAGGCTTAATAATCATTTGTTGTGTTGTGTTTATTTCCTACGAAGTTTTATTTAAGTTGATTTCGTTATTTAAAATAAAAGTTGAGTAATATAGTATTTAGAAACAGAGCAGTGTTAAAAATTTCAGTAGTTCGAACAGTTTACATAATTATTATTTTTTATTTTTAATAGTGTACGTACATATGTTTGACAAAAACTTGGTTTGGTTTCTCTCTCTCTGCATAATTTTTATACTGTTCTGGGTTAAAAAAAAAAAAAAAAAAAAACATATTAACCATGCTTATATGTTAATTTATTGTTGCTTCATGTACTCGAAATTTGGAACCTTATTTAAGTTATAATTAAAGAAAAACATATTCATGTCTTTTTATTAAAAATGAAAAAGGGGGAAAAATCCAAATTTAGCAGATAACTCTTAATGAGCGTTATATGAAAACAGCGAAATGGAAATAAAAATATCAAATGAAAATAATAAACAGATTAAATAATGAAATATAAAATCGATGACCCTGCTAAAATTTGTGACACTTTTTAAAAATTGATTGCTTATAAACTAATGCAGAAGAGAGTTAAAAGTTACATTAAAATTTAAGTAAATATATTAGCACGATCAGTGTATGTTACCATAGAAAAGTAAAATTAATCAATTTAATTTTCTTTCACTAAAATAAGTACTGATTAATTTGCATTTGTAAAACTTATAAAAAACATTTTGATATTGTGTTTCATGTGAGAAAAATATGTTGCATAAATATTTAAGTAAAAATAATCACTATTTGGTTCAATTGTAATTTTTATCTTTTTATTTCCACTCTGCCATAGATAAACTAAAACATTAACTAAAGTTTCCTTTGTTAAAATATTTATATAGATTCATTTAAAATAAATCTTGTAAAAATATTTATAAATTATCTTTCATGTGGTTATACTAAATTACTTAAAAAAAATAAAAATAAATAAATAAACAAATAAGTTATTTTAGTGCAGTTAGATTTTTTTTTTTTTTTTTTTAACTATCATTTACCATAGATAAACTAAACATTACTGTGATTTGCTATTGCTAAAATAATTAATTTTTCAAAATAGTTCTTGTAAATGAAATAACACATATCTTTTGTATAACACATATCTTTTGTATCTTTTGTATAATCATTATTATAATTTAGAGAAACTATAATTTTTGTTTACTGTTATCATAAACAAAACTACGGAAGAATTTCCCATTGCTAAAATAGTCATTTAAAGTGTCTTATGATTATTTAAAAACACTTTATTTTTGATATTTAATTATTATATGTGATATATTTTGTTGTATAACTGATAGTTGAAAGAAAATACTGTATAATAAATATCTTTAATATATGTTTATCTTATTTTTTTGGTATGTGTGTGGAGGGGGAGGATAAGATAAAGCTATTTAATATTTTTTTGTAGTTCAATCCAAAATATTACTTATAAAGGTGAAGCAATCCTTAGAGTGGCTAGCTTTATGGCTCTATAGTAGTCTATATTTTCAAATAAGCCACTTTTCTATATATATGTATATATATTTTAATTTCCTCCTCCTTTTTTATTTATTTTTACTCATATTTCAAGTACTTAATTCTTTAACATTCATTGGTTTCTCTCTCCTCACTTTCAAATAAGTCACTTTCAAAAGAGCGAAAGAAAAGATGAAGTTTCTCTCTCCTCAATTCAACCATGAACTCTGAAAGTCCACACTGAGGCAGCTCTCCTACAGAACTCTGAATGACCACCCTCTAAGGCACCCCTTCTGCAGAGGACAATGTAACTAAAGTCAAAAGCCTGGTGAGTGTCTAAATTGTGCGGTGTGTATTAAAAAGCTGCACGATTGAGGCACTTCTCCCTGGCAATAAATGAGTGGACATCGATCACATCTAAGAAACGCTATATACAGGTAATTTTATATTTTCTTTTTCACTTAAGTTTAAATTGATTTTTTTTTTTCTTTTTAACTGAAATTAATTTTTACTTGATTTTATGTTGTTGCTTTAAATTACTTCTATTAAATATTAATTGTCGTAAAAATGTTATTTTATTAACTTTTTGTCTTTTGTGCGTGAATTTGTTCAATCAGCTAATCAAATAAAACTTAATTGAATACTAAATCATAAAATCATTTCTTTTTTACAAATTGAAGATTATAAAATATATTTCTTACTCTAATACAATAAATTTTGTTATGTATTTAATTTCAATGTCTTGTCTTGGCATATAATAATACAGTTTAATCTTCGTCTTTTTGATAATCACATCCCTGATTAAAAGATAGTTTTGTTATGACTCGCAAAGCTCAATTGTGATGACTATATTACAGAGACACACCAAAGTAAAAGGGAACTTTTTATTTTCTCTACTACTATTTGAATATAACTGTACTTGTAATTAGATGGTAATAAACTGTATCCAAACAGTAGTGGAAAAAAAAAGAACTTTGTGTCAGTTTCTCAATTTATGTTAATTTTAATTATAAATTTAAATAACAGTTCAATGTATAAATATTTACACAACATTAAAAATGCCAATGTAAAAAATATTAAGAGCAAACTGCAGTTTTCGTACCATATAGCATACTGCACTAAATACATTGGCATTTTCAATGTTATATTTCTGTTTAATAAGTCTTATTACATATTCTAACAGTTCAATGTGCTAAAAATCTGTTGTTCAAATTTAATCAATAAACTTTGTCAGCAGATACGATAAATAAAAAAAAAAAAAAAAAAAAAAAATTCATGTTACAAGGAAACATTTAAAAGGTGTCGTCTTCAAAAAATATTGAAATTTGATTCTACTTTTCCTAAAACACCAGAAAGGGAAAACATTATCGGCTGAAATGAATTACAGTGACCACAAAAAATTATCAAAATTAAGCATATTTGGCGATTGATTTTGAGTACTCAGTGAAGAAACAAAACACGGTTCTGTTCGTACATGGCAATCTCGGTGCCAGCAAACTGAACGCCTAACAGCGCTAAATCGCTAAATAGGCTTAATTTTGATAATTTTTTGTGGTCGCTGCAGTTTATTTCAGCCGATATATTTTTCACTTCCTGGTGTTTTATGAAAAGTAGAATCACATATTTTTTTTTCAATATTTTTTGAAGACGACACCTTTTGAATGTTTCCTTGTTATGTAAACATAATAGCCTTAACCCTTAATCAGGCAAAAAAAAAAAAAAAAAAAAGTTATGCAAGAGTGCATGAAAATGCCACTTATGTCTACTTTTTTGCCTGATGAAATGTTGTACTATTATTTTTATCTAAAACAGTTGGAGTATTTTTTTATTTCATAACTTGTGTTTTATTACAAAGTTTTTCATGTACGAAAAAATTAACACACTTCAAAAGACAATCCTTTAAAATTTTATATTTTACAAGTGCTGCACCAAGAACTCAGTATGTGCTCGGTGTCGGTGAATACTGAGTAGGTATAAGAATTTCATTTTTAAGCCTTCTGGAAGACAGATCTTTATTAATAAATCAAACTATTAAGCAAAAAGCTTCTAGAACGGTGTTAGGTAAAACCACTCCAAAAAAAAAAAATTCTGGACAGTGATTTTATTTTGATAAATTGCAGGATGTGTTATATTAGATTCTATTTCGTTATACAAAGTAAACAGTTCACTGATCTCTACAAAAATTGGTACATTTATTAACCAGACAAAAATCTATCTAGCGCTATAACTTTTAAATCAATAGGATAATTAGTTCGCAAGATATTAAATAAAAACCCCATTATCACTTCAAAATTAAAAAAGAAAAAAAAAACTTCCTTACACATGAACATTAAATTTAAATTTATACATGTTTAAACAAAAATATCTGATAAAACTAATGTCATAATAGCTTTAAAATTTTATTTAATTTATTTATTTTTAAAATATTCATTTAAATTAATCAAATTGTCTTATAGGTTTTCCCCTTGATTTTTACATCCACAAACTAAAGTAGGCACAATTTTATTAAAGAATCCCCTTGGCGACTTTTATTATCTTTTGCCAGTTGGTGATGAATTAAAATGGCTATTGCAATTGAATTAAAAAAAAAAAAAAAAAAAAAAAAAAAACTTTGCAAAAATCACCCGAGCAACTTAGGAGCCAGTTTTCAAATTTTGTTAAGTGGTCCTATACTAAAGCTGTTCCTTAATGTCAATGCATTTTTAGTCTATTCAATTCCTATTATTAGTTCACACTTTCCCTATATCTTGTACAAATCTTGCAATCGATTTTTAACTAACTTCCCGACTAGCTAGAAATTTGAAACTTTCAGGATTGCTGAGAACACGGTGACAACACAATACTTCGAAGTCCGATTTTCGAATTTTTGATTAGTTTTCTTACAATTAATTAAAATATGAAAATAATAACATCCTAATAGCGTTTCAATAACCATTAAAATATTAGCTATAATTTAATTGTTGCCAAAAAAAAATTATGAGTTAACTTTTTTTCGACATAAAAATAAATACATTTAATTAAACGTGAACATTAAAAAATTATAAAAAGTTAAATTATGCATCTCACAAAAATGGACGTCATTATCACTTTAAAAATTTTATGCACATTGATAAGAGCTCTATGATTCATCAGAAAATTTAAAACATGGTATATAAATTGTTTTTTTTTTAATCTTATAATTATTTTTATTTCATTTTTCACACGCACTTTTTATTTCCTAATTCAAAATTGTTTAAAAAAAAAAAAAAACTTTTTAGATAGTGTTTGTATGTAGGAATTGACTTAAAAAATTTTCTTTTTATATTCCTTGTTTTAAAGTAACCGTGTTTCTAATCAACATAATGAACCTCAAATAGTTGAATGTCATTTATATTTTCTTAACAGCTGTATATGACGGTACTTAACCATGACTTTCATTTGCTGAGAATAGACTTTAGTATGAGACTCTCTTGGCGAAATTTGTGATTTTTTTTCTTTCCCATTTTTTATTCAATCTTCCAAATAAAGAATAAATTTTTATTTCTTTATTTCAATAAAGTGTTCTAGCAATGATAACAGTTTACAGTGTTACTTTTCGGGCACTTGTTTTATTAGGCTTATTAATAAAGAAAATAAGCTTTTAAAAGATTAGCTTATTATTAAGAAGCTGTTTATAAGATTTAAAAAGAAAAAAAAAATGAATAAATAAACAATCATGTTTATGTTGTTGCAAGTTGTGAATTTTTCAATGATTTTTACTCTAACTTACATTTTACAGAGAGCCAAAAATTAATCTTATAGAGAGGAATACAGCTTTCAGATTGTTTTTGTTTTTCATTCATGATCAATTATAACTTGAGAGTGATTCATAATTTGATCTATTGTAGTTAATAATTTTGAATCCATTAAATGTGGGGTTCGAACTCAGGACTAGCTTGTCAGCCTGGCAGTTCAGAGATTTTTCTGAAACTTACATGAATGTGAGCTAGGACTCTTTATAAAGAGACCCACGGAAAGGCCACCACCCAGGCTTAGGGTCCTCTCATAGTCAATTTATGTTAAACAACACAACACCCTCCATTATATGTGATATGTGTGTGTGTGTGGGGGGGGGTGATCTTTTAAGGATTTTCTTTAATGAAATCTTGTGTACAAATGCGAGTAATTCAGAAAATTGTGAAGTTTAAATTGACATGAACAACCAGTATAATATCCAATAATGGTAAAGAGCAAAACTGGATCGTGTTGTGTAGGTTGGGACTGATTGACTATGCAAGGGTTCTAGGCCATGTTTATGCAAGTTTCAGGGAAAACCCTGTAAAACTCCAAACAGCTAAGATGAATGTGACTTAGGATCGAACCCAGCATCTTCTCCCTTATGGCCATATCACATGAGGGATTTCGCTCAGCTTTTTTACTAAACACAGCATGATAAATTTTTCTGAAAGACAGTCTAAAAAGTTGATGACACACTGACCTCGAATCTTTTAAAAACCATTAATACACATTTCACTAACAGCCTTAAAAAAAAAAAAAAAAAAAACTAATGACTGCTTTCTTTTTTAGTTAAAAATACAAGAAAATTTAATTTTTTCTTCCGACAGTGCTAATGCTTAATATTTAATAGTCTAAATTAATGTTTTGAAACAACAAATTAGAGGTGAAATTGATAGTAAATTGAGGTAGAAGAGTGTATGTATGGGAGGGGGATTTATTTTTTTTCTCCTCACAGGTACAGAGCTTCAGCACATCTAACACACACACAAACACACACAGTCAGTTTCTGAATGGTCAAATCACGTTTAGAACATCTTTAACCCCTTGAACTGGAATTTATTTTCAGTCAGCACTGCTCATGCAGACAATTTAATTTTCTTAGTTTTAATAGGTGGGATTCATATAGAAACTTACGGTTTTGTTGCTCAAATAATTTGTTATTATTAAAAATAATATTTGTTTCACACATTTATATGAACTAGTATCGCCCAGTGGTCGAAACTCGACCATTTTTTTTGCAAAGCGAGGCAAAGCAAAGTTATTGCCTTGTCCTAAACGGAATGCAATTGCAACACAGCTGCGGCAATTGTTTGCCAATATTCACTCTTACTGAATCAGCAGAGTTTTACTTAATATAACTATCTCTCTCCGTAGATGTTAGCCTTTCCTGAAATGAGAGAAAATCGAAACGTGAAAACGCCCCTTGTTGTGTGATACAGCCCAGACGCTAATAGGTACCATGTCAGACCAAGGTCCAACCAAGTATCAAATTCTGTTAAATTAATATTTGACTGGTTCATAAAGTACAGTGTTTGAAAAAAAAAAAAAAAAAAAAAAAGATATTTTTCAAAAATGGCCGAATTGAGTTCGGGAAATTTCAAAACGTGTAACTTTATCGAAAACCGAAAATCTAAAACATTTCTGAATCTTATATTTTCTACTTATATATGCAGAGGAAAGAATAATAAATCCACTTTTTAAAAAATAAAAATAAGTAGTCAATTTCACTTAATTAAAATGCAAGGAAATATCAAAACGTGTAAATTCATCGAAAACCGGAAATCAAAAGTTTTTATGAATCTTCTACTTGCTTCTTCTACCCACAAAAGCTAGCAATAAAGACACTTTTTAAAAAAATAAGTAGCCAATTTCAGTTAATTGAAACGTAAAGAAAGCTCAAAACATGTAAATTCAGCAAAAAACGGAAATCGGAATTTTTTCCGTATCGTCTACTTATACACGCAGCAGTTAGTAAAAAATCCATTTTCCTTTTATTTAGTATATTAGTTCAATATTTATTGTTTAAATATCACCCTTTGAAATGAAATGTTTATGTTTACATTCGAAACTGGAAGTTTGCCATTTTTTTTTCTGGAGTTTTGTGATTTTAAATTAAAATTTTATCAATTTTACAGAAAAAATAACTCAATCAAACACATGTGGACAGTAACTTATATATAACTATACCCAAATATCGGAATTAAAATCGGCAGATAATTTCCGTTATTTTTTAATAATTTTTTACAAAAACTCAATGGACAATTAACATAGAAAATCTTTTACATGGCTCCATGGACAGACAGTGACGTCATCATTTCTCTTGCGTATAGTGATGCTACATTATACAAATTACTGTGTCTATGGTTTTATTTGAGCTTTATGAAATTGCCAGATTTAACAACTTTCTACTTTTAGGTATTTTTTAATGTGAAGGAATACGTGTATAAAAGGGAAAAATGGGGGAAAATGCATAAAAAATAAATGTATTTTTAAATACCTTCTTGACATCGTAAGAAAATAATATTTGTATTCGCACCTTCCTCTAACCATACCTTTCGTATGATACCATTTTCAACCCTCTACTCCCATAATTAATATGTTAAAAAGGGACAACAAATTTTATGCTTGCCTATTAATATATAGATGTTTATTGTTATATATACATACTAGCAGGCAACGCCCGCTTCGCTGGTCCCTATTTTTAAATGAATCGCTATAATTACTGAATTCTCAACATTGCATTAATTTTTATCACGTGAAAAAAAAAACAGAAAAAAAATCTTATTAGGAAAAATGTCGCATCGGGTTCTCACTGCCTTCGGAAAAAATTCCCAAAATGCTCTAACTCTTATTTCTATTATTTTCCCCCTTCGCCCCCCCCTCCCGTCTATCCTAATAATTTTAAAAATTCGAAAATATCCGCAATCGATTTGTAGGTATCGAAAACCTCTATATACCAATTTTGAATGCTCTAACTCTATTCTTTTTTTTTTGCCCCTCCGTCCCCCCTACCCGGCCCTCCTAATAATTTTACACTTTCGAAAATATCCCCATTCGACTTGCTGGCCTCTAAAACCTATCTGTACCAATTTTGAACGGCCTAACTGTATTTCTATTTGTTTTTGCCCACCCACCCCTTCCCGCCCCTCCTAATAATTTTACAAATTCGAAAATATCCGTAATCGATTTGTAAGGATCGAAAACCTCTATATACCAATTTTGAACGATCTAACTCTATTTTTATTTTTTGCCCCCCCTCTCCCCTCCCCCTTCTCGCCCCTCCTAATAACTTTACACTTACGAAAATAGCCCCATTCGACTTGCCGGCCTTTAAAACCTACCTGTACCAATTTTGAACTGCCTAACTGTATTTCTATTTGTTTTTGCCCTTAGCCCCCCAATACTGCCCCCCTTCCCACCCCTTCTAATAATTTTACGAATTCGAAAATATCCGCAATCGATTTGTAAGTATCGAAAACCTCTATGTACCAATTTTGAACGATCTAACACTATTTTATTTTTTTGCCCCCCCCCCCTCCACACACACACACAAAAAATCTGAAAAAATCAAAAAATGCGTTTTTGGAAATATTTTCAAGAAGACGCTTGGCGGTTTAATATATTTTTTTTTTCATCTTTGAGCTATTACTTTTACTCGAAAATCTGTATTTTTCTAAATTTGCCTCCGAAAATCATTTATACCCCCTTCTCCTGTTAAAAATCCAAAATTCCAAAATCGCAGGAAATGATTTTTTCGTATTCAAATCTAGTCTCCCCATCTGATATTTCTTCACTGTGAAGTAATTTGGAGCCGAGTTATACTTATAAATGTGCTTTTGCCTTATGCGCCTCCGAAAATCATTTATCCCTCCCCCCCCCCCCCTAAAAATCCAAAATTCCAAAATCGCAGAAAATAATTTTTTTGTTTTGAAGTCTAGTCTCTCCCTCTGCAATTTCTTCACCGTGAAGCAATTTGAGCCGACTTGTGCTTATAAAGGTGGTTTTTGCCTTCTGCACCTTCGAAAATCATTTTCAGCCCCTCTACCCCCTTAAAAATCCAAAATTCCAAAATCACAGAAAATGATTTTTTTGTACTTAAGTGTAGTCTCCCCAGCTGCAATATCTTCCTCGTGAATCAATTTGGAGCCGAGTTATGCTTATAAAGGTGTTTTTGTCTTCGGCAACTCCGAAAATCATTTTCACCCCCTTCCCCCCTTAAAAATCAAAAATTCCAAAATCGCAGAAAATGATTTTTTCGTATTCAAGTCCAGTCTCCCCATCTGCAATATCTTCCCTGTGAAGTAATTTGGTGCCGAGTTGTACTTATAAAGGTGTTTTTGCCTTATGCGCCCCCGAAAATCTCCTTTTTACCCCCTACCCCCCTTAAAAATCCAAAATTCCAAAATCCCAGAAAATGATTTTTTTGTACTTAAGTCTAGTCTCCCCATATGCAATTTTTTCATCGTGAAGTAATTTGGAGCCGAGTTATGCTTATAAAGGTGTTTTTGCCTCCTGCGCCTCCGAAAATCATTTTCACCCCTTTTCCCCCTTAAAAATCCAAAAATCCAAAATCGCAGAAATTGATTTTTTCGTATTCAAGCCTAGTCTCCCCATCTGCAATATCTACCTCGTGAAGCAATTTGGAACCGAGTTATGCTTATAAAGGTGTTTTTGTCTTCAGCAACTCCGAAAATCATTTTCACCCCCTTCCCCCCTTAAAAATCAAAAATTCCAAAATCGTAGAAAATGATTTTTTTGTATTCAAGCCTAGTCTCCCCATCTGCAAGTTCTTCCGTGTGAAGTAATTTGGTGCCGAGGTGTGCTTATAAATGTGTTTTTGCCTTATGCGCCCCCGAAAATCTCATTTTTACCCCCTACCCCCCTTAAAAATCCAAAATTCCAAAATCGCAGAAGATGATTTTTTTGTATTCAAGTCTAGTTTCCCCACCTGCAATTTCTTCACCGTGAAGCAATTTGGAGCCGAGTTATGCTTATAAAGGTGGTTTCTGCCTTCTGCCCCCCCGGGGGGGAACGGGGGGGGGGGGGTATTTCGCAAAATCCCGTCTTAGTGAGCGTCAGGGTCCTAAAATCAATCAGCTCACCAAAAATTGTGACTCTATCTCTCATAGGATCGCCACAGCCGTGTTGAGTCAGTGAATCAGTGAGTGAATCAGTGAGTGAATCAGTCAGTGAGTTTACTCTTTTATATATATAGATAAGAACATAATTAGCGTTACGAAATTCATGACGAGCTGGACTCATCATTTAAGTTCAAGGGGTTAAAGATGCAATCCATTGAAGACTAGAAGTTGAAAGATTTTACGAATCCAATACTTTCTTTTATGAATATTGCAGAAAGTAAAAATATATTTTAAAAGAATATTTCTTATGGACTTTCATATATTTTGATAGATTCTTGTAAAAAAGGCTAGAAAATATTTTTAATTTAGGATGCATAAGGTTTAACTTTCGACTGGAAAAATTACAATTAAAAATAAAAATATTTTTCAGCGCAATTTTCTATGAATAATTAAGACATTAAAAAAATTCTTTCAAATACAAGTTTCATGACAAATTAACTAAAACTTCTGATGAAGAAATTACTCGAATGTAAAATTATATAAAAAAAAAATAAGCTAATCGTTATATTAATAATTTAACCAGTCACCATATTTAAAAAGGTATAAATTTCAAAACATTCAATTGACTAACTAATTCAGTCCTAAATAATAATAATAATAATAAATTAATTCTAGAATTATAAAAATTTCCTGTTAAATTTTAACATTTTGAGGTAAATAATTGACAAAATTCATAAATTAAATACATAATAAAAATGGAAAACTTATTAACAAAAGAATAATTCGACAACAGAAAGGTATTATTAAGCATGACAAAATCTCGTAACATGACAGGTGCAAAATGCAATGCTATACAGCAACTACTGTATTCGAATAATATTCATGTTTTAGTAATAAAGTAATAGAATCCATAAGTATTATGGATACATTATTAAATAAATCACGTCGTGAATAAATCTTATGAAAATTTGATTACATTAATCATCCCATTTTTCCCCAACAAATTGCCTTTGATGGAACACTGATTGGCCTAACGGCCGATCGCTTTTTCCTAAGAAATATGAATCTGTATGATATTATATCCTTTTATATGGGCTTCGTCAAACTTAATTTTTAAATGTATTTTTTATTTCAAACACATTCTGAAACATCTGCATAAGTAGAACGAAATATAAACGATTTAAATATCTCTATGAGCAAAAACAGCCATAGTCGTCAATGGTGGGAACGAGTGCTTTTTGCCAACCACTCCCGAGAGTTGAGATGTTTGTTTACAAACAAGGAACTGCCCTATTGTTGTTTAATTTTCTGCACACGGAAAAAAAAACCCAACAACTAGTATGTTGTGGCCACTACATGACTTTCTTCTATATTTTCCTATACAAATTCACTCAGTAAAAATAATTTATTAAAATTGTTATTTGAAAAAAATTATCTTCCATGATAATGCAGACGATTTCCATATTAGAGAAGTAGTATAACGCTAAATATATAAAAAAAAAAGGTCCATTTTATTTTCAGTATTAATATATATATATATATATATATATATACGATCATTTTTTTTTTTTTTTTCGTTAAAAGTAAAAAAAAAAAAAAAATCGATAACTTTGTTTTAAATTATCACAGATCTATAGTTAAACCATTCGTTTTAAAGGTATTGACGAGATCTTTCGAAAGATACCCATCTTGAAAATTTACGCCCCCCCCTCGGGGTTGTATTTCCCCCCAGGAGGGGAAGCGATGCCCCGACATGCACAACATTTTTTTCCTAGTTAACTACTACTATTATCAATAATTCATATTAATTTTACAATCACAAGTTAAAAATAACTCTCATTATGTACATTTATACGAAATTTTGTCCTATACTGCCATGTTAAAAATTTAGAAAAATGCGATTACAGCGCCACCTGTTGAGCGATTGATCCCCAAATCTAATCAGAACCAGTTTATGTCAGGGTTCAACTGAATACCAAGTTTGGTTAAATTTCGTTCATTGGTTCGTGAGATACAGCGTCCACAAAATTCGTGACACATACACACATACAGACATTTTCTAAAAACTATCAATTCATGTTCAGGACATCCCAAAACGTGTAAATCCATTGAAAACTGGAGTACGAAAATTTTCACGAATCCAATACTTTCTCTATATTACACATAGAAGAAAGTAAAAAGAAGAAGAAGAAGAAAGAACGAAATCGAATGCTTCGCAAAATTATTTCAAGGAGGATGTCCTTAGTGCCATTTAAGTATTCATTCAACTTAAACCCTTTGCTCAAAGTTGAAGGTTAACATAAAAATTACCACCACCACTGTTAACAAAGCATCTTTATTATTTAAGCTGTCAATTCACACAATTAATGGTATTCTTTCACTTTTAACCGCAGAATGTCATTATTTTCAGTTACTGAGAAATGTACGAAGAAATCTTAATAGCGCATAAACAGTGCGTTATACTTTAACTTTGAAGTGCGTTCATAAAGTTTATTTTTTATTAATTTTTTAATTTAATTATAAATGAGGATGTAATTTTTATAACTGAATTACGTAATTCCGCTCGAAATATTATGTAACTTCACTCTCTATGATTATTTTAAAGGGACTTTGTAAAAGGAAAAAATATATATATTAAGCTACTTAAAAAGACGTTGTTTTATTTAAAAAAAAAAAAAAAAATGAAAAAATTCGAATAAGACATTTTTTAAAGGATGAAAGGGAAAAGTACTACAACAATCAAATGAAGTTCAATGGCTTTTTTAACACTTTCCAACAAAATTGAAATGTGTTTATGACTTTGGTTTGTCTGTCCATCTATCTTTGTTAAAGTTTTACAATTTGAACATAACATTATAAGATAAATAAAAAAGTGGAAATGTGTTTATGACTTAGGTTTGTCTTTCTGTCTGCGTTCTAACTACCGTAAATATTAATGGGATTTCTGGAAATTGATATAAGTTATTCAAGTTCAATATCGGATATTCCCTATTGCAAATGGAGTAAATAATTTAATTTATATTGACTGAATATTTAGGGCCACACAAAAATATTCAGTTACATTAAGGAATATTATTAAATTGGCTATAATTGTATTTTCATTCACATTAAGTGTTTTTAATACTTTCTAACAATTTTTAAGAACGATGATTTGAATTAATCTGTCTATTTGTTCATCTGGCCGACACCAACGATCGTAAATATTTTCAGGATTTCTTTAAAACGGTATTTGTTATTCAAGTTTATTGTGGAATGTTTCTTATTTAAAATGGCATTAGTAGGTGCTGTGCAACGGGTTTGTGTAAAGGGACATTAAAAAAAAAAAAAAAAAAAAAAAGTCATATACCAATTTCACCATTCAATTTAAAGTTTAATTCATCAGAAGCCAATTTATCATTAGATTTTGTGGAATTAAACGCTAATTATAGTTAAACCAAATCATTCAAAGTAAAGTTTCAAAATAAAATTCATGTTTGACGACCCAGTTTTCATACTTCCCCAGGCAGGACAGCTTTAGTATAGGACCCCTATGGCGACTTTTAATTTTTTGCCGCCGTGTTGGCGATGCCTTTTAATTAATTTTTTTATTTATTCACTTTAGAATAGTTTTTTGTTAAAAAAAAAAAAAAAAAAAAAAAAAAACTAATACCTATCTTGATTACCCATTTTATTATTGCATTTTTTAGTCAATTTATGACAAAAGTTCATATTTTGTTTATATCTTTAAAGTATTGCTAAATTTAAAACGACGTATGCAAAGGTCATAAAAATGCAACTTTTAAAAATTTATTTTTCTGTAAAATGATCTCATCAGACAAATGTCGTCACTTTTTTTTACTTCCATTACCCTACTACCGTAGGTAATGGAAGTATTGTATTCGGTCTGAAAATTCGATATCGGGTTTTCACCTGATTTACACGCTTTAAGGTCCACTGAGTCCAAAAAAGTGGTTTTTGGCAATTGGTCAGTGTGTATGTATGTATGTGTGTGTGTGTATGTATGTGGAGAATCTTCTGGCTATTATAGCTCAGAAACTAATAAAGATAGAGCTACGAAACTTTAGAATTGAAATACGTCTGGTGTACAGATGAAATTTCCAAATTTTGGTGGGAATTGAAAAACCGGAAATGGGACATCGGAAACCGGAAGTAGGACCGTAAGTCCGTATCTCAAAAACGGCTCTAACGATTTTCTTCAAACTTGCTATATAAACACTCTATTAGATGTCCTTTCGAATGGTATAGTTGATTAGTTCAGGAAATTTGATAGGCGTTCTGTATAAATAGCTCAATTTCAGGCCTCGCAAAGGCGTTCCTTTAAAAACGGTTGTACGGATTTTTTTCAAACTCGCCATTTTAACTCACTTTTAAATATGCTTTTGTATGTAATTATTGTTTTCCTGTCAATAATTGAGTTTAACCGGAAGTGGGACCGTAAGTCCGTATCTCAAAAACGGCTCTAACGATTTTCTTCAAATTTGCTATATAAACACTCTATTAGATGTCCTTTCGAATGATATAGTTGGTTAGTTCAGGAAAATTGACAGGCGTCCTGTATAAATAGCTCAATTTCAGGTCTCGAAAGTGCGTTCCTTCAAAAACGGCTGTACGGATGTTTTTCAAACTCTCCGTATTAACTTCCTTTTATATATCCTTTTGTATGTAATTATTGTTTTCCGGTCAATATTTGAGTTCGCCAAATTTTGGTAAAAGTTGGTATCTCAAAAACGGCTCAAACGATTTTCTTGAAAATTGTTAGATAAATCCATTTTAGCTATCCTTTCTCATATATTATGTGGTTATTACATCAAAATTAAGTCATATTGCTTACATAGGTCAGTTATAGATCTCGGTAATTGGTTTTTCAAAAAACAACTCTACCATTTTTTAAATTTATTTATTTAATTTTTCAAATCGCTATGTAAACTTTCTTTTATATGTCTTTACACGTGTATCAAGTTTATGTTAGAGGAAAAATTTTTAGGTTTCTACTTTGTTAGGTCAATTTTATTTCTTCTGATCACATTATCTCTAAAAAATGCATGTAATACTTGTAATAGTGGGTAATGGAAGTCGTGTGGTTGTTTCACACCAGATTTTTTTAAATTAGATTCCTGAAGTGAGTCAGTCCGCGTGCTTAAAAACTACTTATGTATTATTTTTTATCCTCGCGTATTTTATTATTAAGTCAATATCGTATCGTTTCTACAAGAATAATCGTAATTGGTCCATGTTAGAGAAATATTATATAGATTGGGTTGAATTGTTGAGTAACGCCGCATTGAGCTACTTAGACTGTAGTTTTTAAGTAGTTCTACAGTAAAACTGATATAAAGTCTCGCCCCAAAGTGTAGAACTACTACTGGCCTCCAAACTCGATATTAATTTTATCAATTTTTCAGAGAAACAGATCAAATCTACCAAAATGTGGTCCAGAAACGCATTAAAAGATTACTACTTTTCTTTTTACCATACAGGTAATATTATATCATCTTTAAACGACCGTTTTTTCACATGATTTACATCACTATTTTACCATGTTTTTATTAACTTCGATTCTTGTGTGTTTGTCAGGGACAAATCTTGCAATCGATTTTTAACTAACTTCCCGACTAGCTAGACATTTGAAACTTTCACAGTAGCTCATAACCCGGTGACAACACAATACTTCGAAGTCAGATTTTCGAATTTTCGAGTAGTTTTCTTTTAATTAATTAAAATGTGAAAATGATAAGCTCCTAATAGCAATAAAAATAGCCATTAAAATATTAACTATAATTTAATTGTTGCCAAAAAAAATTTACGAGTTCATTTTCTTTCGACCTAAAAATAAATACATTTAATTAAACGTGAGCGTTAAAAAATTGTTAAAAGTTAAATTATGCATTTGGCAAAAATTGACGTCGTTATCATTTTAAAGATTTTCTACACAATGATAAAGTGCTAATGATGCAAATATATGTTGTTCGGAAAGGATTAATATTTTATTTTTAAAACCAACTTTTTTTTTTTTAAATTCAAATTTCCGGTAACTCTTTAACCAATCACATTAGAACGTCCATCTTTGGAATATCGGTAATAAGAATTTTCTCGCCAAAAGTCGCCAAAAAAGTCGCCAAGGGCAAAAAGTTGTCAAATTTGGCGCCAAATCCATTACCTGCCTATTGGAGCTTTTTAATGCGTTTTAAAGAGAAGTTTAAGCTATTTAAAAACATGGTATATAAATTTTTTTTTTTATCTTATAATTATTCTGTTGTTGTTATTACTAAAAGAAGTTTGCTAATAAATTTTCGTTTTTCTGATATATTCTTTTCTGTTGAATCAATTTTACTCAAAAGTTATTTGATTTTAATTCCTTTGAATGAAAAATCATGAAATGTATATGTATAAAGAACAGGAAATGTCTTAGTGAATGTGCCGGAAAAACGACCTTTTTAAGAGAAATTTCTTTCTTTTTCGTTATTTTGACAAATTTTAATTAACATTTTTATTAAAGAAATTATTTTTTGTTGACACAGGTAAATATTAAGAGTATTGTTACAAAATTGTAAATAATTGTGACATTTTTGTATAGATTCTTTCAAAGAGGCTTAGTAAGTTGATAAAGTGCTAATTTTGTGCATTTCTAGTCGTTTTAGCGTTAAAATAGCCTTATTTTCCCTTAAAAACGCATTAAAAAGCCCCATTATGGCAGGTAATGGATTTGGCGATTTTTCCCCACCTTGGCGATTTTTTGGCGACCTTGGCGAGAAAATCCTTATTAGGAATGTACCAAATATGGAAGCTCTAATCTCATTGGCTGATGAGATACGGAAATTTCTGGATCTTTCCACACTTTTCTACAGGGGTATATAAGAGCTGTTTTTACTTTCTTCTATATTCAATAGAAGAAAGTATTGGATTCGTAAAAATTTTCGATCTCGGGTTTTTGATGGATTTACACGTTTTGAGAGCTGTAGAACACGATTTGACCATTTTTAGAAAATATCTGTCTGTCTCTCTGTGTGTGTGTGTGTGTGACAAAATTTTGTGGCAACTGTATCTCAAGAACTACTGGAGAGAATTTCATACAAATTGGTAAGTAGTTGAAACCTGACATAAATTAGTGCCTATCAACTTTTGGTAAAAAATGTCTTACAGGTTGCGTAGCCATCCCGCTTTTTCTAAATTTTTAACATGGTGATATAGGACAAAATTTTGTATAAATGTGCATAAAGATAATTATTTTTTAGTAATCATTATGAAATTTACAAAAATTATTTATAATAGAGATAGTAAACTGGGAAAAAATTTTGTATGTGTAGGAGCCTCGTCAACCCCCCTGGGGGGGAAGTCCCCCCTCGAGGGGAGTAAATTTTCAAGATGGGTATCTTTCGAAAGGTCTCGTCAATACCTTTAAAACGAATGGTTGAACTATAAATCTGTGATAATTTAAAACAAAGTTATGGATTTTTTTTTTTTACTTTTAACGAAAAAAAAAAAAAAACCTTAGATGAAAAAATCGTATTATTATTATTATTTTTTTTTTTAACGAAATTTAACCAAACTTGGTATTTAGTTGGCCCCTGACATAAACTGGTGCTGATTAGATTTGGGGATCAATCGCTCAACAGGAGGTGCAGGTGCTGTGATCGTACTTTTTCTAAATTTTTAACATGGCAGTACAGGACAAAATTCCGTATAAATGTACATAATGAGAGTTATTCTTAACCTGTGATTGTAAAATTAATATGAATTATTGATAATAGTAGTAGTTAATTAGGAAAAAAAATTGTGTATGTGGGGGCATCGCTTCCCCTCTTGCGGGGAAGTACCCCCCGGGGGGGGGGTAAATTTTCAAGATGCGTATCTTTCAAAAGGTCTCGTCAATACCTTTAAAACGAATGGCTAAACTATAAATATGTGATAATTTAAAACAAAGTTATCGATTTTTTTTTTTTTTTTTACTTTTAACAAAACAAACTTGGAAAAAAAAAATCTTTTTTTTTTTTTTTTTTTTTTTTTTTTCTTTTTTCTTTTCTTTTCTTTTTTTTTAAATATTGTTACTGAGTGAAATTGTATAGGAAAATATAGAAGAAAGTCTTGTGGTGGCCACAACATACTAGTTTTTTTTTCGCCAAGGCTAGTTCTAATGCTTGCATTGCTTTGAGCGTCTTTGAAAGAGACTTGCTTTAAGTGTTATTACTGTACAGTTTGTACTGTGGATTTGCTATTGGCAGCTGTTGTTTAAGCTGTGTTTACTGGTTGAATTGAAGCTGATACTTGGTTTATAGACTTGTATTTTTCTGGAACTTTCTGTGAATAAATTACTGAATTTTTGTAAGTTTTGCCTTTCATTCTCGGACATCTCACGAACCCCCAAGTACGCAATAATATAGTGCATCTATGTTTCTCCCGCCTAGTATTGTAGGCGATTCCAAAGGCTTGGAGGGGTGCCAAACTGACCAACGGGTTGGGATTTAGTAAACATCCAGCAATTCGGTGTTCCTTTATCGCTTTTTTTTTCTCAATCACTAGGGTTTTCACCAATATTTTTACACTGATCTCGTTGAGTCAGCACTTGCTCAGAGGCTTCCATGGTCGCAAGAAACGTGATTGAAGAATAACATGCATGGGTTTCTGTACACTATGAAACGCATTATCGAATTTAACTCAGACCTCCCCGAAATAAAATCCAGGATACGCCACTGCAGTGTAACTATTTTGAATTTCATTACAATGTAAACTTTATTTTGGTAAATTTAATGAAGTTTGCATGATAACTCAATTTTTGATGAATAAAATGTATGCGGAAAAAAATTATATAATAGTAAAAAAAAAAAAATTCTTCTACTTTGGGAACATGGGTGATATTTTGTCACAAATGTATAGAATCATTGTCGACGTTAAGAAATTTATCTCAAAAAATTACTGATGCTTTCAAGATATTTTCATTAATGCTTTTTACTTTCTTCTAAATTCAATCGAAGAAAGTACTGGATCCGTAAAAATGTTCGATTTCCGATGGATTTACACGTTTTAAGATGTCCTGAATAAGATATGAACACTTTTATAAAATGTCCGCCTGACTGTGTCTCTCTCTGTGTTTGAAAAACAACTCTAGCTCAAGAACATTATTAACAAGTATTACATTTCATTGTATAAATATATGTACTTGCACCTTGACATAAAACAGTGTCTATCATTTTTTGGTGCACATCGTTCAACACGAGGCGCTGCTGTCCGGTCTTTTTTTAAATTTTTAATAAAGCAATATAGAACAAAATTTCGTATAAATGTGACCTATGAGAATTATTTTTAACAAATCAGTCTGAAAAAAGTAGCAATAATTAACTAATATATATGTATGTATAGAAGCATTGTTTTCTCGGGTGCATGTTAGTAAATTTTCAGTATGATTATTTTTCAAAAGAACCTAAGGATTTATGATAATTTAAAACAAATAGCTTTTAATAATATTATTATTATTATTGAATAAATGCTTTTTCCCACAATTAGCTTTCTTTCGACAAGTAGTGTTATACTTCTCTGAGATGATAATCGTCTGCATTCATCGAAGAAGATAATATTGAAAAGATAATAATTTTTATAAATTATTTGCACTGCATGAATTTTTATGGGAAAATACAGAAGAAAAATTTTACGGTTGCTTACAGCATGCTGGTTTTTCAATTTGTTGCTAGTCTCTTAAACGTGTCTATGATTGAATAATCAATCGGAGTTTTATGTTCAAACATATTTTTGATATGATTAAACGTTAACGAACAATGTGTTACATATTTTTAGAGAAATTTGTTAAAAGAAAAAAAAAATCTGAAACTTATTAATCTGTGATTTTTATTTATAGTGTAGCTTGTATCTTTAATATTTATTACTAGCAGGCTTTGCCCGCTTCGCTGGACATTAAACTTAAATGAGTTGTCAAAATGCCATATCTTTATTAATAACCTAAGTTCTCGCTGTGATTGGTAGAGTTTTTCTCGCTCCCAATGTGAGGAGTCTGGGTCCCCACTGTCTTCGGCACCACTTACCCACTTCATACTTCCCCACCCTTAGCGGGTGAGTTCGAAGTTTTGCAAAATCCCACTAATGTACATAATGCGTACACTTAATCAATATCCATACACCAAAATTCGCCATTCTAAGATAATTCAAAGCGAATTCAAACGGAAAAATATGTTTTTACACATGTTTATTGCCCTCCGACTAAGAGAAGGGGGGGGGGGGGGAGGGGAGGATTTCGAATTTCGTGAAATGCAGTTACAATAAGTGCCGGATGCATACAAACAATTTGCGCACCAAATTTCGTGACCACAGAAGTCTTTAATAGATAATATTATAAATAAATGAATACAAAAAGCACAGCTTAAGTATCGGAACCCTTTGGTGACTTTAAATATTTTAAGCCATTTTTGCGATGAACTGAATTGGCTATCTCAATTGTGCAATTAAAGATCTTGGCGAGAAACGTCCGAGCTACTTCGGTGCCGAATTTCAAATTTTTCCAAAGGGATCCAATACTAAAGCTGTTCCATATCGAATCTGGGTTGAAAACGGAAAAAGGGTAAAATAAATTAGAAATATCAGACCTATATTTATAAATTTGATACCAAATGAAAGGGGCGAATTTGCTGAATCCAGGGGTGCAAACAGTTTTTCGATGCGACAATTAGATTTTAAAAAAATAACTAAAGTATGAAATTTAAGTGGCAACGGAAAAACGGATAAAGGGAAAAATAAATTAGAAATATCAGACCTATCATTACAAATTCAGTACCAAATGAAAGAGGTGATTTTTCTGAATCCTGGGGTGTAAACAGTTTTTCGATACGACAATTAGATTTTTTAAAATTAACTAAAGTATGAAACTCAGATGGCAACACTTCATTTCAATCTTTTCATAATTTGTAGTGCGAATCACGCGAATACAAAAGTCTTTAACTTAAAAATTTATTTTTATGTTTTATTTTTCCATTAAAAGCATTTTAGTGAAAAAATATTTATGGCGCATGCGCAGGTGGTTTTTACCCACAATTTAAACACTAATCATAATTTTGAAAGTTTCTATAGATATAATTTCAAGTTGGGTGAAGACCTAAGTTTCTGCCAAGCGCCGTTGAATTCCGTCCAGACGTTCTCGAGTGATGCCCGGACAAACGTGTTTTAATCTTTTACCCCCTAGGGGGGAACGGGGGGGGGGGAATTTCTGAAAAGTTGATAGATATAATTTTAAGTTGGGTGAAGACCTAAATTCCTGCCAAGCGCCGTTGAATTCCGTCCAGCCGTTCTCAAGTGATGCCCGGACAAAAAAAGCGACATTCGGACACGATGACACACACACAGGCAAAATTTTCTGAAGTCATTTTCGGCTTTCATGGGGTGTAAAACGTGAAGATATCGCAAAATTTTTTGATTCCGACAAATTTACAGACAAAACTCTGATTTTATTAATATAGATGTACATAATTGTTGTAACCTGTAAATTATGTTGCTTAAGATATATGCAGATATTATAAGTCAAATGAATGCATATCATGAATGATAAGGGAAATAGTGAATGTATAAACTAATTATTATGAATATAATCTTACCCACTATGGCGTGTAAATAAAATCGGCAACAAAAGAAGTTTATTATTTTTATTTTCTCGTTGTTTTTTCTGTTAAAATTTGCATTTCATAATATTTTTAAGTGCATATTTTTATTAAATTTTATATATTTTTTTTAAGTTTGTTCTTATGTTAGAGTAACAAAATATTCGTTTTATGACAATAGGCTACATAATTGTCTAAAAAAGTAAAAGATAAATAAAATACCTTCTGTTATTTAGTTATTTATTATGTACTTTTGGTGGTGTAGTGTACTTTTGCTTCTCGTCACATTTTAGTGAAGCAATTATGACGTTGTATATTTCTCTGAAATTAGTTGAAATTTTATTCATGTAATGCCTGCAATTCCACTTTCACGAAAAAATGACAAAATTTCTTCATGTGCCACACGTGAAAAAATTTTCAGGGACAGTCTTCAAATTAAAACTAGTATGTTGTGTCCATGACAGAATTTTTTTCTATATCATTCTATATAACAATGCCACCTACCAATTAACATAGACAAATATTTAACCATAGAGACTCACAATAAAGATTTTAACAATTGGAGTTTTAGTTCAATTTTATACACAGACGTTGAGATATGACGCTGAGATACCATGTGAAAGTAATAACAACGCCAATTGTAGTCCGGCCTGCACCTAGACTGAATCAGTATAATTCTTCATAATGGCTCTCTTATATATGAGGTTTTGTTCAATTATACAGTCGGTAACAAAAGTGTCCGAACACTAGCAAAAATTCCTATGTAAAAAAAGTACACTTCATACGGTTTTGTTAAGTAAATCCTTATCGAATCATATTCTTACACTGACTAAGAACAGGGTTCGACAAGGATTTATTTAACAGAACCGTATGAAGTGTACTTTTTTTACATAGGAATTTTTGCTAGTGTTCGGACACTTTTGTTACCGACTGTACGTTATAGAAGATGAGACATAGGCTTCAAGCAAATGAGAAAAATTGCAACATAGCAACACCGCCTGTTGCGCGATATGAACCAAAAGTTGATGAATGACTTTATACTAGAAATTTTCTACAACACTTTTTGCTTCATTTAATCGTAAAAAAGTAATAGGACATACTTCTATTAAAAAATAGTGATAATATATCAGATTTAAATTTTTTAAGTTTTGGTGAGTATGACGTTATCTGTGTATTAGTTCTTCATCTAGAAGATGCTAGAATTATTTTTTGTTTCTAAAAGTAGTCAAATCGGTTTCTAAAAGCGGTCAAATCAATTTCAGGACATCTCAAAATGTGTACGTCCGTTAAAAGTTAAAATTTTTTACGAATACAGTACTTTCGTCTGTTGATTATAGAAAAAAGTAACAATAATGGGCACTCTTGAATTATAGAATTTTCAATTTTAATTTTCTTGAAATTAGCATTCCAATTATAGCCATACTAGTATATAGATAGAAATCTTTCAATAATACATCTTTCCTTTCAAAAATTTAAAAAGTATAATTCTTATACAATAAAGTATACATCCTATCATTCTTGAGTGAGAAAGTGTAAATTGTAGTGACACTGCTAGTTTTCCAATACTTCGTATATTTTGTTTATACAAACTACTCTTTAAACTCCTTTATTCTTTATATAGTATTTAATTTTTTGAGGAATTATTTTGAAAAAATTGCAGAAATATAAAGTGTAAACTTATATTCAAAGAATAATTTTTTTTAAATTTACTGATTATCTCATACACGAAATACAAAGTAACCTATATTACATTCCCAATTTTATATAAATAATATTACAAATTCTCTCTGTACAAAACATCGAAGAAATTGTTATAATCAACTTTCAATTTTATAAAAGAAATCTTTTGTTTTAAATAAACTTATCTTAACGTATTTGCTAGCAGAAGAAAAAGTTAATTTTATTCTATTGATAAAAATATATTTTATTTCATTGTAACATGATATTTACCCTATTATAATATAGATTTTCTCTTGAGTTTTCTTTTTACTTTCTTCTATATGTAATATAGAGAAAGTATTGGATTCGCGAAAATTTTCGACCTCCGTTTTTTGATGGATCTACACGTTTTGGGATGTCCTGAACACGAATTGATAGTTTTTAGAAAATGTCTGTCTGTCTGTCTGTCTGTCTGTCTGTGTGTCTGTATCATTTTTTTGTGGACGCTGTATCTCACGAACATATGAATGAAATTTAACCAAACTTGCTATTTAGTTGCACCCTGACATGAACTGGTGCCCATTAGATTTGGGGATCAATAGCTCAACAGGTGGCGCTGTAAGCGCATTTTATGCAAATTTTTAACATGGCAGCATAGGACAAAATTCCGTATAAATGGGCATAATGAGAGTTATTTTAAACTTGTGATTGTAAAATTAATTTGAATTATTGATGATAGTAGTAGTTAACTAGGAAAAAAAATTTGTGCATGGGGGGCATCGGTTCCCCCCCTGGGGGGGAAGTACCCCCCCGGGGGGGTTAAATTTTGAAGATGGGTATCATTCGAAAGATCTCGTCAATACCTTTAAAACGAATGGTTGAACCATAAATCTGTGATAATTTAAAACAAAGTTATCGATTTTTTTTACTTTTAACAAAAAAAAAACTTGAAAAAAAATCGTATTTTTTTTTTTTTTTTTAAACGAAATTTTACCAAACTTGGTATTTAGTTGGTCCCCGACATAAACTAGTGCTGATTATATTTGGGGATCAATAGCTCAACAGGTGGCGCTGTGATAGCATTTTATCTAAATTTTTAACATGGCAGCATAGGACAAAAATTCGTATAAATGTGCATAATAAGAGTTATTTTACTCTTCTGATTGTAAAATTAATATGAATTATTGATAATAGTAGTACGTAACTAGGAAAAAAATTTTGTGCATGGGGGGCATCGCTTCCCCCCCAGGGGGGGAAGTACCCCCCCGGGGGGGGGTAAATTTTGAAGATGGGTATCATTCGAAAGGTCTCGTCAATACCTTTAAAACGAATGGTTGAACTATAAATCTGTGAAAATTTAAAACAAAGTTATCGATTTTTTTTACTTTTAACCAAAAAAAAAAAAAAAACTTAGAAATAAAATCTTTTTGTAAAAAAATAGAACCGACTCCAAAAAGGAACTACTATTCAAACAACTGAAAATGAAAGAAAATTGGCAGAAAATGGAACTGTAAATTGCGCCTAAAAGTATAAAATAATTTCCTTCGCCAAACAACCTATAACACTACAATTAATCATAACTTTTGAAGTCGGCGCAAAATTAAATAAAATTTAATTAGTTTTTAAAGGTTTGTTTTTAGGTCGGTAGCAACAAATGCTGTCGTCTCGAATGATCCATTTTCATGTTTCCTTTATTATTTTATCACTGCATACAATTGGTCCATTGGCAGCATCTACACAGAACAGTGAACATTCTTCACAATGCTGTATTTATGTTTCTACAAAGTTAGAGTTTCCTTTGCAAATTTGGTATAACTTTGATAACTATCGTCCTTGATGGCTTTTGGATTTGGCGATCAAAACGTAAGGCAAAAATGTATACGCAAGATGTATATTTTCATAATATATATTGTACGATATGTTGTTTCATATTCTTGATTTCTCTCTTGATATACCTTATGAAAATGATCATGATATCCCAAAGAAATTAAAAATGTTTGCCAGATAATTTTGCGATTTTGTTTTTCACCAAGGACGTCAGATACCAGCACCTTCGCCAACTTTTGCTGCTTACGAAATCTTATTTGTTTTCTTGAATCAAATTAGTTCTCGGTTGAGTTTTGCAGGTAACAATGTGAGATGTGTATTTTGAATAGGATTTGATTTTTGTATTGAATAAAGGTATCAATTTTTTTTAATTTTGCGCCGACTTCAAAAGTTATGATTAATTGTAGTGTTATAGGTTGTTTGGCGAAGGAAATTATTTTATACTTTTAGGCGCAATTTACAGTTCCATTTTCTGCCAATTTTCTTTCATTTTCAGTTGTTTGAATAGTAGTTCCTTTTTGGAGTCGGTTCTATTTTTTTACAAAAAGATTTTATTTTTCTCTTTTCAGTGAAAACTTATTTATATAGCAGAGCATCAGAAGACGTTCGACGGAAGTTTCACAAATCACAAGTTCCAAGAAAAGTGACATTACTCAAAAAATGGTTTATGTCACTGAAAAATACATGAAATGCACCCAGTGTGAACAAAAAAGTTACATCTCCATCTAAAAAGTTATCCACTCAAGATACAGTTGTGCCAGTTTTATTATAGTCAAGTTATTTTTAATTTGATTTTTCTCAAATGCTGCATTTTTAAGTTGTGCTATTTTTCTTGCCTTTATCGGATATGAGCAAAAAAAGTATCTATTGAACGAACATTCGTTAAATTAAAAAGTCTTTAGAAATGTAAAGGACGGATACGCTGTATTCGTAACCGAAAATTCTGTTAGGCATATATATTGAACTTTACAGTGAATACGTGTCACCCGCTGCGCTGGAAATTGCGCAGCGTAAAGTTCAAACAAAGAGCAAAATATGCATTGCAGCTGACGGACAGAAGTTTCAACATCGATACTTACATAATGCTTTTACCAGTGTAGCTGCATGCGTTCAGCAGTTAGAGTGAGAACAGACTTTTGTGAGTATCCTGTAATTTGTTTATATCTTAATTAAATCATAATGAAACCTATATCAGGCCAAGATCATTACGACAACAAAATAAGTATTAAAATTAAATCATCTCTTACGAAGTTATAAGCTAACAAATTTCAACAACAACAACGAGAAACATGGTTTGCAATGAGAACCTCTTCCTTTATGAAGTCGGTTTAAAACGTCCATACGTTAATCAATGTGACCGCTTACAATAACCATACTTTGAATTTTACGTAGCATAAATGTCACCCGCTACGCTACAACATATGCAATGTAGTTCAAGTGTACACAAAATAGGAATTTGTGAACAAACAAATGCACGTTTTAAGAGTTCTGTTTTTAGCATTAATGTCTAAACTGTCTTTGCGTACTACATAGATGATGCTATGCAATTTTATAATTCACTTTTTTCCCCTGTCTTGAAACGTTTCCGAGATAGGATCGCTAACTCCACTCTTTTCCACCAGGGGGCGCATAAGACGGTTGAATCGCGTAGCACATGTCCACTTTACTATACCTACATACCACTTTTATAACTATAGCTGCAGCTGTTCAGCAGTTAAAAGAGTCGGGACTGACTTTTTTGGGCACCCTGTATTTTCTTTTGATCGTAAAGATCTTACAAAGGGATTTATTTCAGACTAAGACCTTTACAAAGTATCAAAATCGGATCATCTGTTCAGAAGTTATGAGCTAACAAACAAAAACAAAAACAAAAAACATACGCTTTGAATTGAGAACCTCCTCATTTTTGAAGTCGGTTAATTAGAGCATCTATTACGAAGTTATGAGCTTACAAACACCACCAGCAACAACAACAACACATAGATTTAATTCAATCATTGAATTAAGAACACCCTCCTTTCTGAAGTTGGTTGAAAACGACTTTGCGCTAATCGATGTGACCGCTTACAGTAACAGTACTTTGAACCACAGAGTCCGCTACGCTGCAAAGTGTGAAACGTAGTTCAAGTGTACACAATGTAGGAAATTGCGAACAAACATCTGCACGTTTTAAGCGTTCTATTTTTAGCAATAATGTCTAAAAACTGTCTTTTCATAGTAAACCGAATGGGAGAAAAGTTAATTACAACTTCGTAATTAACTTTTCTCCCATCTTGAACCGTTTTTGGGATAGGAGCACTAATTCCGCTGTTTTTCACCATATGACGCTTTATTTTCTTTAGATTCTAAAGAAGTTATAATGGGACCTACTTCAGACCAAGATCTGTATAACAAAACATAAAGTATCAAGTAACCGCATTTTGAACTTCTTAGCGTACGTCTCACCAGCTACGCCAAAAGGTGAGCAATGTAGCTCAAGTATGTATAGTGTAAGAAATTGCGAACAAAAAAATGCACGTTTTTAGCCTTGTATTTTTAGCATCAATGTCAAAACTATCTTTTCGTACTAAATCGATGATGCTCTGCAATTTTATAATTCACTTTTCCCCCCTGTCTTGAACCATTTCCGAGATAGGAACGCTAGCATGAATGTCTAAACTATCTTTTGTACTAAATCGGTGATACTCTTCAGCTTTGTAATTCGCTTTTTCTTTAGAACCGTTTTCGAGATAGGAACACTAACTCCGCTATTTTCCACCAGGTGGCGCTGCAAGCGGTTTAACCTTGTACAGCATGGACACTTTGCTATACTTACATACCATTTTTATCACTATAGCTGCAGCCGTTTAGTAGTTAAAAGAGTTGGGACTGATTTTTTTGGGCACCCTGTATTTTCTTTAGCTCGTAAAGATATTACAATGGGACCTATTGTAGACCAAGATCTTTTCAACAAAACAAAAAGTATCAAAATCGGAGCATCCGTTCAGAAGTTATGAGCTAACAAACATAAAAAAAACATACGGTTTGAATTGAGAACCTTCCTTCTTTTTTTGAAGTCGGTTAATAAAAAATTCGATTTTTTTTTTTTTTTTTTTTTTTTTTAAATATTGTTAGTGATTGAATATGTATTAATTTTCACAAAAAAAAAAAAAAAAAAAAAAAAAAAAGGAAAAAAAAAAATCATTTTTTTTTTTTTTTTTTAATATTGTTACTGATTGAATATGTATAGGAAAATATAGAAGAAAGTCTTGTGGTGGCCACAACATACTAGTTTATTCTATCATTATTATTTTTTAAATTGTAATATTTTGAATTATTTATACAAAGGTATTAAAGGAATAATAATAATAATAATAATAAAGTCTTTTATTGGTTCTCTAACGCGCAATTTCTTTTATGTTTTCGAATTCAGATGAATCATTATCTTATTTCATTCAGATAAATTGTATTGTCTGGAGTGATACTTAATGTACTGCTTCATATTATAAATTACAGCAAAAACATTGACATAATATAATATATCATAAAAGAATATGTTTAATCAGGGGTTGATCCAGGTTTTTATTTTTGGGTCCCATTTTTGTGAAAAACAAATTATTTCTGTGAAAGTATTTCTTTTTACGATAAAAAGAATTATCACATAAAACTTTTCATTTTAGCAGTTACTCTATCTAATCTTTAATATCAAGTTAATAGTATTTTATTGAACTAAATATAGACACGCATTAAAAATAGTACTGTAAACATGGGAAACTTTTACAAAATTATCATTTTTATAAAAAGAAATCTTGTGAAAGGGCTGTTTTTATGAATCTGAATTTTGTGAAGGGGCCAATTTTATGGATTTGAATTTTGCTAAGCGGCCCATTTAAGGGATTTAAATTTTGTGAAAGGGCAGCAAAAGGGTCCCAATTTTTGCCTGGATCGGCCCCTGTTAACCTTTTACACGCCAATGTTCCATAAATGGAACATGGAATTAAAAATTCATTTAAAAATTAAATATCATGAATACTGACTTGAAAAACCTATCAGATATAATAGAAAGATGACTTGATTTTTTGAAATAGAAATTACAGTTCAATCATAAAAAGGAAAATGAACAGAACATTATAAAAATGACCTATTTTATCATTTTCTCTTTTACCCCACAGTTTAAAAATTCACATAATTTAGAAAAATAAGCAAATGCTTCTAAAAATGGGCTGGCATGTTTAAAACAGCTTATATTATTAAAATATAATAAAATATAATAATATTAACAAGTCCTTCCGGCTTATTCGGAAGGGTAGGTTGATTTCTTTTTCCTAATCAAGTAGCCGTCATTTTGTTTCAAAATGGCGGCTAGAAATTATTAATGCACTTGGTAGAAATACTGATGTAGGCTATGCACATATGGAGTTTTAAGCAAATCGGTTCATAAATACATTTTTATGTGAATTTAAAATTTTCAAGTGGCCGGCGCTTGGAAACAAAATGGTGGGTTAAGTTGACAAACATATGAAATGTATTTGTGAGATAAGTCTACTGCACACATATATTTCGAATTAATTCAAAATATCAAAAGTCATCGTGTTGAGAAATTAAGTGGCTGCCACTTCGATCAAAATGGCAGAGAAAGTTGCTCATCTAAGATATCGTTGCAAATTTGAAAATATTTTTTTTTTGTAGAAATTCTTTCAAAGAGGCTTAGTAAATTGATAAAATGTTAGTTTTCTGCATTTCTAGTTTGTTTTAGCATTAAAATAGCCTAATTTTTCCTTAAAAACGCATTAAAAAGATCCAGTAACGCAGGTAATGGATTTGGCGCCAAATTTGGCGACTTTTCCCCCTATGGCGACTTTTTTGGCGACTTTTGGCGAGGAAATACTTATTATCGATATACCAATGATGGACGCAATAACGTGATTGGTTCAAGAGTTACGTTAATTTTCTAAATTTTTGTTGTTTGAATGATAAATCCATTTTTCAACTTTGATTTGAACTGATTAAGTATTTCTAAAGCTCCAGCAAACAAATCCAAGATATTTGAAGCATAGGTTACTGTCCAACTGTGGTTTAAATCAGTGCCGTGTTTCAAAAGTTATTATTGTGGCAAATTTTCAAGTGGCAGTCTAAGTGACTGCGACTTGGAAAACAAAATGGCAAAATAACTTGCCCATTGAAAACATCCAGTATATTTGTACGATAAGTTCACTGTCCAGTTCTAGCTTAAATTAAATCAGTATTTCAAAAATTATCGTCATAAGAAATTTTCAGGTGGCACCACTTGTAAAAAAAAGTGGAGTGAGATGCCCAGCGAACTTATCTGAGATATTTGAATGATAAATCCACTACCCAAATTTGATGCGAATTGATTCTGTATTACTAAAGTTACCATAATGACAAATTTTCAAGTGACTGCCACTTGGAAATAAAATTGCGGATCAAGTCACCAAGTGAACTTATATTATATATTTGAACCATAAGTTCACTATCCAGCTTTTATTTGAATCAGTTTAGTGTATTTTAAAAGTTAGAGTGATGGCATATTTTCAAGTGGCAGTGTCATTTCAAATGGCTGGAACTTAGACACAAGATGTCGGGACAAGTTGCCCAGTGAAAACATTCAAGATAATTATATGATAATATCACTGTCCAAATTTGTTTCGATTTGGAGTATTATTTCAGAAGTTATCGTGATTTTAAATTTTCAAGTGGGAGCCTGATTTCAAGTGGCCCTGCTTAACATAAGATATCTGCCACTTTATTAAAAATGGCGGATAAAGATTATTAATAAAGTTATTTGAGACACTTGTGTAATCAATGTATACATCAAAATAAAAAAAAAATTCGGAATACGCTTTTTACAATTTGAATTTGAAATTTTCAAGTGGTCTCCACTTGAAAACAAAATGGCGGAGCAACTTGGTTAACAAACTCATCTAAGATATTTATAAGATAAGTTAAGACACTGTCCAAATTTGGTTCGGTTTGGAGTATTATTTCAGAAGATATTGTGATTTTAAATTTTCAAGTGGTAGCCTGATTTCAAGTGGTCCCGCTTAACTTAAGATATCTACCACTTTATTAAAAATGACGTATAAATTTCATTAATAAACATCATTGAAACCCTTATGTGGTCTACATTTACACCAAATTTCAAACAAATTCGGAATACGCTTTTCACAATTTGAATTTCAAATTTTCAAGTGGTCTCCACTTGAAAACAAAATGGCGGAGCAACTTGGTTAATAAACTCATCTAAGATATTTATAATGTAAGTTAAGATACTGTCCAAATTTGGTTCAATTTGGAGTATTATTTCGGAAGTTATAGTGATTTTAAATTTTCAAGTGGTTGCCTGATTTTAAGTGGTCCCGCTTAACTTAAAATATCTGCCACTTTGTTAAAAATGGCGGATAAACTTCATTAATAAACTTCATTGAGACCCGTATGTGGCCTGTATTTACATCAAAATTTAAGCAAATCTTACTTTAAATATGCTTTTTACAATGTCGGTTTGAAATTTTCAAGTGGCTGCCACTTGAAAACTAAAAGTCGGAGCAACTTGGTTAACGAACTCATCCAAGATATTTATAAGATTAGTTCACTGTCCAAATTTGGTTCGATTTCGAGTATTATTTCGGGAGTTATCGTGATGACAAAATTTTCATTATAGATAGATAGATAGATATATATAGAGATAAACGAAGTGATTGCAATAGGTCGATTTCTAAAGAAATCAACCTAAAATATAATAACATTAAATTAATAATATTAAATATAGTAATATTAAATTATGATATTAAATATATTAATCTTAAATTATATTAAAAAAAAATACACATTTTAATGATAGAGTTCTTTAAACTAAAGTATTAGCAGGCAAAATATGTAAAGACTATTTTAAATTACACCCTGATCAGAATGCGGCGTGTAAAAGGTTAATATAAGTTTTATAATAATAAATGGATAAATAATAGATAAAATAATATTTATATTATTAAGGAATTTCCTCAATGCTGAGGTTTCCTTTCAACTAAAAACAGTCTTTAGTTTTTGCCTCCATCTTTCTCTGTCCTGACCATCTGCCTCATCCATTCCATTCTCTGTCATGTCCCTCATAAGCTTGTCTTTCCACCTTTTCCGCGGTCTTCCCCTCATGTTTTTCCCTTCAGGTTTCCAGTTCAGTACAAGCTGTGGTATTCTATTCGCATTCATCCGCTGTACATGTCCGTACCATTACATAATATTCATTAAATAATACGGCCGCGGTAGCCCAGTCGGTAGAGCGTCGGCCTCGTAATTGGAAGATTGCGGGTTCGGAACTCGAGCTGGCCAAAGACCGTCGTGTACACTAATGGGGGCTGGTGCACGTAAAATCTGTCGTGGCCGCAATGTTCTCCATGTTCCCATAAAAAATTATACCTCTGGGGGTCACCGAAGCGGGAGAGCCATCCCTTCCGGGGAGGATCAAAATTGTGATGACATGTCTCTGGACCACCTCTAGGGGTCGCCAATTGCCCATTGACAGTCGCCAATTGCCCATCTGCGCAGCACTAGTGGGACGTAAAAATCCAACTAACTATCATTAAATAATAATAAATAATTCATTAATAATATTTAAAAACAACAATAATAATAAAAACATGTGTCATATAAAACTTAATTGTGCATATATATATATATATATATATCATCAATTTCAGCTTTTATCAATCCCCTGCAGGATGAAGGCCTCTCCTATGCGATTCCAAACTGCCCAGTTTTCTGCAATTCTTCTCCATTCTGCTCGTCCAAATTTTACAATTTCCTCTCTTCAACGACACAGTGGTCTTTTCTTCGGTCTTTTCTTATCTCTTTGTATCCAAAATAAAACTTTGGTGATAAAACTTTGGTGATCTATCATCATTTCTTCTCACAAGGTGTTCAGCCCAGCTCCATTTTAACTTCTTGACTCCTGAAATAACATCAGTAACTTTGGTTTGTTTCCTAATCCAAGTGTTTCGCTTTCTGTCTCTTCTGGTGAATCCTAACATGCATCTCTCCATGCTTCTCGGGGTTGTTTGAAGTTTTTGTATAGCTTTACATGTTAATGTCCAAGTTTCTGAAGCATAAGTTAAAACAGGCAAAATGCGCTGATTAAAAACTTTTCTTTATATATTATTATTATTATTATTATTATTATTATTATTATTATTATTATTTATAAGTTTTCATTTTTTATAAATTTTTGCAATAGTTTTATGGGCAATGTCTGATTCACTACGATTTCGTCTTCATCTTCATCCACTTTTCGTTTACTTGCATTAGCCAAATCATTTCCTTCATTTTCCTCCATAACATTAATCTTTCCTGAAAATTTAAATAAACATTCAATAAAATAAACAAATAAATGTTCAAAAATTAAAAAAAATGTAATGAGCTTTCAATAAAACAAAAAATAAGATAAATATGTGTTCAATAAAAAAAAAATAAATAAAATAAAAAAAAAAAAAATCTGGTGTGAAACAACCACACGACTTCTGTTACACGTATTATATGCATTTTTGAGAGAGAATGTGATCAGAAAACGTAAAAGTGACCTAAAGAGAAAGTCATCAGAGCCCTTTTTGAGATACCAATTTTTACAAAAAATCAATTATTGATCGGAAAACAATAATTACATACAAAAGATATTTAAAAGTGAGTTAATATGGCGAGTTTAAAAAATATCCGTAGAACCGTTTTTAAAGGAACGCACCTGCGAGACCTGAAATTGAGCTATTTATACAGGACGCCTATCAATTTTCCTGAACTAACCAACTATATCATTCGAAAGGACATCTAATAGAGGGTTTATATAGCAAATTTGAAGAAAATCGTTTGAGCCGTTTTTGAGATACGGACTTACGGTCCCACTTCCGGTCTCCGATGTCCCACTTCTGGTTTTTCAATTTTCACCAAACTTTGGAAAATTCATCTGTACACCAGGCCTGTCTTAATTCTGAAGTTTTGTAATTCTATCTTTATTAGTTTCGGAGATATGATAGCCAGAAGATTCCACACATACATACACACATACACACACACACACACCCACTGACAAATTTCCAAAAACCACTTTTTTGGACTCGGGGACCTTAAAACATGTAAATCAAGTGAAATCTTGATATCGAATTTTTGGACCAAATACAATACTTGCATTACCTACGGTAGTAGGGTAATGGAAGTAATAAGTAAATAAGTGTTCAATAGAAGAAAAGAAAAAAAAAAAACATCGTTCAATAAAAATAATTAAATAAATAATCGCTCAATTCAAAAATAAATAAATAAAAATAAGACAGCGTTCAATAACATTATGTTGTTATGTACAGTCACCCAAAAAAAAAACGCCACCCCCCCACCCAATTTCGCCGTAAATTATCGTAGAAACATGCGGTTGGTACCTATCGATCTGTAATAACGTCTAGTTTTTAATGGTGTAGTTATATTTTGCTTAAGGGGTCATCTACATATTAAAACACGTATAAACTTCATTTTTTTCAATGACGACCCCTATTTTTGACCTCATATTCAGATTTCTGAGATCAAGGCAGTTCGGAAAACATACCTATTTATAGACTTTAAATCAATTTTAAACAGAGTTACACGTGAAAATGTGTTAGGGGACCGTCTATACATTTAGAAAAAATAAATCGTGATCAACTACCCAATATTCATTATTTATAAAATTTCACACCGGAAAAAAAGTTCAGGAATGTTTATTATAAAATAAAAAACGATTCAAATTCGCAGAACTTTCTTTATTAGCTTATGAATTAAAAGATTTTTATTGGTTTCAATTTATTAAACATTATTACTGAAAGTTAAATACATCACTTCGTACGAAGAAAAATAATAGCTTGAATGATATGAACCCTACAATATTGAATTACAAAAATCTAAATACCAAGGTAAAAGAACAGTAGTAATAATGATAATAATATTAATAGCAGTTAAAAAAAAGGTGTTTAATATTTAAGAAAAAGAATTATCTACTTCTTAAAAGCAAAAACTGTTTTATTTAAGAGACAAAAATTTAAGTTAAAATACATTTAAAAAACAAAAAATATATATAAAAACAATTAAAATCTACTAACTAACAATTATTATCTACTTCTTGTTGGGTATATTTTTATTTTATACAGTAAGCCTCGCATGAAAGTGTTACTATAAAGTTTTACATTTAATTTTAGGCGTACAAACCAACAATAGATAATATACAAAAATATACATAACAAAATTTAAACTAAAATCTGAGAAAGGATATTTAATATTTTCGCGACTGCTGATGTAGTTTCACGTCATTTGGAAATCTAACTCTTCCAGTGGGCGTTTCTTTCACAATTTGTGTGTTACGATATTTCTTAAGAATATTCCTTATATTCATATTTATATAAACAAAATAGTATGAAACAAATTTTTTCACTAGAAAGAGTGTATATTCATATTATTGTGTATATTCATATGAAAATAAACATGGATATGGAAAAAACGGTTTCTTATTGCGTAGAACGAATATTCCCCGTTCTGCAATCGTCTACTGTACTTGAATTCTTAATTATAAATGAGTGAAATCTATATCTTTAAAAGTAATAAGACATATTACTTTGTTTTAAATTCTTTTTCCGTAATAAATGTGACGACAGTTTTACGCCGTGATTAGAATAATAGAAAATAAATAATATTGCACTTTGTTTCAATAATAGATTTTAAAACTTAAAGAAAAAAAAATACCACTTTATTATTCAATATTAAAAAAACATTTAATAGAAGTTTTGTATTTTATTATGTTACGTCATGCGATAAAATTTAAATAGCATAAACGGTAGAGTAAGCAAATGCGAAAATTTCACAAGATTAAAACAGAAAATTTGTTTTAAAAATTCTGATAAAAATTAATAAAAATCAATTATATTAATTTTAAAAAATGAAAAAACAAAAGTATTGTTCACTGCGTATTGCTCTTTCAAATAATATTCCTCGTCTTACCGCGTTTTTTTACTGTCATGATACTTAATTGAGGTGCACGAATCCTAGAATATTCAAGTTAAAAACAAAAGACAAAAGGGATAAAATAGAATTTTAGCAGTGAGAAGCTAGAAAAAGTTATGTAATATTTAAGAACAAAGACTTAACATTTCAGAATCGAGTAAACTCCCTTCTGCAACGAAAGCCACGCCTTTACAGAATTTTTCTAAAACTTTACATTATAAAACAAAATTATTTTACAGACTTCCAATTAAATCCTTTAAATTTTGTCTTCAGCATTCAATGTAGTAATTGCCATTGACATTTATGCATACCAGCGTCACATATAGTGTCATATACGAGTATGCAAACTAGGTTTTTTAATACTGTTTCCGCAATATAGAGGCGGGGCTACATTTCTTTTGGAATTCTTTCCCAATCTCTTGCCTGCATTGAGATAATTTTATAAAAAATAAGCCAATTTGTATAATAAACATCGAAATGTTCCTTAGAAAACAATTATAATAACATAAAGGTAAATTAAAATAGTTTTTCGTCAAAATGTATAGAAATATTGACTCACAGATGATACAAATTATAACAAGTGACGCCCCCCTAACAGCAGTAAAAAATGAAATATCACTGTAACTCAAAAAATAATGTTAGGAACGAGCTGTAAATTTGGAAACCCATGTTTTTGATGATGCCCGTTCTATTCGTGTAAAAATTAACATAGGTCATAATTCATAATTTTTTCAAATATGAATTTATTAAAAATTTTCATAATTCAAAAAATGTTTTTTTTAGCAAAAATTTGCATGGAATATGTTTGGGTCACTTCATTCTAACGAATAAAAAAAACAGAATTTAAATATCATAATTATTTCGGAAGATATGATTTAATGTTTGTCACATTCATTTAACATTAGCATCCCCAAATTTTGACAGCTTATAACTCTATGAAAAATTGAGCGAAATATATAAACTATACCATTTTCCGTGATGATTTGATCCAAAGAATTCAAAAATATTATAAAAAAAGGGGGTTACCATTGAAAAAAATGAAGTTGATGTCAGTTTTAATATGTAGACGACCCCCTAAGTAAAATCGAACTATAACATTATAAACTAGACGTTATTACAAACTGATCGGTACCAGTCACATGTTTCTACGATAATTTACGGCGAAATTAGGTGGGGGGGTGGCGTTTTTTTTTTGGGTGACTGTACATTCTAACAATCAGCAAATTGCATAACGTGACATTCAAAACCGCGACTTACACGTTACGAGTTTTTCTCCCCATTAACATTTTCACATCTGGTGACACCAACGTGATGCATTATGATATGTAAAGTTTAAACGTTCCTCTAAAGCGTTACATTATTCAACAAAATTATTTTCTGCACTTGTGTTTAAATCTTTAAATTCCGCCAGAGTATATATTTGTCAGGTGGCATTTAACGATTCAACTGCTGAACATAAAATTTAATTTATCTAAACACAAATACGTAAAATATTTCTGTTGAATAATGTAACGTTTCAGAGAAACATCTAAAGGCGAGTTTTACTGATCAAAATCGGGAAACATGCTAACGTGAAAGTGTTAAAAAGCCTAATTCCATGGGGGTTCAGGTTCACATAAATTTTTCACTTCAAGAATTCATTTTTTTTCTTATATATGTCGACACGCCACTCAAATAGGAAAAAAAAAAAAAAAAAAAAAAAAAAAACATTCTTTTTGCATTGTGAGTCAAATTTCCTTATTTAGCATTTTATGTATATATATAATAACATTTTCTTTATAAAGGTGTTAATTGTTTTGAACACTTTTACTGAAATCTTAAGAAAACAAAAGACAAAATTTCAACATTTTACCTTTTACACTACTTCTTTTATAATATGATACTTTTGAACTTTTTATTTGCAGAAATCATATTGTCTGAAATGCTAACTGATGTAGTACATCACAATATATCTATTGAAAAAAAAGAAAAGAAAAAAAAAACCTTCATTGTTATACAATATTATAAAAGAATTAATTTAGCAGTTTCTTTTTATGAAAGTAATTTCACTTTTTTGTTTTCGCGTGTTGCTAATAAAAAGAAAATTTATTTTTTCCATATAACATACCTTTGAATTTTCTCTATAACAATTTTCATTTACAAAATTATTAGAATTGCTTTTAAAAACTTCAACATTTTTACGAGATAAGAAGAGGGAAAAAAAAAAAAAAAAATCGCTTTTCCTTGTAGCCGAGAGGTTCTGCTGTGGAAGTTGGTAGACTGAGGTGATCGGTCTAAATCCAGGTCACGTTCATTGGCCTAGTCGTTCGCAGTTTTCCCAGGATTTATCTGTAGGTCGCATAAATACGTGCTAGGACCCCTTAGAAAAGTCCCTACAGAGATCGCTTTAATCAGGCTTAGGACCCTCGTGCAGACTCAGTGAAATATTATAATAGAATTCGTTCATAATACAACGCTTAACACAAACGAAGATGTTTTCCAATTTTAGTCCTTTATTTATCTGAATATTTTAGTGTAGCCCTGTACATCTTAAAACATTTTTCTTAGCATATGAATAATAAATCAGACAGAGAAAAAGACAGACAGTTAGACCAATTCAAACCACTATCAGTCTTAAACATTGTTAAAAAGTGTTAAAAACGCATAATGAAAGCGAAAATGCAGTTGCTGCAATTTGAATTATAGCCCTTAATTTGTATGAATATTTTTGCGTGGACCTATAAATCTTAAAGCAGATCATACAATATTGTATATAAAACGTTTTTTCATGTGCATATGAATAGTAAATGTCAATTTCATTATGATTTGCACAAAATAAAAGGATTAAAGTTTGTCTTATAGAAATACCTCTCATAGAACGCAGTGCTTTGGAATTCTTTCGGGTGTTCCTGTAAACAAACCAGTGGTGGTATTTTCTCCGTTTTAATTAGGGAACATTCCATTGTGAACTTAAATAACATATATCAGTTTCAAAAATTCCATAAATATTTATATGGGAGTTAGAGCGCAGACGGACAGACAATCAAACCGAAAACATAAATAAACACTTTTCACGCTGAGAAAAAAAAAATATACCGCTTTCCTCTAGAACGAATAAGTGGCCCTTTTCTAAATCCCTAAACTAGAAATATAGATTTCCGAGCTATGAGTATAAGGCACGCCAATACACTGAGAAAAAATTCTATAGCTGACATCTAGAATCTAAATTGTGGCTCTAGAAAAAATAGTTCCATGTCATCCTTATAAATTTCTTATAAAAAATTTTCTAGTCCCCTTCGAAAGCGAATTCTAGAGACTTCTATTAGAATTCTTGAGCGTTTGTCTATACTATCGAGGACAAATCTATTTGAAAATATTTCCAGATAAATGTGTATACAAGAGGCGGGTTTCAGCAGCTATAATCTTGGCTTATGACCAAATTCTAGAGAATTAAGCGAGAATTTCTCGTAATACAAAACATTCAGAATATTGTTTCACCATCTAGAAATGTGTAGATTAGAAATTCTCGACCATTTCGTCTATTCACTTTATTGGCGTGCCTTATGCGCATAGCTCGGAAATCTATATTTCTAGTTTAAGGATTTAGAAAATGACCATTTATTCATTCTAGATGAAGGCGGTATATTTTTTTCCTCAGTGCAACTTTATTGGGAAGTGTTTAAAAAAGAGTGAAATTTTTTCTCACAATTTCTTTTGTAATGATAATTCTTTTTTGTCTGATATGTAATACGTCACGATGTAATCGTAAAAAAAAAAAAAAATATATAAAAGAAATATGCAAAATTCAGCATATCATTTTCATACAATTTTAAGTCTCATGAGAGAAATAGTTCAGAATATTCCAGTTTCATGACAAAAAAATTAATTAATGCGTAAAATTATATAGATGTGCTGCTAATAAATATAAAGAAAAGTTCTCTTTTTCTCTTACAATGTTTATTTACAAATATAGTAATACAGTTTGAAACATTCCAACACTTTTAATAGATTTTTCATTGTCAATTTCTTTTGTAATGATACTTTTGAACTTGCTATTCAAATAAATTATACCATCAACTATACATTAAAATTATGCTGTCTGAGATGCGAACAAGAATAGCCAGGTCAGAATGCAATTTTTTTTTACAAAATTTAGAAAAGTTTTTCAAAATTATTTTTTATAAAAAAAACTAGCATGTTGATGTCATCACGACTTTTCCTTTTATAACATTCTGTATAAAACCAACACCAACCAACTAGCATGCACAAAAATTTAGTCATAACTTTTTACAATAACGATTTTACTTATGGCGTTTGGCGCAATTTTAAAAAATAGGTGTTGAGATTTACTTGTATGAAATCCACAGAAGGTTAGTAATAGCAAAGCCACCTGACGACAAATATACATACAAAATAAGTCAGCATGCCTTCTTAAAATGACCATCTTACACATGAATTTTAGTACTTTTATACGTTTTAGAAGCTGAGATATAGCCTTTCCGTGTACGGGAAAAATTACAACATATCAGCGCTATATTTCAGCCGATATGCGTCCAAATTGAATCAGCATAGTTTTTCATAATGGCCCTCTCACATATAAAGTTTGATGCACTTATATGCTATAGAAGTTGAGATGTAGTCTTCCCGTAAATAACGAAATCACAGCATAACAGCATCACTTGTTCAGCTATATGCGCTAAATATTTATGGACTTAAATTTATGTCAAGGTGCAACTAAATACTATAATTTTGTATAAAAATCTTTACATTTCTTATTTAGAGTAGAGCTGCTACAAAATTTTGGTCACACACAATAGACGGACATTTTCTATAAATGGTTGAATCTAGGGATGGATCTGATATCCTGAAAATATCCGGTATCCGGCTGATTTTTAAATATCCGAAATACCGTCGGATATCCGGATCAAAACCACCAGATATCCGGTTAATATGCCGGATATCCGGCTTTTGAATATCTGTTTTTTTGTTGAATCCTTTTCAAGAAGTCTCAAAACGTGTAAATCCATTGAAAATAAGAAGTCAAAAATTTTTACGAATCCAATACTTTCTTATATGAAATTAGTCTATGAATATAGAAGAAAAAAAAAAACTTGTGTCAGAAAAAAAAGAAAGAAAGAAAGAAAAGAAAAGAAAAGAAAAAAGAAAGAATCCTAAAAGGAGCAAAACATTTCTTCTTCAAATTGTTTGACTCCCTAGATTTGATTGCAATGTACTACGTGGGGGGTCTTTCTAAGGTGTCCTAGACTTTTTTACGCGAATTTTCAGAGAAACCTTGGAAAACTACGAAAGACTAGATCGATGAGCGCAATCTGAGATCGAGCCCAGCATTTTCCATCTTACAATTGTGAGAGCAGCAGAACTTTACGGTTACTTGTGATTTTTAACTCTAAAGGATGCGAAAAGAGAGTATCATAATTTGTGAAGCATAGCGTTTCTGTGGCATTATTTAAAATGGTTTTTTATTTTTTTTTTAATTGTGAAAAATAAAGACAATTCAGATCAAACTTCAAAGATCTAGGCAGGGGCTAACGCCCCTTTTTGTCCATTTCCTGGCGGCTTCCATGCAAAATCAACAATAAACAGCGGTCTGCAATTTTCTATGGAGAAAATCCCCATCACATTAATTCAGAAACTTTTCATTGCCTCAGAGAACTTTAGCGCATGCGCTTTATGTGACATGTTTTTTTTTTTTTTTTTTTTTATCCTTTTTATCTTAATGTGAAAGGCGAATAGCTTTATCTTCTTTTTATTAACGTTTAGTTGTAATTTTGTTATTTTTGTTTTTTTAACGGCGGCTCATTTATTATAAAAAGAAAATGAAAGACAGTTCTTCACAGTCTTCAGGTGCTCAAAGAGAAAAGTAGAAGTCCGGAAAAACATTGTGTATTGCAAGATGCGTAAGTTTTATGTTTCTTATCTTTTCACTACCAGTAAAAAATTGCCGTTGAAGGAAACTTTAAAACAAATTCAGATGTAATTGTGTTTTATGTATTTATTTCGAGTTGTTGCATGTTTTTTTAAATATATAATAAATAAGCTGGGTAATAACAATTTTAACATTATAAATTGCTGTTTCTTAGTACAAAGTAAAAATAATTTTTAACTATGCAATAATAATCTTTACATAAATAATGTGATATTGGATATTTTCGCATTTTTCTGAAAACATTTTTTAATGTAATGCATATGAAAATTGCCTGTTTTAGTTCTGATAGATATAACCTTCCGAATGCATTCGAATTAAAATGTATTTATTTATTTATTTTTTCCAATTTAAATTATTAGAAACACAAACTGTCCTTTTCAACGGTTATATTCAGTTTTATTAAGAACGTTTGAAAATCACTATCTATTACGAATTAATTAATTTTAAATAGCAGTAAAAATAATATTTTATTTTATTATATATATATATATATATATATATATTAATGATTTTATTAAACTAAATATATATATACTTGTCGAGCCTAGCGATCGATATTTCCAAAATTTTCTATTTCCAAACTTATACTTGCATATTAATCCTGGTTAGCCAGACTCCTCAAATCAAAAACAGTGGCCAGATAAATAAATAAATAAAATTAATAAAAAATAAATAAATAGCCAATAATTAATATATGTATATATTATTTAAAATTTAATTGAGTTTTTTTTTTTTTTTTTTTTTTTTAATTAAGATAACGGAATTCGAGTAATGAAATGTAATTTAAATTTTATGAAAATAAATTTCAGCGAAAATTCATGAAAATCGTCGCTAGTTTATTTGTCGACGGAATAATAATACTTAAATACCCCAAATTTATTACATTTTTTTTCTCATGCCAGTACAAACTGCTTATCATCCGCTTACATGAAATTTTCTTTAATAATTACAATTTCTTTTATATTGTAACAAATCTGCTTAGATCTACAAAACACAAATAATATGTTTGTTTTAATTTGCTTTCTTTTTAAATATTTTTTTTTTTTTTTTTTTTTTTTTAGTGCGGAGGACTATTAGTCTCAATTTAGAGATAAAACGTTGTCGCCAGTTTTACGATAGTTGGACATTTATCGAAATCGAAAATTTATTGAAAATATAATTGAATAATTTGAATGCGATGTTATACTTTGGAAAAAAAAAAACTTACTCCGTACTAAACTAAATTTTGCTTTTGCCAAAATTTCATCAAAATCTTTTTTTTTTTTTTTTTTTTTTAAAGAAAAAGAAAAGAAAATTACCAATAATCAGTATCAAAACTGACAGTATCGAAAAAGTTGAAGAAGCCTTTTTTATACAAAAATACATAATTTATTTTAATTTTTAATTGTTGCCAAAAAAGTTTACGAGTTGGGATTATTGTTATTATTATTATTATTATTATTATTATTATTATTTTTAATGAAAAGAAATTCACGCGTAAATATTAAAATTGATATAAAACTTTGCGAAAAATTAAACTTGCAGGGTAAAATTGACGTCATTATAGCTCTAAAGGTATTTATTATTATTTATTTATTTATTTAAAATCACAGATATTTTTTTATTTATTTTATTTCAATACATTGTCGAAGTTGTGGCGTAATTTTTTTCTGTTAAATTAAACGTTTTTAAAATATTATTTAATTTTTTGGAAACATGGGGAATATTTTATTTTCATTATTTCAATATATTGTTTCAGTAGGAATGGCATCAATTTTGAGCATTAGTTTCTATAAAATTAGGCTTTTATTATTAAGAAGATTTTTCAAATTTTCATTTTTTTTTTTTTTTTTTTTTTTTTATCACTGCTTCATAATTATAAAAAACAAAACAAACGTTTCTTTTTTACGCTATTTTTGTTCATAATTCTTTGTATGTCGATAAAATTATCACCCTGATATTTAAAGAATATTTTGATTAAATAATTTTGTATTTAATGAAAGAAATATTTAGTTTATTTAATTTCATTAAAATGTAAAAGTATTTAGTATGTTTGCAATTTTAACAAAATATCTAACTTTACTATGTTGGTATTGTAATTATTTTTAACAAATTAAAGTTAAAAAAAAAAAAGAAAAAGAAAAAGAATTATCTTAATTTTTAAACATTTATTTATTTATTTACTTTTCATTAATATTTTTACGAAAAGGATAATTTTTTCATATCTCTTATAGAATCATGTTTATTGTTCTGAATTTTTATTTTTTTTTTTATTTTTTTTTTAATTTATAAATGTTTAATGCCTTTAGGTTTTAATCGCTTAGTGTTTTTTTAAGCAATTAAAACACATTCATCGGAGAACTCGTTGTATACACTCGCATGTCTACACTCGTTGTCTACACTCGTTTTTGTCATGTCGCTATTCTGTGTGCTTAAAATTTTATTTATTTATTTATTTACTTATTTTTGAAAATATAAATAAATTTAACGCTATTGTTAAAATATTCCAATCAGGACAAATGATTAATTACACTACATAATATAAATTATTTAATACTTAATTAAATTATTATTGTTTTTTTAATTTCACTTAAATATTTTTAAATATGAAATTAAATATTTTTAATCTATTCTTAGCATGTCGGCATTTCAAACGATCTTTTTTCTTCTCTTTCTTCTCTTTTTCTTTTTTTAAAATTGATAAGGAAATTTTGATTGATTGATTTTATTTTATTTATTTAACAAGAGAAAGGTACCATCCCCATTTGCTTAGATGACACTGACTTTTTCATAATAGGAAATAGACTAACATAGAATTTAGGAGTTTACAAATACATAAAGAGAAAAGGTCTCAATCAAAAACTAGGATTAGGGTACTAAATTAAATTCTATTTAGAAAAACAAATTTGTAATTATCTTTTAGGTAAAAAAAAAAAAAAAAGATAATTACAAATAATGTAAAACCTTCAAAAAAGTTAATTATAATTTATATGTAATAATAAATGATGCCCAGGATTTACTATCGTAATCTAAAATATGTATTTTTACTTCATTTAGACGAAAGAGAAACAGCTCATAAGTTTCGTTTGAAATTACTATTTATTTATTTAACATTAGTATTTGTACGAAAAGAAATATTTTTAAAATATTTCTAATAAAATTAAATTGGGTGTTCTGAAAAATATTTAATTTTAAAATTCATAACTTTTAGTACCTTTATGTTTCATTTACCTAATATTATTTAAAATATTGTCATTAAAGACGCAATCTGTTTTCTCATTTTCTTGTTTCTTTCTTTCTCCCCCCCCCCCTTCTTTTTTAAACTAATTTTTATATAAAAATGAACTTAAAATTTGGATGACGTATTCGTTATCCAATCATTAATAGAATTTTATGAAAATTTTACACAAGCAATAATGTTTAAATCACTATTATTTCAATTTTTAGTTCCCCATGATACTATAGGTATGGGGAACTTAGGTAATCGTGAAAATTTTCGACCTTGGTTTTTTGACTTTTTTACACGTTTTCAGGTGTGAGGAATCCGAAAATGACAAAATTTGTATGGTGTCTGTCTGTAGGGTGTCTGTTAGTGTGTTAGTCCGTTAGTCTGTTTACACGATATCTCACGAACAAATGATCGCAGAGAGGTCAGATCAGTTTTAAAATATTACTTTCGATATTGGCAAGAACCCTCTTCATTTGCAACATTCGAATTAAAAAACTTCGTAAGCTATTAGAAATTTACGATTTTCTTAACATGGGAGAATAGGACAAAAATTCACTTAAACGTGCATTAAATGGAAACTGTTTACTGTAAAAATGTCAGATCAGTTTTAAAATATCAGTTTTGATGCCGGAATGAACATCAGTAACTATAAATATGCTACTTTGAAAATTTCGCAAGTTATTAGAAATTTACGAATTTCTTAACATGGCATAATAGGTCAAAATTTCACACAAGCGTCAATCTTGAGGGATATTTTCATCGTAAAGGTGTCAGACCACTTTTGAAATATTATTTAAGATACTGACATGAATACCATAGAGTATGAATTTTCTAATTTAAAAAATTCGTAAGTTATTTGGAATTTACGATCCTCTTAAAATGGCAGAAGAATACAAAATTGAGCATAAACGGCCATTTTCAGGATCATAAATATATCAGACACCTTCAAAATAACATTTATGATACTTGTATGAACATGGCTGATTACAAATATTCTAATAGGAAAATTTCGTAAGCTATTCGTTATTTAAGATTTTATCAACATAACAAAATATAAAATTTTCCATATAAGTATGCATTTTGAGGATTGTTGCATTGGAAATAGTAGCATGAAAACTAAATTACGAAATTTACCCTAATAAAATAAATTAATACATTAGAATAAGATAAATATATCGAAGTGAACGGTGGATAGCCTATTTATTAGGGGATTTCATTCTGTCACTGTGTCAAGCGTTTTTTCAAATTCATTTCTCTTAACATGATAACTAGGGCTGGATTATTTATCAATATATCCCCAAGTATCGATATTTTTTTAATATCGCGATAACAGTATTTAAGTTCTTGCTCTACCAATATATCCCTCTAACGATATTTCCTAGTGCGCACAGCGCGATCGATCCATATGCCGATAAACAGCGTCCAACGCCAACCACCATATCTTCAAATTCTGCTTCCCCGCCTCACTGTACCACCCCGTAAACACCCAACAAACAGACCGCCGAATATCGTATACAAATACACCTTCACTTCTTCCTATTTACTCACTGACTAAACTCGAAAAAATAACCCCAACCGCAAACGATCCGAACACACTTTCTCTTCTTTATTCCTGCGATCAGTCCCTTTGCTTCATTTGTGCGAACTCTCAAATCGAAACCACTACTTAAAAAGTATGACCTTGAACGATAACATATAAAATGTTTCATTCCTCATTCATCAAGTTATCGCAGTAGTATATTATTTCCCAGCTTCTCACATTCGATAATATCCCCACACCAATAATATCGAAGCTGCTCATCGCTCGCAGGTGAAAAGTAAAAACATTGCAAACAGTATATCGCGTTTAGTTCATCGCAGTAGTATATTATTTCCCAGCTTCTCACATTCGATAATATCCCCACACCAATAATATCGAAGCTGCTCATCGCTCGCAGGTGAAAAGTGAAAACACTGCAAACAGTATATCGCGTTTAGTTCTTGCTATCGGTTCGTTGATATATTGTTCGGAATTGCATGGATTGTTCGAAATATCGTCAAGTGGTTTTTTCTTTTTCTTTTTTAAGCAAAGAATTAACTGAAATTGATTCTTATTTTCTAAAAATTGGATTTATTATTCTATCTTCTGCATATATAAGAAGAAAATATAAGATTTGGAAAAACGTTTTTCCGGTTTTCGATGAATTTACACGTTTTGAGATTTCCTTGCATTTTAATTAACTGAAATTGTCTACTCATTTTTAAAAAGTGGATTTATTACTAGTTTCTGCGTACATAAGAAGAAAGAAGATACGAAATAAATTTCGATTTCCGTTTTTTGATATATTTACACGTTTTCGGATTTCCTTGCATTTCAATTAAGTGAAACTGATTACTTATTTTTAAAAAAAGTTGATTTATTATTATATCTTCTGCATATACAAGAAGAAAGTATAAGATTTGGATAAATTTTGATTTCCAGTTTTCGATGAATTTACACGTTTTGAGATTTCCTTGCTTTTCAATTAACTGAAACTGACTACTTATTATTTAAAATGTGGATTTATTACTGGCTTCTGCATGAATAAGAAGAAAGTAGAAGACACGGGGAAAATTTCGATTTCTGGTTTTCGATGAATTTACACGTTTTGAGATTTCCTTGCATTTCAATTAACTGAAATTGACTAGTTATTCTTAAAAAAGTGGATCTATTATTTTACCTTCTGCATATATAAGAAGAAAGTATAAGATTCAGAAAAAATTTAGATTTCCAGTTTTCGATGATGTTACAAATTTTGAGATTCCTTGAACTCTAATTGACCATTTTTAAGATTTCCTTTCTTTCTTTCTTTCTTTTTTTTTTTTAGTTCGAACGCTCTATTTCATTGACGACTCATGCCTATCGGCCAACAGGGGTCGCTGCTCTGCTGCAATTTAATTCCGTTTATGAGAAGGCAGTTGTTTTGCTTTGCTTTGCAAAAAGTGATTGATCTTCAACCACTGGGCGGTACTAGTATATAAATATAATACAATTTCCAAATGTTATAAAAACATTACAAAATATGAATTCAATATATATATCTTAAAAAAAAAAAAAATCATGATATGGTAAGTAGATAAAAAATAAAATAAAAATGGCAGGTAATTGACCTTTAGAATACCTATGAGTTATAGGGTCTCAAATTAATATTACTCTACAACCGAGAAAGTTTATTCGGTGGCAATTCTATAGAAAGTTTATAAACAGTATTTCTACTGTGCATTTCTTATTCACTGAAATTAATTTAATTACAACCATATCGCTATCAATGACTGACAGGACTATTAGTAAATGAACTTTCTTTATACTCAGGGATAGGAATTAGGCGCAAAACTAATACTAATATTTATTTTTAAAATTTCCGTATATAAGTGAATCATTGATATATATATAGAGATAGATAGATAGTTAAGTTACGACTTCTGCGCAAAATTTTATTAATCATCTACATTCTAAGTACAACTTCATTTTTCTTAAGCTTATATTTTTATTATAATTATGTATCTTGATGATATACTTTGTGTAAATAAAACACATATCACCCATTAGCTCTCTTAAAATGTGATTTTGAAATAATTAAATCTTAAAATAGAAAGAATGGAGGGCAAACTATTCAGAAATATACTTAAAAGTAATGGTATAAATTAAAAGAAACACAAAACATTGTGTTCTATTTATGCATTTTTTTTTTTTTTTTCTTTTTAATAAAAAATATTTGGAAGTAATATACCAGAAAATATAAATATACATATAGAAAACACTCCCCACTTGTATACATTAAAATTGGTGCTCATTTCTCTTTAAAAAGTAGCAAATATCTATTTTCCTTCACTTGAAATAAATATCGCAATATATCACCAATATCGATATTAACTTGATGATATATCGCGATATTTAATTTCTGATATCGTCCAGCTCTAATGATAACTATGTTAAGAGAATGTCCTGTTCTAGAAATTTATGAATATATATATATGATGGGGAACTGAGCAGAGTCCACCTATGCCATCTAGTTTTCAAAAGTAAGCTTCAGAAGAAATAAAAAAATTAAACAATTTTTAGAAAAGAAAACTAATTGAGAAGCGGTGTTAAAGATGCCGTACGGGTAGGTGAAGGTATGCATGCTTATGTAATAGATGAAGTACATTGTACATGAAGATATATACATTGTTAAATTTAAACTCGATTTTTCTTTTTTTTTTTTCACTTTTCATTTTTTCGTCTACATTAGACTCTTTGAAAAAAAAAAAAACTTCCGCTTCTAATTGAGAAGCGGTGTTAAAGATGCCGTACGGGTAGGTGAAGGTATGCATGCTTATGTAATAGATGAAGTACATTGTACATGAAGATATATACATTGTTAAATTTAAACTCGATTTTTCTTTTTTTTTTTTTCACTTTTCATTTTTTCGTCTACATTAGACTCTTTGAAAAAAAAAAAAAAAATATATTAATTCGTAAACTATTAGCATTCATCAGTATTAAAAAAAAAAAAACGAGTATTTTTCTGAGTATTAAATAATTTTATAAGAAGCATCTCATCCAATTTTCTTGTTCGTATTTGCATTTTTATAAGTTAATTGAAAAAAAAAAAAAAAAAGAAGAAGAAGAAAAAGAAGAAAAATGCAAGTGGAATACATCAAGGAAAAAATCTGGTTTTAATTTAATATTTGAAAGCATGTGTATTTTCATCTGTCTATAATATATCCTCAACATACGTTCTCATTTTGATTTCTTTTTTAAAATTAGTGTGAATTTTTCATGTTTCTGTGTAAAATTCATCTCATTAGAGAGAAAATTATTATTATTATTATTATTATTATTATTATTACCTATGTTAAAGTCTTATAAATTTAGATTCATTCAAATTTTACATTCTTATGTTCATTCATTTAGAAATTATGCGCAAAAGGAGGGAATGAGAAAGCAGGGTCTGACTTTAAAATTGGACGCCAGTAATATATTTAAAATGCTCAACATAATTGGCAACTTTTACACTTTTTTTAATGCCAGAAATTTTTAATAGAAATTTTAATTTTATTTAATCAATGAAAACTGTTGCAAAAATATATAACAAAATTCTACGAAATTTTCCCGGTAGCCCAAAAGGGCTAAAGTTGGTAACTATAGCTAAACGTGTTTCTATTTTTCAAGGAATTATCTAACTTCTCTGATTCACAAGTATCTATATAATATTTCTCTAACGTGGACCAATTTCGATTATATTTTATAGAAACGATACGATAGTGACAATAAAATAAGGAAGGATTAGAAAAAAAAAAAAACCATAAGCAATATTTAAGCACGAGGACTCAGTTCACTGATCTAATTTAAAAAAAAAAAAAAAAAAAAAGACATTTGTCTGATGATGTAATTTTATATTAAAAAAAAAAAAAAAAATGTTTTTAAAAGCTGCATCTTTAGAATCTTTGCAAGCGTCGTTTTAAACCTAGCAATACTTTAAAGATGCAAACAAAATATGAGCTTCATGTCATAAATTGACTAAAAAACGCGCAACAATAAAAAGTATAATTAAAATAGGTATAATTAAAATAGGGTTTTTTTTTTTTTTTTTTTCTTTTTAACGAAAAATTATGCCAAAATTAATAAATTAAAAGGCATCGCCAACATGGCGGTAAAAGTTTAAAAGTTGTCATAGGGGGCCTATACTAGAGCTGTCCTTCTTGGGGATGTATGAAAACTGGATCGTCAAACATGAATTTTATTTTCAAATTTTTCTTTGATTGATTTTGGGTTAACTATCACTAGCGTTTCATCACCCCCCCCCCCCCTCAGAAGAAAAAAAAAAAAAAAAAAAAAAACTAATAATAATTTGGCTTCTGATAAATCAAAATTTATATTGGGTGGTAAAATTTGGTTATAAGACTTAAATGTTTCAAATTTTAAAGGTAAATAATAATAATAATAATAATAATAAAATGAAAGAAAGAAACTGCGAAAATTTCGCAAGGGTTTGCTAGTAATCAGTATTTAAAGTATTTTCAAAGATTTGATTAAAAAAAAAAAAAAAAAAAAAGAAAAGAAAAAACTTTGAAAAATAAAATTTGTTAAATTGGGTGTGTTTATTGCCCTGAACACTTTTTAATTTGAAAATGTATAATTATTTAATGCATTTATTATTTTCTTAATTTTTTTCTTTTTCCTGTATTCAGTAGAAAAAAGTACTGAATTCGTAAAAATTTTCGACATCCAATTTTTGAATGATTTACACGCTTAGATTACACGATTTAGATTACACGCCTTAACACGATTTGATTATTTGTAATGTGGCAGTTTGTGTATGACAAAATATTTCTGAAATTTTGTATAAATATACACAAAAAATATAATTTTTTAAACCATCAGTGTGAAAAAAAAAAAAAAAAAAAAAAAAAAAAGAATTATTTATAATTGATAAGCACTCAACTAGAGTAGAATTTTTGTAAATGCAGGAGTACGGTCCTCTCCGGGAAGGGGCGGGGGTGTTCACCAGATGATTGAATATTGTTGATATACTCACTGATAAAAATTTGTCCAATATTTTGTAATTAAATTATTATGTTTTTTCAATAAAAAAAGAAAAAAAAAATACATGTTGTCTAAAAAAAAAATTGATTTTTTTTATTTTTATTTATTTATTTATTTATTTATTTTTTACGTTTTATCTAAAAATCGTCTGCATTCATCATGGAAAATAATTTTGATAAATAATTTGTACAGGAAAATATCAGAGATATAATAATGTGACATAGATTGGTCATCGTGGAGAAAAATGTGATTCCTTTTCATTCGAAAAAAAAGGCGGCCATTGTATTCTCTAATGGCTGTCTTTCTCGAATAAATATACACAGATAATTTAGCAAATAAAATTTATGTACTAAATGTAAAAAAAAAAAAAAAAAAAAAAAAAAAACTCCAGATAGCAGTTTCAAATTCATTTTTCTTTATTTCTTTTTTAAATAAATAACGAAATTTAAGAAATATCTATGAATTACTTAAAATTAATTAATTAAAAAAAATAATTGTAATTGGTTAATTAATTAATAACAATAATTTTAAAAAATCTCTGAAATATAATAGCAGTGTTTACACCATAAAATAATTAACAGGGCAATATGGAAATTATACTTTATGTAATTTAGCGAAATATATATGATACACAAAGCTATGTGGAATATAACTCAATTATGGAAAGTTATTCTACTTTCTTTTATAAACTTTTTCGAATAACTAAATGCCACACAAATTTCAACATTTAAGATATTCATCAACTTTCCAAATGGTTCTATTGCATTACATTACTATTTCCGAGTTTCATACCCTCTAATGGCTGAAGCCAAAGCATTTTTCGACAACAAAAATCTTTGTATTATAACATGGGGAGGATAGATCTACATAAATTACTATATGAAAAATATAAAAGTAAGTTTTACGATGGTCCTAGCATATTTGTTTTTAAAATGTTGACGCATTTCTCGAATACTAATACTTTCTTCCAATGTTTACATTAATTCTCCTTGTCATTGTGCAGTTATTTTGCGCACTTAATTTTTTTTTATTTATTTATTTATTTATTTACTAATTTTTGAAAATATCAATAAACAGAATTTATTCATGATTTTTTGAGAAAATATTACAAACAGAATGAATTTTTGAACGTGCTGCAGACTATTAAGGAAGCACATGACCTTTAAATCTATGAAAATAACTGAAAATGCTCACAATTTTTTATTTTTGTAATTCACGCCATATTTTAGTTTTACAATTGAAATTTTTGTCAGAAATAGACAAAATTACCTACTTTTTATGCAAATTTTATTATTTTAAATTCTATTTTTTTTAAATTATATATATATTTATTTATTTTAGATACACCAATAATGCAAATAGCATTAGATATTTAAAATTACATTACATTTATAAACTTCAAATTTAAATAAACCAATCTCATAATAAATGTACCACACAATTAATATTTTAAGAAATTCAAAATTTAAATAAACAGAATTTTTAAAATTTTAAACCAAAATGCTTCAAGCTTGAAGCTTGCATTAAAAAAGTATGTATATGTTAATATTTTACTATAACTGGAAGGGAAAGTTGTTGATATCAGTTCAATTAACTAAAAAAATATTTAAAATGAAGCGTTGAGTGGTTTTTAAAATGTACTACACACAAGAGCTAAAATTAGATACCTGATAAGAGTTAAGAAATATTATTACTACTGTGTAAAATTATTTATTTATTTATTTATTTATCTTTAACCCTTTAACGTTCATTGGTTTCGCCCAGAAACCAAACATTGCACTTTTTTTCCCCTGTAATTTTTCAGTATTTTTACAAAGTGTTGATAGAATATTAAACTCTTATTCATTCTCTTTGCACTACATGGCAGCAGTGCTACCAGATTGAGGGAATTTTATTTAACAGCTACCACTAAATTTTAATTGAAACGGTTTACTAATTGTTTCGAAACATATTTCACAGAAACCGCCTATGTAATTAGCCAACCGTAACGAGTAAAATTTAAGGGTGGATGTTGAATAAAAATGTCCCTCAAATCTGGCAGCACTGCATGGCAGCACTACAACAAAATCCAAAAAATGCTATTTCAAATGAAGCCAGATATAGAAGTCACTTTAATTTTCTAAAATTGTACTAATTTTAAAAATAAAGAAAAAATATTATTTTAAATAATAGCACATGAACTTACTATAATCCTTCTCAGTCATAAATTGCAACTTTCAATTTTTTACATAAATAAACAGAAATGTCCGAAAAGTTATGTAAAATGTTTGGTTTCTTTTCTCCAGTAAAGGTCGAATTTCGCAAGACTTACATAAGAGTAGAAAAGGAACATTTCTTGGATTTTCTGCAATTTATTAAAATATAATTTTCTGGAATTATATGAATATATATATAATATATATATATGTATGTGGGTATTGTATATCTTTATATATATATATATATTTTTTTTTTTTCTTTTTACATAATTTATATGTACTAAACATTTTGCAGTTATGAGTATAAAGTTTTTTTTTCTGGTAAAACAATTAGTAAGTATAGTTAATTTTATGTATAAATTCGTAAATTTGTAAATAAAGTAAAAAAAAAAAAAATAATAAACAATAAAGCCAGAGCTGTAGCAACAATGTTTGGCTAGGCGCTTTGTACTGTTGCTGTGACACTGCTTACACCACACTTGCTTCTTTTCTGAATAAATCATTATTGGAATTTCTTAATAAGTAAGTCAAAATATAAATGTTTTAGATTTCTAAAGTATCTGGTTTACTCTCAGCAACTTTTATATTAGTTTGTTTAAGGAGAAAAAATAGCCCGTTACCGTTCATTGGTTTCACTGTGAAACCATAAATTTCTGGAAAATAAAAAATGCTTATTTTTTTTTTTCATTTGTATATTTATGATCAGTGATGCGTCTAAATGTCATATTTTAAATTAATTTCACAATTTTCAAAAGGAAATATGTAGTGAACTTTTTAAAGGGTTAATTAACTCTTTAATTTTCATGTTTAGCGCTTTAACTGCAGTAAATATAAACACAACTAGAAGCGTTAAAAAAAATAATAATAATAAAAGGAAGAAAAAAAAAAGAAAGAATCGAATTTCATTAATTTTTGAATCGGAAAGGCGCGGTAAACTAATTTGCCACGCCTACATTTTTTATTCTACTAATAATTCAATAGTAAATACAAAGTTGCTGACATTTTAATTTATTCCGGAGCATTTTTAACCCCGCCTTTAATCATAACACCCTTTTCTTTTAAGAGTAAATTCTTATTTTTATCATAGTTATATATTGGAGAAAAATACTTTAAAAATAATGTGGTGCCAAATACAGGCGGGTATAAAAATGTTCTGGAATAAATTAAAATGTTGGCAACCATGGTAAATGTAGTGCCAGTCACAAACAGTATATTTCATCTTCAACCTGCACTTTTTAAGAATGAAAACTATACTGTTTAATAATGTAATAAATAATGCGAAAAGTTAGAATAGTGTCAAAAAGCGTAGCTGAAAATGTTGTTAAATACATGCAATCGTCCAAAGATGACCTCCGGAATACAAAGCAAGTTTGTTAAATCGTTTATTGACGACAGCCCTAGTTAATTCAACCATAGCCTCCTAAACTAGATGCCTGTCGCGTGGCTCGGAAACTTGGCATCAGTTCAAGTAGGGACCCTGGATAGAGAGAAACTGGACATTGAACAAATATGGCGGACGTTCGTTCAAAAACCAGCCAATTGCTGTAGAACGTAATTTAATTTTACCAGCGTCTGACACTTTTCTTTTAATTAAAATCTCGATAAAACATTTTTATTTATCTTTCGAATACCTTGTAGAGTGCCATTTGAAATTTTGTAGAGCATAATAGTATCGCATATAACAGCTTGAACAAACATGGTGGATCGGCTGGCGGGTCAGTGTCCAGTCCCTTATCATACAGGGTCTCTAAGTTCAAGCGGTAGACAGCGTCACCTGGTACAGATTGCACGATTTTTTTATTCAACAGCCACCAAAAATTTTCAAAAGCGGGATTTCATATACATAAAAGGCGAATAGAATCGAAAAAACGTCGATTATGTATATCATATATAACTCCTTAAAATTATTGGTGACAGTTGAATAAAAAACTCGCGCTATCTGTACCAGGTGGCGCTGTCTACCGCTTAAACTGTTGCCAAGTTTCCGAGCCACGCGACAGGCATCTAGTTTAGGAGGCTATAATTCAACATACATACCATATTGCCAACATCCTAATTAAAAACCGAAGAATTTTAGTACACGCCCCTTTTCGCACATCGATTTATTTTTAGAGTAATTTTTTTCAAACAGATGTGTAAAATTACTCAAAAAAAAAAAAAGGCGGAAACTAAAAATATTTGTGCTTTTTTTCTTAAAAAAAAAACAATTGAACATTCTTGTTGGGTAGTTCCTGTGCGCTTTAGCACACATCTACCCCCAGAGTGCACTTAAAAAGTGCACTTAATTTCCTTTTGAATGCTGTCTATTAGATTTTTCAGCGTGAATTAATAACGAAATTACAGGGAGTGTTGCTTTTTTTTTTTTGCCGACTGTACATTAGTTTGAAATAAATCAAATCTATTGTTCTTTTACATAATTGCCAACATTTTAACTTATTTCGAAGTATTTTTGTCCCCGCCCCCCTTTTTTTTTCACCACTTTATTTATAGAGATTTTCTTTGTTATCTCCCCGAATGTATAACTACAATAAAATTACTCTTTCAAAAAAAAGTGGTATATGGAACTAAGGAGGGGTTACAAATGCTCCAAGAATAAATTGAAATGTCGGCAACTCTGTCTTTTATCATGGTTAATCTATATTGTAGCAGCTGACGGAAATAAAATTATCAATCAATTTATGAATTTCATGAGAAATAAAATAATTCTTAAACAAAGAAAAGAACAAAAAAGTCTAAGCTGTAATCATTAACTGTTGAGAACTTGTAAGGACTTTTTATTCCATATCCATCATTATTTCTATTGTTTGTTTAATTGCCTACGATTTGTACAAAAAAATATTTTTAATCATTTTATCAAGTATAAAAATCTCTATGAATTGTCAACATTGACTCCCTGAAATGCCCTTCTGAGAAGCTACTTACTACTATGCAACGCGCATTGTGGCTTATACCATAGCTTATACATACTTGTCAACATACTAATTAATGTTCCGTAGTATTATTAGCCCGCCTTCTTCTTCACACCAGTATCTTTTACAAGCGTCTACATCTTAATCAGCAAATTTTACCACCACCCCCTGTACTTAAAAAAGATTTACCAGGAAATCAAATATTATTTTTGATATAAATTATTCTACAGAACTTCAACTTTTGGAAATTGCTAGCGTGCAATTTGATTAAAATATTGACTATTTAAGTGAGAAATTGTTGCACGCAAAGATATTTTATAAGTCATTTACACACGTAGGGGGAAAAAAAGAACTGTTCTCCTCAGTAATTTTTGAATTATTTAGTCTTTATGGTTACATATTTGTAACTAAGATACCACATTACTCAGTGCAAATAACTAATTTATTCTTTACAATTCTTTTACAGAGTCACATAAGAGCATTCAGATTTACTGTTATTGCAGATTTATTATAATACACTAATTTATATATGTATATATAAGTCTGATATTTTAATTCATTCTTATTCAGACTTATCTCACAAATGCATTTGATATATTTGTTTGCCAACTTGACTCACTATCTTGTTTTCAAGTGTGGCCGCTTGAAAATTTAAAATTGTCATTTAAAAAGTATTTATGAACCGATTTGCTTTAAAAAGCATATGTAAATAGTCCTCATCAATATTCGACGCATGTCTATTAACAAATTTTAGCTATCATTTTTTTTTTTTCAAAATGGCGGCTACATGATAAGAAAAAAGAAATCAACCAACCCTTCCAAAAAAGCCTGAAGGATTTTTTTTTATTATTTTTATTATTATTATTATTTTTTCAATTGTTGAGAATTTTAAGATTTGTAAATTTTTGAAAACATCATTTAAAAAACTTAATTTGGCACTTTAAATAAATATTGATTGAGGAAAGTAATTTGGTAATTAAAGGTGTATGAAATTGTGAATGTATTAAAAATTTTATAAAGTTTCTTATTTACTCTTAACTTAGCTAAGAGTAAAAAGAAAATTTTAATACTGCTTAATAATTAATTATTCATATTCATCTTGTTGATTATTGCAAAATATTTTGTTGAACTGACTTACATATTCTCAGAGGCAGATTTAAGTTAGATCGTGACCTGGGCTCATTTAGCTATGGAACCCCCCTCCCCCCTTTCATATTTTAAAATATTATGCATACGTAATGTAATTATAATAATGAATGTAATATAACTAACTAAAAGTATTATTCTTTGATACATAATTCGGTGCAATATTACACATAATAATTCGCTCCTAATTCTTTTAAAGATTTATCAGCACACATACATAACTATGTTTTCTCCTCTTTAAATATGAAATGGAACACTAAAATAATAGTTTTACCACTGAAAAAAGTTTGATTCGAGCACAATACTAGCCCACTGTACCGCATATATATATATATATATATATATATATATATTTAATACTTTAATTTAATTTTTTTTTTAGACTTTTTTAATAAAAGGTTTTTCTATTAAACCAACCAGTACATACTGGAATGCTTAAAAAAAATGATAACTTCTTATTTAATTTTTGCATTTTGTGAAAAATGCAACTGTAATGATACACTACTTGTTGCTTTGCTTTTGTGTGTATTATCTGTCTATCATTCTAAATTGATTGTATGTTTGATATGTACTCAAGGGGGCAAAACAAAAAATGACAGAAATTTATCAATGTTCTAGCATAAATTAATATCTTGTTCTGATCTTTACCTTAACAGTGTTATATATAAAATAACTTACAAGAAAACATTGAAAAGGCGTCGTCTTCAAAAAATATTGAATATATATATATATATATATATATATATATATGTATATGTGTGTGTGTGTGTGTGTGTGTGTGTGTGATTCTACTCTTCCTAAAACACCAGAAAGTGAAAAAAATTATCTGTTGAAATGAATTACAGCGACCACAAAAAATTATCAAAATTAAGCATATTTGGCGATTTCACATTGATAGGCGATTGATTTTGAGTACTTGGCGGAGAAACAAAACACGGTTCTGTTCGTACACGGCAATCCTGGTGCTAACGAACTGAACACCTAACAGTGCTAAATCGCCAAATATGCTTAAATTTGATAGTTTTCTGTGGTCGCTGAATTCACTTCAGCCGATAATGTTTTCACTTCCTGGTTTTTTATGAAGAGTAGAATCACATATATTTTTTTTCAATATATTTTGAAGACGACACCTTTTGAATGTTTCCTTGTTAGTGAAAGAAATAATCTGGAGAGAGAGGGGAAGAAAATGCTTTTGAATGACAAATTGGTTCTGAAAAGGACCTTTTCTTATCCAAATAGTCGGACATTTTAAAAATAAAATAGATTAAAGTAAGGAGCGTTAATAGCAGCAACCGAGCATGATGGCTGATGGCATACCGAGTGCAAGTAAACAATTTTGTGTAAGGGAAATGGCGAGTAGGCGCAAGACTCCCGGGAGTCTTGGTTGGGAGTAAAACTTGTTGATTAAGACGTAGACGCTTGTGTTAGAGATGAGACGGGCTCAGCCTGAGCCCGTAAGTCCGAGCTCGGGCCCGGGCCCGAGCCCGAGCGGGCTCATATCTCACGCAAGTCTTCGGGCTCCGGGCGGGCTCGGATTCAAGCTAAAAGTCCCGTTTATTTTATACTTCACTAACTAGAAAACGTAAAAAAAAAAAAAAAAAAAAACTGGCAGTTGCTGTATGGGAAATAAACATGCTGTTTCTTTCGTAAAGAAAATATTTTGCAGTTCCTTGTAAAGTTAGTTTTAAATAGATAAGGGATATTGTTACAAATCGCAAAATAATCTTGCAAACCTTAGTAGCTTTGATTTTCCTTTTTCTTTAATTAAGAACATTTTTTCAACGGGATGCACATTATCAGAATGTCATCATGAAAAACGGCAGTTTTTCGAGTGACGCAAGCGAAAGGACAAACGGACGGAAAGCTGGCGAACTCATATATACGGCTAGTTTGACATCAAAGAGATTTGTAAAAGCCGACACCTAATATCTCAGCAAATTAGCCATATTTTGCTCTGATCTTTTCAAAATAGTCTTTTATCTTCGGTCTTAATCTATCCTGAAAATTTTACATTTCTACATGCAGTATGTTTTGAGATCTGAATCTCAATTTAAAGCCAAAAAGGGAAAATGTGTGGTGTAAGGCTGTAAGGTTGTAATGGACTAAATTCATGAAAAAATATCTCTAAAACCGCACGAACGATTTTAATTTAATTAATATATATGTTGTTAATGGGATCTTTCTGAATCTAGTAACGTTTTTTTTTTTTTTTTTTTCAGGAAAACTCTTGTTTTTTGTAAAAGTTGCTTTAAAAATAGAACTATATTACTCCGCCAAAATGCATGCTTTTATTCGGCGAAAATGTCGTAATTCGGTTCTTACTTTCAAGGCACGTTGGTTGGCTGACCAACGTGAATGCAGTCAATAAATTTTTGTTATGAAGAAAATATTTTTAATTTTAAGATTTCCCATTTCGTCAAAAATGTATTTAGATAATATTTAAAATAAACGAAGTATTTTTTAATTATAGATATTCTATTTAATCATTATTCATAATGAATTAAAAAAATATTTAAAGCGAAAACGTTTAAATCCCTCATGCGAGCGAATTTATACCATGGTCCATGGTCTTTGGAGCGCATGCGTACATTATCCGGATGCGTACATCCTGTAGACGCTAAGCTAATTGCTTACATTCTCGATGCACTGTATTCCTGCGCGGTGTTTGTTCAATTTGTTGATTGGATATCCTTCCATGATTTAGTAGCAAATGTTTTATAATTTTATATTCTTAAAACTTGCTTATTTTTTTAAACTTAATTTTACGTATATTTAATTATAGGCTTCGTCTGATGTCTCGAAAGTATTGTTATGTCATTGCTTTCATTTTTTATAGTCGCATTTTTCGCAAAATGTTATTCAGTTTTCTTGTTATTATTGGTAATATGTCACCTTTTAGCTTAGCAATTTTTGGAAAAATAAATTTAAATGTTTTGATTAGACATCCTAACTAATCGAGAAACCAAGAGATACTTCGATTACAGTCCAAAATTTATTTATTGGAATAAAATAGCTGTATTATTCTTCTCAAAAAACAGAATCCTAAAAAGTTTATTTTTGAATGATACAGCCTTGTAAAACGAAGCAACAAAAATCCTATATATGATAACATGGGAAGGGAGAAAGGGAGCTATCTGACTGATGTACAGCCTTCATTAGATACATCACAAGTCTAATGTAATGGAATAATTGGGGAATGTTGTATGCACTGTATTTGTACCGAAGTGGCTAATCGGACCGTTGGTGCGATTAGTGTACAGGCTATTCGGACCATCTTTCCCAAGGAGAATAAGTTAGCACTGATAAAAGAGTAAAATTTATAAATAATATAATGTGTCTCGTCCCCGTGCATGAAAAATTATCCTTTTTACATTTTTTTGAGTGTAGGAGTGGGGTAGAGATTAATTATTTTCACAAAAATTTTGTACTCTAAATGATGCTAAAATTCTTCATAAAAGGGCAATAAATCAAAATAATTTTTATAAAGCAAAAATGAAAAAAAATAAAGATTTCGAAAATTGAATAAGAAAAATAAAAAATGCAACACAAAAACAGATCTTAGTAAATGAGTATTTTCAATATTTGAAAAAATCTCCACAATATGTTTGTTTATGAATGTGTATAAATGAATCTGCATATACAACTACATAGATGTTATTTGTTTTTTTATTTCTTTTCCTTCTTTCCTTTTTTTTTTTTTTTTTTTTTTTTTTAAATTAAACTGTTCCAATATAATTCGATGCAAACCAAACCCAATTTTCTATACAAATATATGTATGATTTTTCTGAAAAGGACTTTTGTACGTATTTTGTAATGTTTTCTAACAGCAATGTTGAAATAAACATGGATTTTAGATCAATCACATTATACTCTTTCAAAATGTTAAAAGTTTGAATTTGCAGTTGAAACAAGCAAAATAATTAGTACTATATTACAGAGAAAATTCAAGGTCAAACAAGCAAAACCATTATTATGACCAGTGCAACAAGGAAGGAAGCGGTCCGAATAGCCTCCACACTAATCGCACCGATGGTCCGAATAGCAACGGCCTATTTGTACATTATAACTGAATATTGTTAAATTTTAAATGAATTTGAATGTCTTAGTTGTGTATCATAATAATCATTTATAATGTTTTAATCATTTATAATGTTTTAATCATTTATAATGTTGCCACACTACCTGGAGAACCTGGAATAGTCAGGGAATTTGAAAATTGACTATAAAAGTCAGGAAAAAGAAAAAAAAAAAAGAAAAAAAAATCTGCCAATGCACGGTCATTTCCCCCCCTCCCCCCCCCCCCCAATTAGCTTCTGCTATTTTTTTTAAACACCCCCACCCTTCTTTTTGCTCATGTAAGGAATTTCTTATCTCGCTTATAAGCGACAAATGCTATCATTATATGTAAATTTTGTGTTTACAAGTGGGACCTTAATTATTTTGCCCTCAACACAGTCAATGTTCAACATACGGTTAGACTGGAATTGTTTTAGAATATACCTGGAAAACCTTTGAAAAGTCAGGTAATTTCATTCTCCTGTTTGAGTGGCAACCCTGTATCATGCTTATACTGTACTCTACTCTAAATATAATAATGCAGCACAAGCAGTATAAAGAAAATTCGGCTGAGCTTTACTATAGGGTACCCGTTGGCGATTCATGATGTTTCGCCAACCTTTTGTATCGGAACTTCATTTAACTGTCTTGGAACTTTGTTTTTCATTTTGCGCCAGCCGCATGCGTCTGTTTATCGTAATGCGGCCCAGCTGAATGATTTTTCTTTTTAATGCGTTTTTGAGAAATAAAAATTAATTTTTTGAGTGTACTTTTTAATAAACGGAATTATTTGGGGGAAAAAAGTGTATTCTAGTAATTGATGCAGTATAGATTTTCATGCATTTTCTTATTCATGTGCCATGAATTAGGAGTATCCAGTGATGTTTTTTTTTTGTTTTAATATCGGTATAGTGACCACTGTAGTACAGATTTTTTATGCATTTTCTGATTCATGTGCTACGACTTAGGGGTATCCAGTGATATTGTTTTAGTCTTAATATTGGGATACTGACTGCTGTAGCATGAATTTTCAGATTCGTGCACAACGAATTAGCTGCATCCAGTGATTTTATTTATTTTTTGTTTGTTTTGTGATTGCTTCTGTACTGATTTTCATGCATTTTCAGATTCATGCAAGGATGTAATTTAGAAAATTTGGGGCAAATCTTCAAGTTATTTTATATTATACATCATTTATAATGCTGAATTTTATGTGTTAAAGCTTGAAAGCTATCTGAATTATTATTATTATTATTATTATTATTTTTTTTTTTGTGTGGTGAAGTAGCTGAAATTTTTATTACTGTTTTAAATATTTTCTTAATATTTAAAATGTGTTTAATTTATTTCAGTGAATTTCAAAACAAGCACCAGACAGAAACAATAATTTATTTTCTTAAAATGTGTTTTTGATGTTTTGTAATGATTCAGAGTATCGATTTGCAGTAATCGACTCATTCAGTGAGATGTACATCAGCAACAGCGATGGGCACCTTATAGTAAAACTATTCCTTCTTTTTTTTTTTTTTTCCCATAGCAGTTAATTGTACAAATGCATCTTAAAAATTAAACCCACTTTCAAGGCCTGCATTATTTATCATTAATAAATTGCTCACACTGTTTAGTGACAGTTTGTTTATAATTTCATTTCTTACCAAATTTATGCAACTGAAAAACTATTTTCACAATTTGTCCGAAATCACAATATTTTTGAAAAAAGTTCATCCTGAATGAGGAATTTGCACACATGGGGGATTTGAACAAAATCCTATTTTTCTGATAGTTTTAGGCCCATAAATTTCAAAAAGTTTATTTAAAATGCAAAAAAATTTCTTATTAATTTAAAAAATAACTTTAAAATTAACTAAAAATCACGTGACTTCAAAACGCTGCCTGACGTCACACTTTATGATGCTTCAATGTTTACATTCTGTTAGCCTGGTTAGTAAGCAGCAATTCGTTTTAACTTTCGTAATTATTAATCGTTTATGTGATTTCTGAGCATTTCTTTTTCATCTTATAATCATTCAATATCATTATCACCATTTTCCATTATCATCATTTTCAAATGTTTTCTTTTCATGGCGGTTGTCCAATGTTTTCGTTTCATAGGATCCTGTGGAACGCTAAAGGATAACTTTTGAGAAGCGTTAGCCGTTGTATTAGTGCAAAATGGTACAATACAATATTTATACTACAATTTTTTAATATCAGTCATTATTATAACATAGAAAACCTATTTCACTGATTCAAGAAGCAAAGCATGAAATCGAATGTAAACAACGATTATTTTCGTTTGGTGTCATAAAGAGTGACGTCACGATATATTATACTGCGTTAAGACTCCTATTATAGGAGCTCTATACTGCGTTTATTCCAGGGTTGGGTTTTTGACGTCAAAAAGTGGTTTTTGACATGACAATGGTTTAAACCTGGTTTAAACCGTCAAAAACCCGTCAGAAACCTCTACTGTCAAAAACCTGTATTTTCAAAATTTATAAATGAGCTAGAATCTGGTTAGAAATAAGATTTAGTAATATTTGCCATATACAAGTGAATATCTAAATATTATGCCGTTTATAAATTAAGAAATCTTAAAGCAATTTGTAGATAATTTATAAAAATTTAGGTAAATTAGCTGGTTTTATAACCTAAGAAATATATACAAAGTATGCATAGACATACTTTGTATGTTTATGTTTATTTATATTAATATTTATGAAATTTTAAAATTCCGAAGTTACTTATGAATTTCACATAATTCATGAAAACACAGGAATACAGGATTTTATTTTTTCTTAAGTAAAACATAATATATGTGGACAGTAAATTAATATGAATTTGAAAATAATTATATTTATAATCTGCATTTATTACACTTTATCATTTATTAAAATTTTTTTATATAATTATTATTATTATTATTGATTGTATAAATATTTGTACCTGTTTATGGCTTGGACTATTAGTGTTTGGTGTTTTGGGAGTAAGGCTGATTGACTACTCTAGGGTCTTAGGTCTAAGGGGGAGCGCCCTCCGTGGGGTCTTTCTAATGGGTCCTAGCCCGTATTTATGCAAATGTTGGAGAAAACCACAAAAAATTCTGAACGTCTAGGCCGACGAGCGGGCCCTGGGAGTAAACTGGTACCTCACGTCTTCCAGCTTTGCGCTTAGAACCGCTCGGCCACTGGTGGGCCCTACAGCTTAAGACTAATATTTTTTTTAAAAATCTGTACGAGTAAATATTAAATTTATTGCAATTTATACATAATGTCCAGAAAACATTCATATTTTTCTTGACTCACGGTAATTATAAGAATTTCAGACGCAATTCAAGCTTGTTTAACATTCAGAATTATTGCTTTTTCTTATAAACTTGAAATATCAGCAGTCATTAAAAAAAAAAAAAAAAAAAAAAAAATAGTTATATTTTTCTATAAAATATTTAAATACAAAATATTAGGCTATGCATTTTTATTTTACTGGTTAAATATACATAATACTAAAAGCACAATACTAAAAAAAATTGAAATATACAAATTATAGGTATTGCAAATAAAATAATTTATCAATCAAAATGATCTATCAATGTTTTATAAATCATTAATTTTTAGAAGCCTAAAGTTTTGTTTTTATATTAATCAAAATGTTATAATAATGTTTCCCCAAAAACATTAATATGTTTACCTTTTAAAACATACTTATGAAAAAGTACTATATTTATATTATCTTATTAAAAAGTACTATATTTTTAAAGTATCACATAACTAAGTTTAATATATACTATATTAAGCATAGTTATAAATAAATTTCGTAATAATATACAAAAGTATCACAGCATATTTTGAATGAACATAGATATAATTCATAATAAAATTTTAAAAGCCTAAAGTTTTGTTTTTTTGTATTAATCAAAATGTTGTAACAATGTGTTTATCAAAGAACATCAATCTATTTGTTTTTCAAAAAATCTTTATAAACTATATTTTGTTAAACTAAGTTTTTATATGACAAATTATAAATGTAGGTTTTTGACAGTTTTTGACATGACGGTTTTAACCATGGTTTAAACCGTCAAAAACTGTCACGTGTCAAAAACCTGCCAACCCTGGTTTTCTCTATACAGTAAATAGTGCGATGTTAAAATTGTTATAAATCAGTCATTAGATTTCAAATAAAGAAAATGTATTTATTTTCTTACTTTTTCATTTTCTATTAGAATAAAATCAAAAAACGTGCAAATTGTCTATTGTGACTTTTTTGTGAAAGATTTTTTTATTATTATTATTATAGAATTTAATGTAATTCTTTAGTATAAATGTGTGATCTTGTTCTTTAATTATCGTATTTTGGATAACTGTCTAGCATTTTGCATAAAAAGCGACTGTAGTGGAAACACTGGTTTGTTTATATTTGACAACATTTTTGTTCTTCATAACAGACGAAACATGTAATTACATTTTATGAAAAACTAATTGTAAGTTTTAAGAAAATAAAACTATAAATATAGATATATCTTACCGCTAAATCATGGAAGGAGGTGGAATATCCGTAGACATTGATTAAATATAAACAACTCTTGCTGCCAGGGATCACTCTAGAGCGTTTTAGCGGTACGAGCTGCCACAGGGTTGGCATAATACTTACTGTGTAATGGTGTAACGGGTTTTATCAGTTTTTACCGCCTTCATTTATCTCAAACACTTTAAGGATATATTTTAAAGTTTTTAGTTCTCAATTTCCCAATGTATTATTTAATATTTACTATTAAATTCCTATTTCTGCAATTTCTAAAAACATTTCAAAAAAAAAAAAAAAAAAAATTAAAGCAATGTTATAAATAGTTGGCCGAATACCGAGTAATTGTAAGAAAGAATAATTGATACATATGTGAAGAATTTTGCACATCTTGAAATTAAAAAAAAGTCTTTTAAACACAAAATTTAGTTAATTGACAAACAGCATATTTCAGGGTTGGCAAGTTTCTTCCAAGGCGGAAAAATCCATGGAAAAACCGGCTAGAAGAAATAGGTTTCTTCCAAATGGAAGAAACTGTTTTTCTCAAAAATTTATCCTTTAAATTGCAGATTTGTAAGATATAATGGATGCATTTATCTTATAAACAACTTTAAGTAACTTTAATTATACCTATAAAAAATTAATAACATATTTAATTAATAATTATGAGATTTTTACCGAAGTGATCTTCGGTATCTGATGATTACGTTCCAAAATACTCAAAATCAAGTATTAAAAAAAAAAAAAAAAAAAAAAAAAAAAAATCAATTTCAATTTAAACAGTGTAAAGTTTTATAATTTAGACAATTTTATTTCTTTAACTGGTAATAAATAATAGTTTGCATCATTTTCTTATATTAACTGATAAAACAGCTTTTAAAAAACATCCAGTTAATTAAAAGAACCAGTATTCAATGCTGTATTACAAAATGCCACCAAAAACTTTATTTTCTTTATAGTCATATACAGTACAGTCAACTCCCTCTAATCCACAGATTTATAATCTGCAAATCCTTCTAATCCATAATTGATTTTTTAATGTAAAAGAAATTTACATCTCATATTTAAAAAAAAAAAAAAAAAAAAATCACATTTCTCAGATTTTTACTTTTTTTTTTAAATCAAATTTTTAGCTTAATCCTTGCTTTGAAACACAATTGGAGAGGGGGGAGAGTAACATTCTTGTATTATTATCCTGCAATTCATGCAGACTAGCGCTTAAAACAAACCACTATTACATCAATGTTTAACAAAATTAATCAGTGATGAATATTATTTCCGAACTTTCAAAAGTATTTTGTTTTGTATTTTTTTAAATATGTTTGTTTACATTACACAGGTACTTATTATTTGAATATGCTTGAATTATTTATCATCATATATGAATGAGATTGATTAGTTTTATTAATATTGAAGAAATATTTTATTCTAAAATTTATTAGAAATCGTCTTTCCATTTTGATGTCTATTTATGAATTAATAATAACCGACTTTGTATCTGCAAAAGAAAACTGTAAACAAAGGCAATGATCTCTAATCTGCAAATTCCTATAATCCGCACAACCTGTGGACAAAACTTTTGAGAGTTAGAGGGAGTTGAGGGAGGGGGGGGGGGGGGGGTTAACATTAGTGGTGATCTCGTGCAACAATACACGAATACAATTTTACTGCAGAACAATATAGTATAAATAATTGTGTGTACTTATTCAATTCATCTCATTCAATTAAATATTTTATAGCAATGTTTGACACAACACAATATAAATAATTATAAATAATAAAAGTTTTAGTTTTTATACAGAAGTTTTTTTTAAGTGAATTGTTATTCGAAAGTTGCAAACAAAAACTGTCCACAAGCCGCTTTTCTGTGTCCGCAACTATGTTGCGGTGTTTCTGCCACTGGGTCGAAATCCATCGTTTCATGTCTTATTAACAAAATTTACCTTTATCATGGCTAATTGCTCAAATAAGCAATTGTTTCTCTTTTTCACTAAATAAAGATAGGCAAATATAACATCCTATATAACATACACCTATATAACAGGCGCTTTTTTCGTTAATATAATTGAAGTCGATTTTGTAAATACCGGGTGTGGAATTATTGTCTATTTTATCTTTTTCGTTCCTAATATGTTGGATAACAGGCGCTTTTTTCGTTAATATAATTGAAGTCGATTTTGTAAATACCGGGTGTGGAATTATTGTCTATTTTATCTTTTTCGTTCCTAATATGTTGGATAACAGGCGCTTTTTTCGTTACTATAATCGAAGTCGATTTTGTAAATACCGGGTGTGGAATTATTGTCTATTTTATCTTTTTCGTTCCTAATATGTTGGATGAACAATAAAACCCAATAGAAATATTTTCCAACATATTAGGAACGAAAAAGATAAAATAGACACCACACCATAAAATTCCACACCTGGTATTTACAAAATCGACTTCAATTATATTAACGAAAAAAGTGCCTGTTATATAGGTGTTACAAAAAGGGAAATTTACGATCGTGAAAAAGAACATAAATCAGATTTAAAACATCATACGCTATCTACCGCGCTCTCCTCTATCTACCATAATAACCCTATCAACATTAACTCAATTACTACTAAAAAACTTGCTCCGTATAATAATCACAGTTATGCCCTAAAACGAGAGGCCCTCGAAATTCTGACTAACCCCTACGCAATTAACGAAAGAGAACACGCAACAATACCGAAAGAATGGCAGCCAATCTTAAATTTAACTGAAGTGAAGCGAGGAGAACTAACGAGCCGACGAGGATCAACAATAGAGACAGATGAAGAGAAAGAAGTCACTTAGCACCTGATGATGAGTGCGACGCACTTGAAATACGTATTGTGCATAAAATAAATAAGGACATTATGTAAGCCTGTAAGGTAATTGTTTAAATTTATTTAATAGACAAACATATTTAAAAAATACGAAACAAAACATTTTTGAAACTACGGAAATAATATTCATCACTGATTATTTTTAATTTTGTTAAACATTGATGTAAAAGTGGTTTGTTGTTTGTTTTAAATTTTTCATATATTTTCCTGACATTCTTTGGATTGACTTAGCATTCGTCTGTATGAATTGCAGGATAATAAATACAAGAATGTTACTCCCCCCCCCACCCCCTTCAATCGTGTTTCAAAGCAAGGATTAAGCTAAAAATTTGATTAAAAAAAGGTAAAAATGTGAGAAATGTTGTGATTTTTTTTTTTTTTTTTTTTTTTTTTTTAAATATGAGATGTAAATTTCTTTTACATTAAAAAATCAATTATGGATTAGAAGGAGTAGCAGATTATAGGTCTGCAGATTAGAGGGAGTTCACTGTACTGTATATGACTATAAGGAAAATAAACTTTTTAATGACATTTTGTAATACAGTAATTATTGCATACTGATTATTTTAATTAACTGGATGTTTGTTAAGAGCTGTTTTATCAGAAAGTATAAGCAAGTGATCCAAACTATTTATTTCCAGTTAAAGAAATAAAATTGTCTAAATTAAAACTTTACACTGTTTAAATTGAAATTGATTTTTTTTTACTGGATTTCAAGTAATTTGGAACGCGATTATCTGATACCGAAGTTCACTTTCGTAAAAATCTCATAATTATTAATTAACTATGTAATTAAATTTTTATAGGTATAATTAAAGTTACTTAAAGTTGTTTATAAGATAAATGCATCTATTGTAGCTTACAAATCTGCAATTTATAGGATAAATTTTTAAGAAAAACAGTTTCTTCCATTTCTTCCACTTGGTAGAAACCTATTTCTTCCAGTCAGTTTTTTCCATGGTTTTTTCCGCGGTTTTATCCGCCTTGGAAGAATCTTGCCAACCCTGCTTGAAAATTATCACAATAACTTTTGAACCGATTTGCTTAAAACTCCATATATAAATAGCCCTCTTTAATAAATCCACCAAGTTCATTAATAAATTGTAGCTGCCATTTTGAAAAAAAATGGTGGCAACTTCATCAGAAAAGATAAATCGACCTAACCTTCCTATGAGCCAGAACGACTTGTTTTAATTTTTTGATCAATAACCTCTAAAAAGTAATGATATCAGTACAAAAACCCTTAACGGGTTAAAAGTTTGTGACGCAGTTACCTTATCACTATAAGAATTTGAATTATTTATATTTACAATGCAAACATAATATTTTTAACTTCATGATAAGACAAATATATAAAATATACTCACTGATGCTTTTTCATTTGCATTTCAATTTCAAAATAACAGTTTTAAAAGGAATGATATCAAAATTCCAGTCACGCCTCGGTGTCATTTTAAAAGATTTGTTTTTAGATTCCATTAAAATTACCTTTGTTTTGTCTAATAAAGTATATTTACACATTGAAACAGTGCTTTTAATTTTCAAATATACTGTCAAATAATCACACTTTCACTGAGTTTGCATTATAAATTAAAATTATTTATTTCAATAAATCGATTTGTCTTTTGCGTCACGCTATCCAAAACTGCAAGTAAAATTTGTGCAAATGTTTTCTTTGCATCACACTGTCTCTTTGCACAAATTCTCACTTAGTTGGATACTATGATACAAAATAACATTTACATATTATTTTACTCACAGTTTTGGATAGCGTGACGCAAAAGACAAATCGATTTATTGAAATAAATAATTTTAATTTATAATGCAAACTCAGTGAAAGTGTGATTATTTGACAGTATATTTGAAAATTAAAAGCACTGTTTCAATGTGTAAATATACTTTATTAGACAAAACAAAGGTAATTTTAATGGAATCTAAAAACAAATCTTTTAAAATGACACCGAGGCGTGACTGGAATTTCTATATCATTCCTTTTAAAACTGTTATTTTGAAATTGAAATGCAAATGAAAAAGCATCAGTGAGTATATTTTATATATTTGTCTTATCATGAAGTTAAAAATATTATGTTTGCATTGTAAATATAAATAAAAGAAAAAAGCAAATGATCAAATAAGAAAATCTATGTATATTTTAACTAATAGAAAAGCGTCACTTAAAATTTGATATCATTATTTTTAAGACCCATATTTCAAATTCTTATAGTGATAAGGTAGCTGCGTCACAAACTTTTAACCCGTTAAGGGTTTTTGTACTGATAATGTTATACGGTAATCCTTCTTCCTTCGTTATATTGGGCCTCATTATATCACTCATTCGGATAAATCGGGCTTTTTTTTTTGTCCCCCGACAGGCGCGTTATAAACAATGGGTCGCACTATAAATATATATTATACAGAGAAATACATACATGTATACAGAGACACAGACATTATAAATTGTTATAGTAACATTTATAGCTAGTTAAAAAGAGGACTGATAATAAGAAAATTAATTTGAAAAAGAAAACGGTATCTAATTTTACTATTGTGTATGCGTTGCGTAGCGTATCACTTTCAATATCGGGCCCGGATTGCCAAAATAGAGTCCGAACTCACCTCTAGCTTGTGTATCTTTTTAGAGTATTTTTCTTCTTATTTAATTTAATCGGAATTGCATTTGGAGAATTGATTTACTGGTATGAAAACCAGAGCGCGACTAACAACACAACGGAATATTAATTAGGATGCTGGCAAGTGTAATTATACGTGCACATGTTCAACGGTAACGTTCAACACAACAGTCATTGGAGGATTCTTAGTACCATTCAGGCGTTCTCTCCTTATAGAAATAGAAAGTTCAGAAAACAATAATTAATAACATGATTGTCTATTAACAATAAAAAATATTCCAATAATTTCAGTGGTGTCAATAATATATATATATTTTTTAAGACAGTTTTATTTCAGTTTTGCAAGTTTTAAGTTAGCTACAGAGATTCCAAAAGTTTTATTTATTCCGGAGTATTTTCAGCCCCGTCTCTATTTCATACCCCTTATGGAGAATTTTTTTTACGTATTGTATCTCAGTTATACATTGAAGAAATTTATTTTCAGTGCTATCAACCTAATCTGGAGGATTATTAGACCTGCCCTGTTTCAACACTACTTAATTTTTAGAGTAATTCTCTTCAAATGTATTTATGATGAATTAAGAGGAAAAATTACTCAAAATAGACTGGTGAGGAAAAATGGGCGGACGGATTAGGTTGGCAGCTCTGTATTTCATAAAGAAATTGGTGCGAAATAAAGGCGGATCTGAAAAAAGCTACGGAATAAACTAAAATGTTGATAACCATGTAGCTGCATCTATATATTTTTAAAAATATAAGATGATTTGGTTTAAATAGTAACTGAAGTTTTTTTTTTTTTTTTCTTTTGGGACTTAACATATACTAATTTAATAAATAAAAAAAAAAAAAAAAGAAAAGAAAAGAAAAGAAAGAAAAGCTATATTTTAGCTTTTAAATCCCGTTTAAAAGATATTTTGCAACCCCCCCCCCCCAAAAAAAAAAAAAAAAAAAAAAAAAAAAGAAAAAAAATGCTCAATCAAGTTTTAATTGCCTAGGTGTTTTTACGTTGAAACCCAAATCTCTAGGAAAAAGGCATACTACTCGAATGTTTATTTTTAATTTGTAATAATTGAATTTAACACTTTTTCAATTTTCTATTAACCTGACTTTTTTTTTCTTTCTTTTTAAGGGAAGGGGATAGTGGAAATAAGCAAAAAAAAAAAAAAAAAAAAAAAAATCTAATGCAGTTTTGAATTTGAATGTTGGGCTTTTTAAACATTTTTAAATTATCGAAAGAAATTGGATAACAAATTACTAAAAACAATGATTTACTGAAAGAAAATTTCACTGTTTTTATTTTAAAATTTATTAATTGTAGCATTAAAGTAATATAATCAAAATATTTATTAACTGGAATTTTAAAACTTATTTCTTCCTTTCTTTCTTTATCTCTTAATTTTTTTTCCCTTTGTTGTTTCTGCAATTCTATTTCGGTGCATTATTTTCATTTCTTAATTCACAGTTTGTTTGTCTTAAAATTTTATCCAAAAATTCCAATTTGTCAGCAATTTTTACTAATGCAAATGTAAAATTAAGGCTATTAATGATTTTACTGTAGAAAGGGGTGGAGTTGTAGGCGGGGCTAAATCTAGAATTATATCGAAATGTTTATAAATATATTTATAACATGATTAGACAAAAAATTGTTTAGGCTGTTAGAGATGGTTCCGATGGTTAACACTTTCTAGATTCAGCTATTTTTAATATTAATTTTTTTAGTATATTTGCAGGAATAATGCAGAAAAGAGTTACTATTATATTTAAAACAATTACAAAAACTTCTTTAACGCCCCTCTGTTGTACTTACAATTTCCCCATCTCCGGTCACCAAATCGACTGTAACTCTATGGGGAAATTTGTTTGTAAGATTATTAATTGACTACTTTTTCTTTTTCTTTTTAATATCCTATTTCTCACATCTGGAAAATTCCCAATTGTTATATTACAACCGCTTTTTTTTTTTTTTTTTTAATATTTTTTAAATTTAACACTATAAGGTCTGAGATCGAGTGTGATTCGGGTTCCCATTTTCTTTGAAGCGAAAATACAAACAACTTGAAAATCGCTATATATCGAATAAAAAAATATACATTTGTGTACAGTCGGCGAAAAAAAAAAAATACGCCACTCGACTTAACTTCGTTGCTAATCGATGCACAAAAATGTAATAGGTATCCTTCGACGAGGAATTGTGGGTAGTTTCAAGAAAGTAAGTTCAATTTTGAATTGGGGGTCGTCTATATATTAAAACGCGCACCAACTTTGATTTTTTCAATGGTAATGCCCCATTTTTATTTTTTATTTGAATTCCTGGGATCGCGACAACTCGAAAAAGTGTATTGGTTTTATATCTTACGTATTTTTTCACAGAGTTATAAGCGTTCAAAGTTTGAAGGTGCTAATGTTAAATTCGTATTTCAAACTTTTATTAATATCTTGACAAAAAATAACTTGATCGATATAATTTTTTTTTTTTTTTTTTTTTTTTTTTTTGTTACGAGATACACTGAAGAAACCCAAACATAAAAAATATTTTTAATTTTGAACTATATTAATAAACTCATATTTATAATAATTGTTAATTATGACCTATATTAATTTTTACATAAAATGAATCCTAATGTTGAAAAATATGGGTGTGCAAATTTGCATCTCATTCCAGTTATTAGTTTTCGAGATATAAATAAACCTTTGTTTGGAGTGGTTTTGGGTTAACTCTTATAAAGTTTTGCATGAGATAACGAAGCAAATCCTAAAAAATGACAGAGAAAATTGAACAAAATATTTTATTTTTTATTTACGGGTAAAATTATATAACAACAACATCAAACGCAAAGAAACATGGTTTGTACGGCCATGCCTTTTTTCAAGGACTCTCCCACCAGTATTTTTATACTTTATATCTCCCTTTAAGTTTTAAGGCCTTTCTTAATATCAAAATTTGCTAAATAATAATACTGGTGCAGAAAATTAAGAAATTTCAAGGACTATACGAACTATGAGAAATGAAACAAAAATGATGATTTTTAAACATTAGTATTAGCACCAAGAATTCCTATTTTCTAAAGCCCCGCCTTTCATCGTTCTTTGGAACAAAACAATATAAAAAAGAAAAGTAAATGTGACTTTGAGTATTAGTGTTAAACCCCTTATTTTACGTTGACAAAAATATACACAAGTGGTATTTACTTCATAGATTACTGGTGATAAATTTTGAATCCTTTAAAGTTTAAACGAACACTAAAAGAAAAGAACTAACTAAATAGGCGGTGTTTACTGTTTAAAATAGAAAAGTAGGTTGAATGTAAAAATTGTCAGTTAAAAAAAACGAATGGAATTGGAATGCAAGACAGACTTGTAAATCGTTGCTTAACTGCCGTCATAGTTAAAGGCTTAATTTTTTTTACTTTATATGTTGCTTTATTTTATTTATTTATTTATTTGTGTGTGTGTGTGGGGGGGGGGAGATTTTATTATTTTAAGGATACTTTAGTCTTTAAAATTTTGTAAATATATTTTAAGTTTATATATATATATTTTTTAAATATACTTTAACTTTTAAAAATATATTTTAATGCTTTTTCGACCGCAGGATTTTGTTTTTTTGACAGTAAGGTTAATTATGGGCGTTATTCTCTCAAAATAAAATATTTCAAAACAAATTTTCTGTATTCACAGTTATATTACAAATGGATGTATATTATAATTATATTGTTTTTAATCAATATATTTCTATCCATAGTATATTTTATTGCAAAAATATGAACACTGGTTACATAATTAAGAAATAAATAACATACAAATTACGAAAGAAACGCCCGCTGACAGAGTTACAGATTTTCAAATGACGTGAATCTGCGTCAGTAGTCGCGAAAGCGTTAATTAAGAAATTATATTTTCATAGAAATTATAAAACAAATCGTACAGTTCCAAAGAGTTCAACTGACCGAAAACTCGTAAGTGAGATTAAAATTGTTTAATATTTACTTCATGAAACCTTACAGTAATTTATCCGAAAAGGTTTAGTTTATGCGTTGTTGTATATATATAGCTATATTATTTCAGTTCGTATATTATGTCACACGTACGGAAGAAAATTTAAGCTTTATTGGTGATCATTATATCCATGATAGACACTTTTTAATTGAAAAATATTGTACTTTTTTAAAAAGTATTGTCTGACCAATCGAAAGTGTAATTAATTTAAATAGACCTAAAATTATCTAAAGAAGTACTCAGAGCAGCCAACCTAATCCGGCAAATTGTTAGTACCGCCCCTTTTTCTACACCACTTAATTTTCAGAGTATTTGTTTTCTTAATTCATCGTAACTGCATTTGAAGAGAATTACTCTAAAAATTAAGTGGTGTAGGAAAAGGGGCGGTACAAACAAATTGCCGAATTAGGTTGCAGCTCTGAGTACTGAACTGAAGTATATACGTATCCAAAAAAACTAAATTCAAAATAATTAAGGTACTGCAAAAGCATTCGAATTTCTATTAAATTTTATAACTCTTTTTTTCTTGAAATATTAGATCCCCATCATACTATAGGTATGGGGAACTTAGGTAATCGTGAAAATTTTCGACCTCGGTTTTTTGACTTTTTTACACGTTTTCAGGTGTGAGGAATCCGAAAATGACAAAATTTGTATGGTGTCTGTCTGTAGGGTGTCTGTTAGTGCGTTAGTCTGTTTGTGTGTTAGTCTGTGTACACGATATCTCAAGAACAAATTGTCGTAGAGAGGTCAGATCAGTTTTAATATATTACTTTCGACACTCGCAAGAACCCTATTCCTTTGCAACATTCGAATTTAAAAACTTCGTAAGTTATTAGAAATTTACGATTTTCTTAACATGGGAGAATAGGACAAAAATTCACTTAAACGTGCATTAAATGGAAACTTTTTACTGTAAAAATGTCAGACCAGTTTTAAAATATCAGTTTTGATGCCGGAATGAACATCAGTAACTATAAATATGCTACTTTGAAAATTTCGCAAGTTATTGGAAATTTACGAATTTCTTAACATGGTAGTATAGGACAAACTTTCACATAAACGTCAATTTTTAGAGATATTTTCATCGTAAAGATGTCAGACTACTTTTGAAATATTATTTAGGACACTGGCATGAATATTAATGACTATGAATTTTCCAATATAAAAATTTCGTAAGTTATTGGAAATTTACGAATTTCTTAACATGGCAGAATAGAGCAAAATTTCACATAAACGTCAATCTTGAGGGATATTTTAATCGTAAAGATGTCAAACCACTTTCGAAATATTATTTTGGATACTGGCATGAATATCATAGACTATGATTTTTCCAATTTAAAAAATTCGTATGTTATTTGAAATTTACGATTTACTTAACATGTCAGAATAAGGCAAAATTGAGCATAAACTTCCATTTTGTGGATCCTAAATACATTAGACAACTTCAAAATTACATTTATGATATTTGTTTGAACATGATTGAATACAAATATTCTGATAGGAAAATTTCGTAAATTATTCGTAATTTACGATTTTACCGACATAGCGAAATTGTAAATATTTCATATAAATATGAATTTTGAGGATTATTTCATTGGAAATAGTAGCATGAAAACTAAACAACGGAATTGACCCTGATAAAATAAATTAATAGATTAGAATAAGATAAATATATCGAAATAAACGGTGGATAGCCTATTAGGCGGGGATTTCATTCTGTTACTGCATCAAGCTTTGGTCAAATTCATTTCTTTTAACATGATTATAATATGTCTGGCACTAGAAATTTATGAGAACATAAATATGATGGGGGAACTGAGCAGAGTCCACCTATGCCAACTAGTTTCCGGTGTGAAACAGTAAAATTTTGTCTGATCGTAATTTTATATTTCTACATTTACAGATAACCCCCAACACATTTTTGATTATAACTCTATGAATACTAAAGATAAAGTATACAAACAGTATACTTTTCCGCACTGCTAGACCATAGCCTCCTAAAGTAGATGCCTGTCGCGTGTCTCGGAAACTTGGCAACAGTTCAAGCGGTAGACAGCGCCACCTGGTACAGATAACGGACTTTTTTATTCAACTGTCACCAATAATTTTAAGAAGTGATATATGATATATGTTATCGACGGTTTTTCGATTCTATTCGCCAAATTACCCTTTAAAAAGTTGTTGTGGTTCGTGAATAAAAAAGTCGCGCAATCTGTACCAGGTGGCGCTGTCTACCGCTTGAACTGTTGCCAAGTTTCCGAGACACGCTGCAGGCATCTAGTTTAGGAGGCTATGGCCGGACTTTCAGAAATTCGAATATGAAGTCTAAATTGGATGTTGCTATTGAAAAAAATCAAAGTTGGCGCTCATTTCAATATGTAGATAACCCCTAATTCAAAATTCGACAAAATTTTCAGAAAGTGCAGTTAATTTCCTGTTGAATAGTGTCTAATAAATTTTTCTGCGTCAATTAATAACAAAATTACAGCGAGTGTTGCGTTTTTTTTTTTTTTTTTTTTTTTTTCCCGGACTGTACAGTCACAAAAAAAAAAAAAAAAAAAAAGCGACCCCCCCACCTAATTTCGCCGTAAATTATCATAGAAACATGCGGCTGGTACCTATCGATCTGTAATAATGTCTAGATTTTAATGCTATAGTTAGATTTTGCTTAAAGGGTCATCTACATATTAAAACAGGCATAAACTTCATATTTTTTCAATGACAATCTTTATCTTTGACCTCATATTCAGATTTCTGAAATCAAGGCGGTTCGGAAAACATACCTATTTATATACTTTAAATCAATTATAAATAGAGTTACACGTGAAAATGTGTTAAGGGTCCGTCTATACATTTAGAAAAAAATATCTTGATCTACCACAAAATAGACATTATTTATTAAGTTTCACACCGGAAAAAAAGTACAGAAATGTTAATTACAAAACAAAAAATAATGTCAATTGGAAGAACTCGCTGTGTTAGCTTATGAATTAAAAGTTTTTTATTGGTTTATATTTATTAAACATCGAATAGTTAAATACATCACTTCATACGAAAAAAATTAAATAGCTTGAGTCATATGAAACCTAGAATGTTGAATTACAAAAATCTGGATACCAAGATAAAAGAATAATAGTAATAATGATAATAATATTAATACCGGTTAAAAAAAAAAAAAAAAAAAAAAAAAAAAAAAAACATGAAAAACTGACATTGACAGATTTTAATTTAGTGCCAGAGGCCTACTGCTAAACTTGTTAATATCGACAAATTCTTCTTTAGTTAATTCGTGACGATCTAAATTCCATGATAAAGTTTTCATTAAATCAAACCAATGTGTTTCAGCTGCAGATATTGTAACAAATAACGTTGGAAGTCCAAACTGTCTTATAGCCGCAAAACAACGTTTTTTCTCTTTTTCCCAATGAGGGGGAGGTGTGCCTTGGGGGGGACTCATGTCAAAGGTGTGCCTTGGGGGGGGACTCATGTCAAAGTTGTACCTTGTGGGGGACTCATGTCAAAGTTGGGCCTTGGGGGGACTCATGTCAAAGTTGGGCCTGTGGGGGGACTCATGTCAAAGTTGGGCCTTGGGGGGACTTCATTCAATAAATCCCCATTCAATAAACCGACTGAAATAGGCCCTTAGCACTATTAAGAGTGCATTATAAAAATTCGACAACGCTGTACCGACTGAAATAGGGGTACCTTGGGGGGGACTCATGTCAAAGTTGGGCCTGGGGGGGGACTCATGTCAAAGTTGGGCCTTGGGGGGGACTTCATTCAATAAATCCCCATTCAATAAACCGACTGAAATAGGCCCTTAGCACTATTAAGAGTGTATTATAAAAATTCGACAACGCTGTACCGACTGAAATAGGGGTACCTTGGGGGGGACTCATGTCAAAGTTGGGCCTTGGGGGGACTTCATTCAATAAATCCCCATTCAATAAACCGACTGAAATAGGCCCTTAGCACTAATTAAGAGTGACGTATAAAAATTTGACAACGCTGTACCGACTGAAATAGGGGTACCTTGGGGGGACTCATGTCAAAGTTGGGCCTGGGGGGACACATGTCAAAGTTGTGCCTTGGGGGGACTTCATTCAATAAATCCCCATTCAATAAACCGACTGAAATAGGCCCTTAGCACTAATTAAGAGTGTATTATAAAAGTTCGACAACTGTACCGACTGAAATAGGCCTCTAGCACTAAAAAAAAAAAAAAAAAAAAAAAAAAAAGAAAAAAGAAAAGTGTTTAATATTTAAAAAAAGAGCTATATACTTCTGTTGGGTACATTTTTATTTTATACAGTAAGAACCGCATGAGAGGGTTACTATAAAGTTTTACATTTAATTTTAGGCGTACAAACCAACAATATATAATATACAAATATATGGATAACAAGATTTAAGCTAAAATCTGAGAAGGATATTTAACACTTTCGCGACCGCTGACGAAGATCCACGTCATTGGAAATCTGAAACTCCTCCAGTGGGCGTTTTATTCACAATTTGTGTGTTACTATATTTCTTAAGAATATTCCTTTATATTCATATTTATATAAACAAAATAGTATGAATACAAATACTTTCAGTAGAAAAAGTATGATAATTATGTATATTCATTTGTAAAATAAATATGGATATAGAAAACCTCGTTCTGACTTAATGTAGTTTGAATGAATAACGCCCACAGGCGGAACAGACTATCTAAAAGGCAAAAACATGCGGTCGCGAAAGTGTTTTATATTCAATGAAAAGGAGATACTGTTAAAAATCATTTCTATTTTAAGTAATACTGCCTAGTCTTTATACGTGACACAAAATTAAAACTTAGATGTCACGTATAAACTTAGCATTAAAAGTAATAATGCATATTACTTTGCTTTAAATTCTTTTTCTATAATAAATCTCACGCCAGAATAATGAATTTTAAAAACTTAAAAAAAAAAAAAAAAAAAAAAAAAAAAAAAAAAAACTATTTTCCACTATATTATTTAGCATTAAAAAAACATTTAATAAAAAATTAATATTTTATTACAAATGCGAAAATGTTACGACAAGATTAAAACAGAAAATTTGTTTTAAAAAAATCTGATAAAAATAATAAATATTAATTATATTAATTTAAAAAAAGGAAAAAAAAAAGTATTGTTCACTGCGTATCCTCGTCTTACGGCGTTTTCTAAATCATGATATTTAACTTGAGGTGCACGAATCCTAGAATATTCAAGTAAAAAAAAAAAAAAAAAAAAAAAAAAAAACGACAACAGGGATAAAACAGAATTTTTTTAGCAGTGATAAACTAAGAAAATTATGTAATATTTAAGGACAAAGACTTAACATTTCAGAATCGAATAAACTTCTTTTTGCAACGGAAGCCACGCCTTTACACAATTTTTCTTAAACTTTATATTATAAAACAAAATTATTTTACATACTTCCAATTAAATCACTTAAATTTTGTCTTCAGCATTCAATGTAGTAAATGCCACTGACATTTATGCATACCAGCGTCACATATAGAGTCATATACGAGTATGCAAACTAGTTTTTTTAATACTGTTTTCGCAATATAGAGGCGGGGCTTCATTTCTTTTGGAATTCTTTCCCAATCTCTTGCCTGTATTGCGATAATTTTTATAAAAAATAAGCCAATCTCCTTGTATTAATAAAATCTGTACGCGTGTGTTTTTTTGTCTGTGTGTGTGTCTGTGAGAAACGGCTTGAAACGGATAAGGCTCCGCCGCTAATGGTCGCACGGACTTCGAACAGGTACCGTCGGACAGAAAATTTATCGCAGATGTACGATATGTAATTTGCTAAACGATGCGGCCCTAATTAGCGGAGATATTAATTAAAATGTCGACCATTGTCTAACGAAAAAACGATTCAAAATGGCACGCAATCATCATTTTCGCCCGGGAACGCTCACCTTGAAAGAAAAAGGAAAGAGGGAAAATTTCTGGGTTTTTGAAAAGCGATCGCTTCCGATCTGTTGGAAATATCGAAAATACACCTGTACGACGAGAAAGAGCATTTATTACCGATTCTTACGGTACATTTTTTTTTTAAAAAAATACGGATTTTTTATATTTTTAAAAAAAGTTTTAAAAAGGGTCGAAAATTTCTCTTTTTCGCGGTCGTTTTTTTTTAAACGACCTGTACGAACGAGTATTCCTTCCATTTCTTAACAGCTGGTATATAAAGAAAGGCCATTTAATCCTCTTTCGAACCATATAAACATTTTTACAAAATACGGATTAGCGATCCATATTTTTAGATTTTACGAAACATCGATTTTTTCGCAAAACATTTTATAACTCAAAAACGTTTAGAGATAAATCATTTCTTTTTTTTTTTTGTATATAGATCTAGCTTTCATAATTAATTTCCCAAAAGATTGAGCGAAAATTTCAAAAACTGAATAAGTTATAAATTTTTTAATTTCACGCTTGAAACCCATTGAAATAGAATACCCGACCTTCCTTCGATGAGATTCTATTACGTGTTCATTGCCACTTTTCGTTACCACGGGAACCAGTTCAACGAAGAGAGATTTCTGCTTTCTCGACGAAAGCAAAGGGAAAAAAAAAAAAAAAAAAAAAAAAAAAAAGCAGCGATAAATGAGGTCACGTGTTTTGGTTCTGCGATTAAAAATTGCAATACGCGTATTTCAATTTCTCAGCTACTAATTAAAATAATTTCATAAGTAATACATCATTAGAAAGCTTTTTTGAATTGGAATCGAACAGTGGAATACAGAAATTTGTACCGCCAGATTGCTCTGTAATATTTTCAAATTTCAATATTTCAATTTCTAATTATGATTAAATTATTTTTAATACATCATTCGAAAGATATTTTAAAGTTCTTTTATATTATCGAAAATTTTCACCAGATTTACACGTTTTGAAGTGTCCTGAATCAATTTTCTTTTATGCCACTGTAATATTTTCAAATTTCAATACTTCAATTTCTAATTATGATTAAATTATTTTTAATACATCATTCGAAAGATATTTTAAAGTTCTTTTAAATTATCGAAAGTTTTGAACAGATTTTCACGTTTTGAGATGTCCTGAATACGTTTTCTTTTGTAACTCAGCTACTAATTAAAATAATTTCATAAGTAATACATCATTGGAAAGCTTTATTGAATTGGAATTGAACAGTGGAATACAGAAATTTGTACCGCCAGATGGCGCTGTAATATTTTCAAATTTCAATATTTCAATTTCTAATTATGATTAAATTATTTTTAATACATCATTCGAAAGATATTTTAAAGTTCTTTTAAATTATCGAAGGTTTTCACCTGATTTACACGTTTTGAGGTGTCCTGAATCAGTTTTCTTTTATGGCGCTGTAATATGCGCAGAGCGCACGGGGCTGCGCTTCCGAAGGCAGTGGGGACCCGGTGCGAGTTTTTACCCGATAAGAAATGATTTTTTTTTTAGGGGGCACGGAGGGTCAGGGAAGGAATACGCACGCGCAGCGCGTGTATCCCTTAAGTTGTGCGTGCGCAGTGCGCACGCGACTGCGCTGCCGAAGGCAGTGGGGACCCAGTGCGAGTCTTTTCCCGATCAGAAATGATTTTTTTTTAAGGGGGCACGAAGGGTCAGGGAAGGAATACGCGCGCGCAGCGCGTGTATCCCTTAAGTTGTGCGCTTTTTTTTGTTAGGGGGTACAAAGGGTCAGGGAAGGAATACGCGCGCGCAGCGCGTGTATCCCTTGAGTTGTGCGCGCGCAGCGCGCACGGGACTGCGCTGCCGAAGGCAGTGGGGACCCGGGCCGACTTTTTACCCAATCACAAATGATTTTTTTTTTTTAATTTCTTTTCTTAACACTAAAAGTTACTGTTAGTGATTCATTAATTATAGTGATTCATTTGAAAATACTGACCCGCTAGCAGGCGAAGCCCGCTAGTTTGTATAATAAACATCGAAATGTTTCTTAGAAAGCAATTAGAATAACATAAAGGTAAATTAAAATAGTTTTTCGTCAAAATGTATAGAGATATTGACTCACAGAGGATACAAATTATAATAAGTGACGCCCCCCTAACAGCAGTAAAAAATGAAATATCACTGTAACTCAAAAAATAATTATAGGAACGAGCTGAAAATTTGGAAACCCATGTTTTTGATGATGCCCATTCTATTCGTGCAAAAATTAACATAGGTCATAATTGATAATTTTTTCAAATATGAATTTATTAATAATTTTCATAATTCAAAAAATGTTTTTTTTATCAAAAATATGCTTGGAATATGTTTGGGTCACTTCATTCTAACGCATAAAAAAAAAAAATTGAATATACTAATTTTTTGGGAAGATATGAATGAATGCTTGTCACGTTCTTTTAACATTAGCATCCCCATACTTTTACAGCTTATAACTCTGTGAAAAATTGAGCAAAATATATAAACTATACCATTTTCCGCGATGATTTGTTCCAAAGAATTCAAATAAATTATAAAAAATAGGGGTTACCATTGAAAAAAATGAAGTTAATGTCAGTTTTAATATGTAGACGACCCCCAAAGAAAAATGTAATTATACCATTATAAACTAGACCTTATCACAAATCGATTGGTACCAACCACATGTTTCTACGACAATTTATGTCGAAATTAGGTGGGGGGGTGGCGTTTTTTTTGGGGGGGGATGACTGTACATAATTATTGCCTAGTTTTAATTACTATCGGGAGAGAAGACAATAGGAAACACTTAACAAATGTAAATTTATGAAACGGTGTCGAATAAAAATTCAAATGAGAGGTTTTTTAAGCGTTATTAAATGATTCCAGATTGCTGATTAACCAGTTTTATTTACCAATAAAAGCTATTTTTAAATTTTCATAAACCATTAGGATAAGATTTTATTCAATTTCATTTAAAATTTATGTTAAGATTTTTTTTTTTTTTTTTTTTTTTTTTACGGAATTAAAAAAAAAAAAATTGTAAAGAGTAATTCTATAAACAAAAACCGAGAGTCCGTAATAGGTTATTCGTCCCCAAAACTGAGGATAATATTAAATTGATCACGTGTATGAAATTTTTGCATTAATTATTTTAGAACATATGCAGTTTAAGTTTCCATCAATATGATTTATACTATTCTAGTAATTGTTCGTTTTTTAAGGGCTCAAATATTCACAATTTTGTATTTTTGGCAAAAAATCCCCATTTTTGGAGACTTGATTTACATTTTTTATATGGAAGCAAAGGTGCAACACTTTCTAATTGACGTATATGACTGCAATGCATTATGAAGTACAGTATGACACCAATTATAGAAAAAACATTGCGCCGCTACGCTCACATAATATAAATGAAAACACAACACATATTACAGTGAACGCTACGATACTCATACTTGCCAACATCCTAATTAATATTCCGTAGTGTTGTTAATTTCGCCCTTTTTTTCACACCAGAAAATTTTTAGAGTAATATTCTCCAAATGCATTTGCGATTAAATAAGAAGAAAAATACTCTAAAAAGATACTGGTGTGAAAAAGAAGGTGGGGCTAACAATACTACCGAATATTAATTAGTATGTTGCCAACTATGGATACTAACTTCTCTCTGCTCGCAAAGACTTATGAAATCTAATTTATCTAATTAAATACCATTAACACACTTTTGTTACATTAAATATTCTTTAAAAAATATTTAAGTCTGTTTTTATCGCTACAGTTTACATTTTAAACAATAATTACACTTTCAGTACGGAGGGTAGTACAGGGTGGTTATAATTAAACTTCCCCTATAAACAGCATCCTACCGCGCAAACGGGTGAGCGGAATGCAACGAAATTTGGTATATAGACTATACACGAGATGTGCTCACTGATTTTCGAAAAAAAAAAAAAAAGCTCCAAAATGTCTACCAGAGGGCGCCTTTTTCTAGAAAAACATTAAATTTAACACAATAAACGACCTAAACGGAATACAGAAACAATATTAACATTTCTTGATTTGTTTCTGATCATCTTGTCATCGAACTACATTAAGTAAAGGTAAGGAAAAAATAACAGAACATTGTTTGAGAAAAAAGAAAAAAAAAAAACAGTTCAGTTTGCAGAAACAAGAACAAATTAGGACGAAATTGCACAAGAGGGGCAGTTGTTAATCGTGTCCAGGACGATGTAGGGAAAGGTGCTCCATGTGACCACCCTCCTTCATCTGCAAAATTTCAAGTCGATGGACTGTGTGTTCAACAGCTGATCGTAACTGATCAGTTGTGATGCTTCGCACATGAAGTGTTATGGAGTTCTTTAAGTCATTCAACGTCGCAAGCTCCACGACACACCACACTTTTTAAGTGGCCCTATAACCAGAAATCTCACGGATTTAAATCCGGCGAACGTGGTGGCCATGGATTACGAAAGAAGCGACTAATAACACGTTCGTCTGTGAAGTGTTGGAGCAATAGCGCCTTCACGGACATATGGATTAGGGGCGCACCATCCTGCATGAAAATAGTAGATGTAAGGACCTGCCTTTGCTATAGTTGCAGCGCAACAAACGTGGTGGCCATGGATTACAAAAGAAGCGACTAATAACACGTTCGTCTGTGAAGTGTTGGAGCAATAGCGCCTTCACGGACATATGGATGGGGCGCACCATCCTGCATGAAAATAGTAGATGTAAGGACCTGCCTTTGCTATAGTTGCAGCGCAACAAACGTCTGTAGCATGTCATGGTACCGTCGGGCCGTAACGAAACATGCGACAGGATCACGTGCAGTTATTTCCTCAAAGAAGAATGGCCCAAGGATGAATGTTACCTTGAATCCACACCAGGATGAACTTCTAATTTCCCCGTCCCTTCAAATCTTTTGGCTCGGATACCTTTAGTAGATATTGGTTTACGCTGTAGGTTCTTTATACGACGAAATTCACAAACTGCAGAAGAAGCATTATCCTTGTTTTCGTAGAACAGTTTCACTAATAACGCACGTTCAACTAAAGATACCGTCATCATTACAGCCGGAAACATCGACATAAAACATGACAACTTCTACAAACGTTTAATATCATAACCTGTTTTGCATAAAGCTTCCTCTTCTTCGCAAGCATGCAAATCTCGGCATTTTTTTCCTAGAAGTGACAGCTTTTTCCGGTTTTACATTTTATTGCTCATAATTCTTGTTCTGGATTGTTAATATTGTTTCTGTATTCCGTTTTGGTCGTTTATTGTGTTAAATTTAACGTTTTTCCGGAAAAGAAGCCCTCTGGGGGACATTTTGTAACTAAATTATTATTATTTTGACCGTGGTTAGAGAACCGGCAGCCGGGTAAGTATTATAGACCCGGCAGTCTTCTGCGCTTGCGTATTAGAACTTCCGCGTATGGCATACTTGATCTGTATGTAGCTGAAGTGCCGGGTGAAACAGAGAAGGAATATTTTTTGAATGATTCTCATTCCTAACAGGTAAATACATCAAAGTAAACAATAAATAGTGTCAGTCAAGCATATAAGTCTGATGTGTATTTTAACAATTAACAAACAAGCAAATGAATAAATAGTGCCGGTAGCAGTTTTTTAATCAGTCAACATTGTGATCAATCCAGCTGTTGCTGCCCTCTTTCGAAATGATTTGAAACCACATATTTTCTAAACACCTTTGGAGAAATAACGCAAATTTGAAAAATCAAATTTCTTATATTATGCTGATTGAATTAAAATTTAGATTAATTATTTTTAAATAATTTAGTTTTTAAAAATCCTAATATAATAATAGAAACTATTTTGGCGAAACCATGCAAAGTTAAAAATAAAAATTTTTGTACGATACTGATTGAATTATTATTATTATTATTTTTTTTTTTTTAAATATATTTAGCTTTTAAAAATTCAAATATAATATTTTAGAATAATCATCGGAGAGACCATGCGAAGTTGAAAAAATAACTTTTTTGTACTATATTGATTATTATTATTATTATTATTATTATTATTATTAAATATAATCTAGTTTTTAAAAATCAAAACTTATTAAAATAAAATTATAGAATAATCTTTCGAGAAATCATGTAAAGCTTAAAAATTAAATTTCTTGTACTGTATTGATTAAATTAAAGTTTTAAAAAATAAATTTTGTTTCTAAAAATCCAAATATATTAATAAATTTGTATATGAAAAAAACATGCAAAGTTCCAAAAATCATTTATATATACTATACTGATTAAAATAAATTTTTAAAAATATATTTACTTATTAAAAGCCAAAATATAATAATATATTAAAACAATCTTTCAAGAAATCATGCAAAGTTTAAAAATTAAATTTTTTGTATCATACTGATTTTGTATCATACTAAAATTTTTAAAAATATATTTAGTTTTTAATAATCTAAATATAATGTATTAGAAAAATCTTTGGAGAAATTTCGCAAAGTTTAAAAATTAAACTTCTTGTACTATGTTTATTACATTGAAGATTTAAAATATATATTTAGTTTTTGAAAATCCAAATATAACAATGAATTAGAATGATCTTTGGAGAAACCACGAAAAATTGAAAAATTAAATTTTTTTGCACTATACTGATTAAATTAAATATTTTAAAAATATGTTTAATTTAAAAAAATAAGAATATAATAATACATTAGAGTATTTTTTCGAGAAATCATGCAAAGCTCAAAAATTAAATTTCTTTTAATATACTGATTAATTTAAAAACTATATTTAATATTTAAAATCCAAATATAATAATACGTTAGTAATGTGGTGGTTTTTTTGTAATGTAAAATTCCCCCCCCCCCTTTCCCCATTTTATACACGTATATTTCAATCATATGCATTATCAATTTTCTAAAATTTTTATTTTTAATTTGAATTCGGAAATAATATAATATCTCAGAAATATCTGTAGCATTTGAGCGATTTATTTAACTTAATTATATTAACTTATTTAACGGAAGACAACGTAGCGGATAAAGCAAGAAATATAAGAGAAAATAAAACTGAATAATGAAACAAATATTTAACGAGATAAATCAAGACAGAGATTTGAAATATAAAACGTGGTCAGTACCAATGAATGCGAATTAAAACAGCAATATGAATTATCAAAAGCACGTGTTGATAAAAGTCGTTCACTTTACCGGCAGATGAATAATAAATCCCCCGGCAGTCATACTGCGCAAGCGTCAGAACTGCCGGGAGTATAATAGACACCCGGTTGCCGGTTCTCTAACCACTGCGTATTATTATTTTTTTTTTCGAAATTCTGTGAGCTCATCTCGTGTATAGTCTATGTAACAAATTTCGTTGCATTCCGTTCACCCGTTTGCGCTGTAGGGTGCTGTTTATAGGGGAAGATTAATTATAACCATCCTATATAAATAGAACTACAGTAAATTCCGGATTACCTGCGGGCGCAAGAAAAGTACGGAAACATTAACACGTTCAGCGCCATGTCAACCATCGGTGGCTAACACTGAACTTTCCGTTTAGGCCACGTCAGCCACCGGTGGCTGACAGTGTGAAATATGATATTAAAAAACAAAAGAAAAAATACATAGTTTTAAGTAATTGCTGACAATTTATTAAAAATTAACTTAATTTTTATTTATTATAGGATTATATCATTAAGGCATTTTAATTGATTTTATTGAAACACGGTAAACATAACACGCTTTTAAGCAGCGCGCGTGGCCTGAATGGGATTTCCTTAAGTCACCAAATTATTATTATTATTATTATTATTATTATTATTATCTTATTTATTTATTTTTTGTTTTAAATCAAACTGCATTAACTAAATTCTCATTAATTACAAATAGTCATGCTATTATAATGATTTCTACATTTATAATATTTTCAAAGAATGTCAACGCAGTTATGGTGCAACAACATTGTTTATATCTAATTCTTAAAGTTTTGCAACCAATACAAAGTTTGCAAATTTTAATTAAAATGGCGAAAACTTATGACAACTTACACTTAGGATAGTCTTAAATATATGTATATATATATACATATGTATATGACTCACTATAGTTCAAGTTATCACTACAAGAAAATATTTTAATACGTTTTTATTATTCATTTTCACATAGATATCATATTTTTTCAAATATTTGCTCCATTAGGTGATCCGTATATTATCATCCTTTTTCTCCTGGCATTAGCATCACGCCTTCTGGGATTGGCAGGCATAAGAGAAGATGCTAGCTTACACCTAACACTTCACTTTTCTCCTTTTCATATGTTGATGTTGATGTTATTTATTTATTTGTATGAACCACCATTGGCCGGGGGGTGTGCCATCTCTGCATCGTCTCCTATTATTGGTATCCTTTCCGTGGAGAATCATAATTGTGATGGCATGTCTCCGGATCACCTCTGGGGTGAGTCCTAGACCGTCGCCAATTGCTCATTGCGCAACACTAGCGCGACGTAAAACTCAACCAACCAACCAACCTATTATTGTTTTTTTTACATATATAGATACATATATATTATTTTGCAATTCATGCCATTTTTCTGCTTGATTAAAACAACTTCTTTTTTAACTTATTAAAATGTCATTTTAATTGATTTATTTTCATTTCTGAAATGCTGTGACAGATTTTGTGCCATTTTATTGCTTGTTATTTAATTTTAATTAAATTTAAATTTTATTTACTTTTATCAATTTTATTGTTGATATCATGTTGTGTTCTTTACAACATTTTAAAATTGTAAAAATACAGTGTGCAATTAATATGTTTTGGATTTTTTAAAATTATAATTTTATTAATGTATTTATGTTTACGTTTTTACTTATTATTATTATTATTATAATTAGGAAATTTTACACTTCAAGCATTGTGCACATTTAAAATTACCTATTAAATAATATTTTTTAAGAAATGCAAACGCATATATTCTTTTAGCACAATAACATTAAAGGGGAAAAAACTTTTTATGTACAATCATTGAAGTAATTGTAGTTGAATTTAAATTTGGTTATATATTATTTCAGTTTATATTCGATTCTCTGGCAATAAATAACACTTCGTAACGCTTAATCGTTATGACTATCAGTGAATGGTAAAATAATTTTCGTGATATGCATTTCCTTTAATAACTTTGCGATACGGCTTAAGAACAGAAAAATAATAATAATTTTCGAATTAGTGAATCCTTATTATCAGGTAATTAAGAGTAAATTACTATAAGAGCAGAGTTTTTTTTATTGTTACCTGACAAGTTTTATTTCTATAAAACTATATTGTTTTTTATAATTTATAATTAAAGTAAGATAAAAACATGTAAATTTTGCATAAGGCGAATAAGATTTAAGCTAAAAGTTATAGAAAATACTAACGTTGTAAAAGAGCGATAAAAATATATATTGTTATATACTAACACAATCTTTTAAATTATATCCCCCGCCTCTTAAAATAAATAAATAAATAAATAAATAAAGCCTTGTTAAATATTTTGCAATTATTGTCTCCAGTAAAACATTCAATGTGTTTTAAAATTTTTCTACAAAAAAATGAAAATTACGAATTTTAATAAATTATTTAGAAATTTTTAAAGTTATTTTGCAAGTTTTTTATTGTAAAATCTGAAAATGGTCACGATTGTGTAACTTTATTGTCCTTTAAATATTATTTTCTTTAAAACTTTATATCTTAAAAAACTAACTGAGCTGCGCCCGCCCAGGCTTTCGGCAGATCTGAGCCCTGACTTTAGAAAAGAAATGTTAAATATATATATATAGTTTTTTTTTTTTTTTTTTTTTTTTATAGGGACACAGAGAAGATGCTTATCTCCAGATTTTAGTAAAGTAATAACATTCTGGGGAATTATTGAATAATTCAAAATAATAATGTACATAAAACGTAAAGCAAAATTTAAAAAATAAAATGCACAGTTTTATATTAAATGCACAGCACTATGCTAAAACTAAATTCGGGCAAAAATATGTAAACACACGTCTAAATGTTCGGAATGTTGAGTGGAGTCACTTCAGAATTTTTAAGTCTAATTTCCGAAATGCGTAGTCATTTCGCCTCTTCATTACTTACCATACATTCAATTTGTGAAATATATAATTTTAAATTAATGAAATTCATGCTTCATAAAAAAGTACAAATGCCAATGCTACAAAGCTCAGCGGTGCCATAAAAATGTTGACCATGAATTTTTGACTAATAAAAATCGTGTTTGTTGAATAATATGTATACATATATTCACTCGACCAAAAAAAAAAAAAAAAATCGTACTTATTACAAAAAAAAAAAAAAAAAAAAAAAAAAACACCTGAAAAAGACACAGACCAAATTAGGCTACATTTGGCGTAAAATTTTTAATTGAAAAAAAAAAGCCACTCTAAAAACTTTAATAAATGTATGTATGCAATTATTACGTGCATAGAAATATAAAAGTTTCATCTTGAAAAATTTTTTTAATTCCTAACACGCCAGAAATTTTACCATACATAATATTTAAATTTAGGATTGATATTTAAATAAATAAAAATTAATAAAGAAACAAAAAATATGAAATAAGAGATTTTTCCGTATAATTTATCATAAACAATTATTTAACATTATTTAAGGAAAAAATGATTAAGAAGTATTCAAAGAAAATTTTGTAAATCCCTTGATGTGTTTCAAAATTGGCTAGATCGCTTAAAAAAAATATAAAAACGTGATAATGGAAAATAAAATTAAATTAAATTAAATTCTTAAAAACACAATTGAAATTTAAAAGCAACGCATTTCAAAAAACTATATCTCTACTAGCTTCGGCTTTATTAGAGGCTAAGAGGATTTTCACTTGATGAAAAAAATACAGCTTTTCGAAACATACGTTTCAGTAGCTTAAATTTAAATAATATTTTAGGATTTCAATTCCTAATAATGATAACTATATTCAATAATGCATCCACTAGTTAATTTGAATACTTAATACTATGTATTTTTAATACATTATGAACATTTTAAAAACAGATTTTTTTTTTTTTCTTCTAGGTTTCCTTATTCACTTTTTCATTTTCTTTCTAGTCTTAACAAAAACAATATTCAAACATGAATTATTATTTTTAAAGAAAAGACTAAAATCCTAAAATAAATAAATAAGTAAATAAAAAATATGATATTTCTTTATTTCTGCAAATGTACTGGATTCGTAAGAACTTTAGATTTCCGGTTTTTGACTATACATTATAAGAGATCTGAGAACATTTCATCCATTTTTTTAAATAATGCCTGTCTGTGTGTCTGTGAGCCTCAGTGTAACAGACAAAGTTTTTCTGTCAGATCCAATTTCACCGAATTAAATGAAATCTTATATTTAGTTGCACTTTGAAATGAACTGGTGTCTGTCAACGTTTGGTGCATATCATTCAACAGGTGGCGTACTTTGCTACAACTTCCTCTCTTAACGGGTAGGTTTATCTCAGCTTCTATATAGTTTTGAGAATTTATATATAATAGTCGTTATTTTTGTGTAATTGCATCTAAAGGCTCTTAGAGTCAGGTTATAAAATGCTAATTTTCTGCATTTCTAGCTTGTTTTGGCATTAAAATAGCTTATTTTACTTCAAAAATACATTAAAAATTTTCACCAGGGTAGATATGGCCTTGGCAAAGAATTTAGCGACTTTATCGCTTCTTGGCGACATTAGCGAGAATATCCTTATTATCGTTATATCGATTATCTAAGCTCTAAATCGAATATTTCTCGAGATACTTGCAAATTCTGGAAGTGTACGAGGTTAGATAAAGAGATAGTATCCCGAAGCAGTTAGTTAGCTTTACGCCAAGTCATTGCAGTATAAAGAGCTCTGCTTGACCAGGCTTCTACTATTACTTAAGCTTATATGCTGTGTAGTATTCTTATGATACATTTCATGCTGTGATTTTATAGTTATCAGCTGTTATTTAAGCAGCGTTTTCTGTTGAATTTATACTTGGTTAACAAATCTGTAATCTTCTGTAAATAAACTTTTAAGCCTCTGCAAGACCTGTCACTCATTCACGGACAATTCGCGAATTCCAAGAACGCAACAACAGTATAGGTGCATCAAACAATATTTCGGATTAAATTTGGCCGCATATCGATTGATAGGTGCTGGAATTTCCACCCTCTTATCGGAAGGCTTTAGCTCAGCTTCTATGGTGTATAAATGCAACAAATTTGATATGTAAGATAATTATAAGGAAAACTACTCGCTGTCATGCTGCCCATTTCAAAATTTACATAGATTTCAGACCAAATTACTATATTATAATAATAAAGCAGAATGTTTTGTCATGGGCGCAACATACAAGTTGTTTTCTCTCTCTCTCTCTCTGTATATATATATATATATAATCCTTTTGATAGTAGAAGCAAAGAATGAGAACGAAGAATAGTTAGTCAAACAATTCACCAAAGAGACATACACACGCCAAACAAAGCAACAAGATTTCCCAAATTGATTCAATTATCAAGTTCAATATTAGCACTGACGCCAATCCGCTGTACAACAATACCTGTTACAAATTGAAATAAGACCGTGTAATTAAACTCTGATGAAAAGAAGGTTGACTCTAGGACAATATTTCAAGGTGAAAAAAGAGAACCCTGTAATGAACAATAATGCCCCATTAAGTGCAGTAGAAGCCAAGCAACAGACACAAGATCACCGAAACCACAAAGACCAATAAGAATGAACAATTACTCTATGCAGGAGAAGCCCAGAAAGATGAAAAAAAAATTCATCAGGGGAAGAAATACACACATTTAAAGAAAACAAATTTAATTTTTAACATCTCGCAAAACAAACGATACAACCAAATCCCACCAGAAAAACACAAACTAAATCGAAATCCAGGGAAAAAAACAACCTATTATATATAGGTTGGTATTATATAAGGGATTGGATTCACTGAAATTTTTGACAGCAGGTTTTTCATAGATTTACATGTTTTGAGGTTTCCTGAGCAGTATTTGACTATTTTCAGAAAATGTCTGTCTCTGTGTGTGTATACAAAATTCTGTGGGCACTGTATTAAAGGTCTACATGGGCCGAAATTTTGAGGCCCTGACCCATCCCGTTATGGCATCTAAAAGTTCGGCCCCGGCCCGGACAAAAACCGATAAATTTAAACCTAGATCGTTCAAAATAATAAATAAATAAATAAATAAATAAATGCATTTCCTAGCAAAAATTTTTAAATATCTACATTTCAGAGGCTTTATATATCCAAGCAATCGAATACCCATTAACAAAACTACTGATCATTTAGAAGACACTTACATATATGGACGGACAGCAGGCACACAGAAAGTCAAATCGAAACAATTAGTATTCATCAAACTAAGTTGGAAGGTATTAAAAATAGTTAATATTACTAAAAATCTATTGTCATTCATTTTCATTTATATCATGTAATGTATCCGAAAACATTTATGCGATCCTGTAAATAAAACATCAATGGTAATATAACCATTTCTGATGGAAAAAATGCTTTCACGAATTTTTCCATCAGAATATTTTGTTCCCTAGAAAGATATTTTATACTTTGGAAAGTAGAGCAAATGAACCTAAGAATTATCCTTCATAGTCCGAGATTATACAGGCCATAGGGCATAAAATCTCACAGACAGTAACCATTTAATTTCTTTTGTTTGTACCTCTGCACAAACTAATAGGACACAGATATACTATACTATATTGAATAGAAAACCTGCTATTGTGACCTTAAGTAATATGTATCAGTTTCGAGACGTACTAAAAATATTTACGGAAATCAGAGCGCGAACAGACAGACAGTCAGACAATCAATTTGGGAGTTATAAACACTTTTTAACAAAACAAAATTACATGTAATATACTAGCTTATAAAATTATGTGAAATAAATGATTAAAAAAACGTTTTATCATTTGCCTTCTTCGTTAATTAACGAGGAAAGTGAGAAAAAATTTTTCAGACCGACATAGCCCCTTAAAATTTTAGGGAGGCATACTATTGTAAAACATCGCAGCTATCGTAGATCACAAGTTGGATCGTACACTCCGCAGCAAAAGTATCCGAGCACTAGCAATAATCCCTGTCTAAAAAAAGTACACTTAATACTGCTTTGTTAAATAAATCCTTATCGAATCATGTTCTTAGGCAGACTAAGAACATGATTCGACAAGGATATATTAAGTGCACTTAATACAATCTTGTTCACAATTATTTTTACATTAGTCATTTCAAAACATAAAGTGTCCTTATAAATATATGAGGAGTGTATTACTATTGCCGAGTTTAATACCTACTAATGGCTGATGCCAAAAAAAATTTTCAGCATCAAAAACTTTTGCTCGTTAACATGGAGATGATAGATCTGTATAAATTATGCTATATCTATGCTCATAAATGCCTTTAAAACGAATGATTAAACCATAGATGTGTGATAATTTAAAACAAAATTATTGATGTTTTTTCCTTTTAACGGAAAAAATTTTGGGGTTGGGTGGGGGGGATGTATTGTTTTTTACACTTTTTTTAAACAAAACCGTCTGTACCCATCACGGAAAATAATTCTGATAAATAGCAATTTTAATAAATAATACAAATCTACAGTTAAAATTTTGATTTGATAATTTTGGCTGATTTTTGTGTTTTTTATTGTGTTGAGGCCGAAAATGGGGCCAGTTTTTCAATACAGTTTTGTCAATACAGGATATCGATACCGATACAATTTCTTCCCTGACACTCTTCCACCAATATAAGTAGTATATGATAATTTTTATAGCATGTTTCCATGGTTATGACTTCCAAAATTGAATTTCAGCATTTAGTTTTTACTTCTCATGGATAAAAATCGTCTGCATTCACCATAAAAAATAATTTCAATAACTAATAATTTAATAAATAATTTAACTGCGTGAATTTGTATAAGATTACTTAAAAGAAAGTCTTCTGGTGGCCATAACATAATTAGTTTTTTATGTATATAGCGAAAAGTAAAACTGTTAATGTATATTTTTACTGAACAAAATGAGCTGTTTGACTTGATTGTAACTGAGTCATGATCGTTCTTTCTTCCTTTTGGTTCAACATTTGTTCTCTAATAGCTTAATCTTCGTATGATTCCTACCCGTAAAAAATTGACATTAACTGAGAAAAGCATCATGTGTAACTGACGTTTAAAAGAATGCCTAGATGTCTAGACTTCCCTTAAATGTTTGTTATGAACATTTACGTTAGCTTTGGATCACTAACCCCTCTAAGAATGCCGTCATCACTAAAACCCTCTTATATTTGATGTCTCGCCATCGGACTTCCTTTTAGTTAAATTCTTGAATACATATATTGTTTTATTTTTTAAATCCAATAATTTTAACTATTTAGGAAGTTATTTTTACAATGCTGTTAAATTTATCAAACGCCTACAAAAAAAAAAAAAAAAAAAAAAAAAAAAAAGGATAGTAAAAATATTCAATTAACACAAAATAGCAATATCAACACTTCGTAAAAATGATTAGAGGTTAGTAACCCAAGGTTAATCATTTTGCTTCCTTCCGCTAGATAGCAGCACTGCAATTACATGGGCCGAAAAAAAGAGGAAAATGATTTGTGATTCACATTGTTCTTTCCATTGTTTTACCTTGCCCTTGTCTATCAGACCAAGGAATTCTTAAGTAGTGGCAGATCATGCTTTGATTTCTGCTGGATTCACTGACTAACGCCTGACTAACGGCCTGACTAACGCCAGGGCATGCGGGGCATTTACCCTGGGCCCCCCTTCTGGAAGAGCCCCCCCCCCCCCCCCAACAGGCATAAGCAGAAATTTTGCAACCTTAAGATCTCTTATGCCACTGCAAGGGAACCCCCCAGAATAAGCTTACCCCGGGGCTCCACATAGTCTAAGTCGGGCCCTGGCTGGATTTGAAATTTTATCTAAATTTTCTTTTCTCTTTACTTTCCGAACATATGTTATGTAAATAAAGTATTGGAAATTGGAATTATGAAAAATTCCGACTATAAAATTATGATGCATCGTTATGAGTTTTGATATCTCTTGAATTCATTTTTTCTTTCCAAATGTACGCTAATTTAAGGAAAGGATTGTAACCATAAGAAAAATTCCGACTTTGAGATCTTAGTGTATCTATATGTCCTAAAGACTTCTGAATTCCTTTATAGTATATTTACGATGAGGTAAGAGCATGAATGAACGCAATAGAGTCAAAGTTTTATTCATTTGAGCTTAGAAATGGAAGGTCAATGTATAAAAGTTCAACTGTATACATTTTTATGAGTGTAGGACTCTTAGTTAGTTGTCTTAAGGGGGAAAGACAAATTCTGCTTCATTATAGCCTATGGGCTCCAATCATTTGAAGTGTGCTAGCGCCTAAACTTCACAATCAATCAAGATTGAATTGGAAAGGCATATTTTAAGTCATCGTCACAATAACTATACGAAATTAAATATATGTATTATTATCATTATTATTATTATTATTATTATTATTATTTACAAGAGTTCAAAGTAGAATTCTTATAAATTACGATCTAAGACCTCAAATTACTTGAAGCTCTTACATATATTACATTGCTTTGCTAAGGTATGACCATTGCGAGAAAAAAATGTGCGTATTACTTTTAATTCTTTACAGGGAAGCATGGAAAAATTTATCTATATTATGCCATACTAGTATATAACCCCGTCAAGAACGACGGAAAGTGAAATCAATTAAGGTAGTGAATCAACGAAGGCTTTGCCTGCTTCGCTGGTCACTATATTTATATTTAGAGGAAATTCTTTTTTATATCACTTTATAAACAAAAAAATAAATAAAATAAATAAATAAATAAAATAATTTAAAAAAAAATCATAAAATTGCTTAAAAGCCCGCTTCTTGCCCCCGCTGCCTTCGATAGTAATCCACTCATTCGTAGACTCTCGGGTGCCTGTCCCTATTGCCTGTGACGATAGCTTTCCAGTGTGCTTCCATTGTGCTTATCAGATGACAGTTTCGAAACGTACAATATCGAAAAAATTGAGGTAGCTATTTAATACTTGAATCCCAGCTACATATGAACAACACTATATGTGGTGTACATAATATTTTCTTTCCCATTATTTTCTATATTTATTTGATTTATTCGATCAACTATAAAATGACAACAATTTCATGCCAAATATAATATTACAATATGCTATGATCGACTACATCTATTGAATGAGACAATTTTATGTGGTTATAATAGTAGTTGAGTTAGTTAATAGTATTTGGTATAAAGAAAAATAAATGATTAATTAATTAAATGTGTAAATCTGATCATAGTACAGCCTTAATATAGCTCTCTTTGTCGACTTTTGAATTTATATCGCCATTTTAGACAAAAGTACATGATTTATGAGATTATTTTTTCTGTTTCTTCCTTTTCTTTCTTTTCTGTTTTTCAATATTTTATAATTTATTCATATTTTTGATGCGCTACTTAGCTTAAAATGACTTCTACAAAAGTAGAGTCCCTGGCGAAAAATGTCCGATCTATTTCAGCATCAAAGTTTTAAAATATTACCCAGGATTATCAATGAATTAACTTTCATGCCAAGCGCGATTCATCCGTGCCAAAAACATACTATTAAAAAAAAAAAAAAAAAAAGTCTAAAATTGAAGTAAGGTTATGGTTGTTTTTTTACTCCATTTTCATATTTTCGTATGCATGAGCAAATTTAATATTTAATATATATATATATATATTTTTTCGCGTGAAACCAAATTTCATTTTATGAAAAAATAAATAAATAAATAAATAATAAATAAAAAAATAAATAACTGGTAAATTTTTTGGCAACAATTATAAATTAAAATGTCCAATTTTGAAGTTATTATCAGGTTATTATTTTCCTGTTTTAATTAATTTTAAAAAATCTAATCAAAACTTTGTTACAAATAAGGTAGTAAATGAAAGAAGCGGTTTTTCTGAATCCGTCGGACTAAACTGCTTATCGATCGGACAATTAGATTTTTTAAAATTAACTAAAGTATGAATAATAGGTCGCAACTTGCTATATAGATGAGTACGAACCGGAATCGTCACCTCTCTTGTAAATTATATAAATAGATAGGGCTTTGCATTAAATTATTTAAAAGAGAATGCAAGTGATTTTTTTAAATTTATTAATATTTTCCCATTTTCAAAGGCACACAAAATAATTCATATGCATTAAGGTCCATTGTACAAACATAGGAACTTCCGGAGAAATTAGTACACACTATTAGGATTTTAACTTTTGTTTATTTGCTGATTTATTCTGTGATTTAAATCTATTTAAAATATCATTAATTTCTATATGATTGGAAAGTCGAGTAAAGTCACTCTAGATTTTTGCTATTTCTTCATTAATGTCATGCATGTGACTCAGTGAACACGATAGCTGCCAAACGCTTTATTCAATTGAGCTCAAATTTGATAGGTAATTTGAGAATATGCATTAAAATCTATATATATTCAAATTATGTAAAATTTATTTTTATAGTGTTAAATCGTTTAAAACAGAAAGAAAAATAATAATTCTGTGTGACATTCACATGATTTTCTATAACCCTGCATTAAATCACTATAAAGACTGATTATAGAAGAAGAGATAACAAGTATTGCATCATTAAATTTAATATGTATTACATTGCTTTCCTAAAGTACAGTCATTATGGAAAATGTACTGTGTACTGTTTATAGTTCTTTTACAGGGAAGCACGAAAGAATTTATGCATATTACGTTATCTTCGGGCTAGTTTTGTGAGGTGTGGATTAAAAGATTTTAAATTATAAATAAATATTGCTCAAAATTTTGCTGTAACATGCTGATTACTGAAAATTATAATTACCATTCATAATTATTTTACAGAGAGACACACGGGAGAATTCGGATGCATTACAGTACATTGTACAAACACACAAATTTCAGGAGAAATACTCAAACACAATTGTATGATTTTTCTTTTGTTTATTTGTACTGATTTCAACTTATTTTAACTCACATTAATTACTAAATGTTCAAAAATTCGAATGAATCACTCCAGATCTCCAACGTTTTTCAATATTTCTTGGTGGTTGATAACCATAGCTATTTATTTGCCATTAAACGTGTCATAAATACCTTTGGTATGTTTTTTAACTGTTTTTTGTCATCGGTTACATCAGGAGCTGGTTTAATATCATAGAGTACTGTTGTTGGTGATGGTACATCACGAGTTTTTGATGTTTAAATGGTGGCCATCTCACCTGAAATTGAAAGACAGATATCCACCCAATTCAAAGATCCATTCCGTTATTGTACGTCCTTGTTTTATGCTTAAAAGCAAAGATTGGATTGTATTACATGCCTCCAATAGTCCATATAGTTAAAAAAAAAATGTATTGTACGTATTGTAAAACATTGAGATACCTAATGCAACAAAAATATTCACCCACCAAATTAGATAAACATTAAAATTTCACTTACTTTTTATAATCGAAAAACACAGCTGCACGTCGCAATGAATGAACTCATTAAACTTTCCTTCGAGCAAAGTTTATGTTGCCGTCTATGATCAGATTTCGAAAATATTTAGTCTGGCCATCTCTCTTCTATGCCTCTTATCCTAGAGTTACCCTAGACTATGGTATGATAAGTCATTCGCCATTCATTTACAGGGTTAACCAAAAGAACTTGAGTGTAATGTGACTATACTTGGAAAATGCTGGAAATGCATTTCAGATTGTGCTGTGCGTTGGCGTACCCTTGTAAATCTTGTAGTTCGGTTAATATTGCTGAAACTGGCCGCTCTCTTCATACTCGAATTCTGGAACATAAAAGAAATTTCAAAAACCGTAATATACGTTCGAAAATTGTACAGCATGCCATAGAAACTGACCATTTACCTGATTTTAACAATACTAAAATAATCATATCTAACTGTTTAAATTATCATTCAAGAATTTTCCTGGAGGGCTGGTACATAAATCAACATTTTTCACCACTTAATGAGGCATGCGCAGTTCCCGCTGAATACGTTGTACTATCTTAATGAAAATCTGTTGTTCGTCTCTGCATTTACATTTGATGTTTTTATTGATGAGGAGCCTATAAAAGGCTCGAAACGTTTAAATTTATGTTTTGTGTTTTTAATGTTTTAAACTGTATATTTTTAGTGTATATTGTCTGTCTCAGTTTTTAATGTGATTAAAATTTAGTTTAACTACGAGACGTAATGATTTTTAAATATTTTAAATTCATTCAAATTTGTTTGACATATATTTTCCAAATGTTAATATTCTTCTACAATTAAATTTACGCGACTATTTTTTATTTTTTTCCTTTTTATAAATTCGAATTGCCAAATAATTTAACTTTGACAATAGATCAACTTCGCGGATCATGCTGAAGCTTTAAAACTCTTCCTGTTGTAAATAAATATAAATCAATTCAATACTTGAAAACAAAATAAACTACTGCGTAAAGGTACATTTACAGTGATATTTTTAGAAACTGTTACAAACTTTCATAGATGTGGTTTGAAAATAAGATTTCCAGACACTGAAAAAGAAAAAACCTAACTTCAATTTTTATTTTCACTCATTGTGAAAGATGTATGAAGTTCAACGCAATTTATTTTTCCTTTTGTTGTTAGTTGCTTCGACACGTGTATATCCTTGCCCTTGGAAGAAAGTGAACTTCCTTCTATTAAAGTTCAACACGTGGTGGGAATGTTATTGAAGTGTATTTTTGTAAGGTTGAATTTAAACGCGAATGAATATTCAGGATATTTTTCTGTGAATAGAGGCTACTTGACACTTGGAATCATATTGCTTGATTACTGAATGATTAATTACTTTCGGAATAAGTGGGTCAAAATCATATAAACAATTAATATTTTCAGTCCTTAAGCTCTCTAACTTCCATAAATAAGTTGGAAAAACCTCGAAAATTACATGTATTAACTGAAATTTACTATGACCTGTACTTACACAAAAATTGCATAGCGTTTGTCATTCGGTCAAAGATATAACGCGGATGAAAATTATTCTCTCTGAGATATATTTAATTACTTTTAATAAAACTGCATTACAAGGGAAAAGAAAGAAAGAAAAATTAAGCAGTTTTTATTGATTATAAGCACATTCCAACTGTACTTACCCGTTACCTCGATTAACATTCAATGTATCTTCAGTGTTCCCAACTCAGATTTTGCCATGTCCCTACATTGATGATTTAAGTCCATATTTTAGTGATGTGGATGTCCGTAGGACGTACTTTCATCCTCAGAATATCATGGTGGGTAGAAAGCGTTAGAGGTCTGCACGGGCCGGGCTTCCGGCCCGGGTTCGGGCCGACATTTTGAATTTGTTCTCGGGCCGGGCCGGGCTCGGGCTTAAATTCTTTTTCAGGCTCGGGCCGGGCCGGGCTCGGGCTCAGATTTTTTTGTGTATATTCGGGCCGGGCCGGGCCGGGCCTGAATGAAATTTTCTTCGGGCCAGGCCGGGCCTGAATGAAATTTTCTCCGGGCCGTGTCGGCCCGAATCTTTTTCTGGTTTCCTCGTTAATAAACGAAAAAAGAAGATGATAAAATATTTATTCAGTCATTTATTTTACGTAATTTTACAGGCTTGTATGTGACTATTTTATTAAAAAAGTGTCTGTAACGTCAATTTAATTGTCTATCAGTCTGTCTGTCCGAAATCTGATTTTTCGCAAATATTTTTAGCATGCACCGAAATTAATATATTTTATTTAAAGTAATATTAGATGGTTTCCTATTCAAAATAGTATGCATGTCACTACCAGTTTGCGTACATGTACATAACAAAAGAAATTAGATACATTACTGTGTATAAGGGTTTGTTTCTTATGATCTGTTGAGTTTAGGTGATATAAAGGCTATACAAATCTTTCCGCTGTAACTTTTTGTCTAAGGCTCCTTTTCCTTTTCTCCAGTGGACGAAAGTAGCATCATTTTTATCATGGGCAAAAGCAACTTTTCTATTGAATATGGTTGGATTAACATTAAAGTTTTGCTTACCGGAGCACATAAAAGATTCGGATACATTATGGTATATAAGAGAAAATGGTTGAAAGTGCATTTTCAGTAGTATTAACCATATAAAACCTCTGCAAAACACATACTAAAAATCTTTTAAAAAAAAAAAGATTTTTTTTCGTTTATTTTACATATTTTTGAATCGGGCCGGGCCGGGTCGGGCCTGATTTGATCGTTTTTTGTCCGGGCCGGGCCATAAACCGTTAAAAAAATTAACGGGCCGGGCCCGGGCCGCATTTTTCGACTTCTTAACGGGCCGGGCCGGGCCGGGTAAGTAAAGTTTTCGTACGGGCCGGGCCGGTTCCGGGCCTTGAAATTCCGGCCCGTGCAGACCTCTAGAAAGCGTACCTAAAAAAAGTCCCTACTCCGTCCCTACATGCTGAAGAAAACTGCTAAAAATCCCAACGAGCAGGGACAAATCCATACTGTTGGCAACACTATGTATCTTTCCTCCTTGATGACACCTTAAAACACATTTTATTTTTAATTAGGAAGGAAAAAGAAAAACCTCTCTAAAACGAGCTTTATGTACTTCTTTTATTATTATTATTTAAAGAAAAATCGTAACAATAGATTGCTTTTATGTAGCGTTTTGTATCGTCTAAAGCTTCCATACGCACCATATGACGTATTAAAATAAATCTTTCTAATTCTGAAACTTTATATTCCTGAATTCCTATTTATTTATTTTATATTTCCTATTTATTCCTATTATCCATAGTGTATCTAAACAAGTTTGTATATTTTAATAATGTGTATCAATTTCGTTATGTTGCATGCAGTACAGAGAAATTAATGTAAGCTTAAAAGAAATACCTCTCATAGAGCGTAATGCATGAGGAAATTTTTTGTCATTCCGTGTATACAAACAAATTTCGCTTTTTATACCATATTCAATGCAAATCATATCATGTTATAGCGAACTGAAATTACATATGTTAGTTTCAAGGTATTCTATAAATATCAAGATAAATTAAAGCACGAACTGACGAACAGGCAGGCAGATAATTGAACTGAAGTCATAGTTCTTTTTAACCCTGTTGGGAAGTATTAAAAACGCATAACACAAACGAAACTGCACTTCCGGTATTTTCCTGTAATATCCCATAATGTATCTGGTATTTGTGCGGTCAATATGTAAACATTTTTAGTTGGTGTATTTAATCCATTAATGTATCTGAATATATTTGTAAAATCAATATATAAACAATTCCAGCTGCTGTATATGTAGTCATATGTACACCAACAATCTGCATATATTTATGAGGTTTGTATAAAAAAAGCTTTGTGTTTTAATTTATAGGAAGAAAAATCTCAAAAATCAACTTTATAGCTTTTATTTAACGAAAAACAATACAATAGGTTATTTTGTGTAGCTATATGTATATTGTTTAAAAACAGCAAAGCTACAAAAATATATTTTGATGTTACTATGAAAGAATCTCTAAAAACATCTTTATAGCTTAATGTTAATTTCTAAGAAGCATTGAAATGATTGCTTTTGTATAGCCCTGTATACTGTCTAGAATTTGTATGCACATCATATAGTGTACTAAAAAATTTCTCTTATCAGTGAGCGTCAAGGTCATCCAAATTGCATGTTTGTCTATGGAGAAAATAATCTCTATTATTATTCCTTAAATAATGCATATTTTTAAATTTCGTTTTTACATTCAAGGAATTCGTGACTGTTAAATTATGTCTCGTTTTCCAAAAATTGATTGTTGTTTAGTTTTTTCAATTTTATTTTGAAGTTGGATATTTTAAAATTGGAAAACGAAAAATTTCACTTTATGAAATTTCGCATTTGCAGCTTTTATATTAATTTTTTTATTAATTTATTTATTTATTTATTTATTTGAAAACGAGACATAATTTAACATAATAAATTCTCTGAATGCAAAAACGAAATTTAAAAAATGCATTATTTAATGAATAATAACAGGGATTGTCTTCTCTCTAGGATAACATGAGATTTGGATGACCTTGATGCTCACTGATCACAGGTCGACACGTAAAATTTTGATTTTATATTTTTGGCTGATTTGCATGTTTTTTGGTGCGCTGAAACCGAAAATGAAGCCAGTTTATCGCTATCACGTATAGATTTTTGCCAATACAGGGTGCCTGCCTATGCAATTTCTTAGATTAAACTTCTACCAATATAATTATATAGTAAGTTTTATAGTATGTTTCCATGATTAATTAATCATAGATACTTATTGTTGTAATTGTAAAGCACTAGTGCGACTTAAAACCATACCAACAAACCAAGAAACTTATTGTTATGATGGTATATGTAAGAAATTGTGTCGGTAAACACCCTGTATTGACAAAAATCTATACGTGATGGAGAAAAATAGGCTGCATTTTCGGTTTCAGCATATCAAAAAACCTTCAAATCAAATTTTGTCAACTTCATTTTTGTAGGCCTGTGTACTCAGCCTTACTGAATACTGAAATTTTTACATTGATTCAGCAATTTTAAGGTAATCCCAAAGATTATTTAAACAACTTTGTGCGCATTGTAAACCAAACATTTACGCTGATCATACCTTATACTATTAGAAAATTGTTTTTGTGTATCCAAATAACTAATATTAATTTCATCATGTTTTAAGCTGTTAAAAAAAAAATAAAAAATAAAAAAAAAATAAAAAAAAAACATCCTATAGACTGTAATGAATCGGAAATCTTTTGTGAATCTCTGTGCGCTCTGTGCGTGTTGTTTTTCTTATACCATTTCGACAAAGACCATGCCAAACTTATTTATGGAAATTAGATCGCATATATCTGGATAAACTAAGAGACAGACTGATAAACAAATTGATGTAATCTCTACAAAATCATCACCTTATTAAACTTTATTAGGAATTGTTAAAATATCACAACATGACTAAAATTGTAATTCAATGAAAATCCTATTATAAGCCCTACAGTATCTAAATATTTTTGTGTAGTTATATAAAATAATAATTACAAGCTAATCATATTAGATTGTTTAGAAAGTATGCTTTTATGGATAAGATAATATATGATAATTTCTTTAAGTTTTGTGCAGAGCAGAAGTATTAAACATGCTTTATAGAAATACCTCTTATAGAACGCGATGTATTAGAATTCTTAAAAGTCTTTGTTGGAAAGTGTTAAAAAGAAACCGATAATGTTGTAAGATGTTGTTAACCGATAATGCTGTATGATAATTTCATTATGTTTTGCGCAGAGCAAAGGTATTAAATATGCTTTATAGAAATACCTCCTAGAACGCAATGTATTGGAATTCTTAAAAGTTTTTGTTGGAAAGTGTTAAAAAGAAACCGATAATGCTGTATGATAATTTCATTATGTTTTGCGCAGAGCAAAGGTATTAAATATGCTTTATAGAAATACCTCCTAGAACGCAATGTATTGGAATTCTTAAAAGTTTTTGTTGGAAAGTGTTAAAAAGAAACCGATAATGCTGTATGATAATTTCATTATGTTTTGCGCAGAGCAAAGGTATTAAATATGCTTTATAGAAATACCTCCTAGAACGCAATGTATTGGAATTCTTAAAAGTTTTTGTTGGAAAGTGTTAAAAAGAAACCGATAATGTTGTAAGATGTTGTTAACCGATAATGCTGTATGATAATTTCATTATGTTTTGCGCAGAGCAAAGGTATTAAATATGCTTTATAGAAATACCTCCTAGAACGCAATGTATTGGAATTCTTAAAAGTTTTTGTTGGAAAGTGTTAAAAAGAAACCGATAATGCTGTATGATAATTTCATTATGTTTTGCGCAGAGCAAAGGTATTAAATATGCTTTATAGAAATACCTCCTAGAACGCAATGTATTGGAATTCTTAAAAGTTTTTGTTGGAAAGTGTTAAAAAGAAACCGATAATGTTGTAAGATGTTGTTAACCGATAATGCTGTATGATAATTTCATTATGTTTTGCGCAGAGCAAAGGTATTAAATATGCTTTATAGAAATACCTCCTAGAACGCAATGTATTGGAATTCTTAAACGTTTTTGTTGGAAAGTGTTAAAAAGAAACCGATAATGTTGTAAGATGTTGTTAACCGATAATGCTGTATGATAATTTCATTATGTTTTGCGCAGAGCAAAGGCATTAAATATGCTTTATAGAAATACCTCCTAGAACGCAATGTATTGGAATTCTTAAAAGTTTTTGTTGGAAAGTGTTAAAAAGAAACCGATAATGTTGTAAGATGTTGTTAACCGATAATGCTGTATGATAATTTCATTATGTTTTGCGCAGAGCAAAGGTATTAAATATGCTTTATAGAAATACCTCCTAGAACGCAATGTATTGGAATTCTTAAAAGTTTTTGTTGGAAAGTGTTAAAAAGAAACCGATAATGTTGTAAGATGTTGTTAACCGATAATGCTGTATGATAATTTCATTATGTTTTGTGCAGAGCAAAGGTATTAAATATGCTTTAGAACGCAACGTATTGGAATACTTCAAAGTCTTTGTTGGAAAGTGTTAAAAAGAAACCGATAATGTTGTAAGATGTTGTTAACCGATAATGCTGTATGATAATTTCATTATGTTTTGCGCAGAGCAAAGGTATTAAATATGCTTTATAAAAATACCTCCTAGAACGCAAGGTATTGGAATTCTTAAAAGTTTTTGTTGGAAAGTGTTAAAAAGAAACCGATAATGCTGTATGATAATTTCATTATGTTTTGCGCAGAGCAAAGGTATTAAATATGCTTTATAGAAATACCTCCTAGAACGCAATGTATTGGAATTCTTAAAAGTTTTTGTTGGAAAGTGTTAAAAAGAAACCGATAATGCTGTATGATAATTTCATTATGTTTTGCGCAGAGCAAAGGTATTAAATATGCTTTATAGAAATACCTCCTAGAACGCAATGTATTGGAATTCTTAAAAGTTTTTGTTGGAAAGTGTTAAAAAGAAACCGATAATGCTGTATGATAATTTCATTATGTTTTGCGCAGAGCAAAGGTATTAAATATGCTTTATAGAAATACCTCCTAGAACGCAATGTATTGGAATTCTTAAAAGTTTTTGTTGGAAAGTGTTAAAAAGAAACCGATAATGTTGTAAGATGTTGTTAACCGATAATGCTGTATGATAATTTCATTATGTTTTGCGCAGAGCAAAGGTATTAAATATGCTTTATAGAAATACCTCCTAGAACGCAATGTATTGGAATTCTTAAAAGTTTTTGTTGGAAAGTGTTAAAAAGAAACCGATAATGCTGTATGATAATTTCATTATGTTTTGCGCAGAGCAAAGGTATTAAATATGCTTTATAGAAATACCTCCTAGAACGCAATGTATTGGAATTCTTAAAAGTTTTTGTTGGAAAGTGTTAAAAAGAAACCGATAATGTTGTAAGATGTTGTTAACCGATAATGCTGTATGATAATTTCATTATGTTTTGCGCAGAGCAAAGGTATTAAATATGCTTTATAGAAATACCTCCTAGAACGCAATGTATTGGAATTCTTAAACGTTTTTGTTGGAAAGTGTTAAAAAGAAACCGATAATGTTGTAAGATGTTGTTAACCGATAATGCTGTATGATAATTTCATTATGTTTTGCGCAGAGCAAAGGCATTAAATATGCTTTATAGAAATACCTCCTAGAACGCAATGTATTGGAATTCTTAAAAGTTTTTGTTGGAAAGTGTTAAAAAGAAACCGATAATGTTGTAAGATGTTGTTAACCGATAATGCTGTATGATAATTTCATTATGTTTTGCGCAGAGCAAAGGTATTAAATATGCTTTATAGAAATACCTCCTAGAACGCAATGTATTGGAATTCTTAAAAGTTTTTGTTGGAAAGTGTTAAAAAGAAACCGATAATGTTGTAAGATGTTGTTAACCGATAATGCTGTATGATAATTTCATTATGTTTTGTGCAGAGCAAAGGTATTAAATATGCTTTAGAACGCAACGTATTGGAATACTTCAAAGTCTTTGTTGGAAAGTGTTAAAAAGAAACCGATAATGTTGTAAGATGTTGTTAACCGATAATGCTGTATGATAATTTCATTATGTTTTGCGCAGAGCAAAGGTATTAAATATGCTTTATAAAAATACCTCCTAGAACGCAATGTATTGGAATTCTTAAAAGTTTTTGTTGGAAAGTGTTAAAAAGAAACCGATAATGCTGTATGATAATTTCATTATGTTTTGCGCAGAGCAAAGGTATTAAATATGCTTTATAGAAATACCTCCTAGAACGCAATGTATTAGAATTCTTAAAAGTTTTTGTTGGAAAGTGTTAAAAAGAAACCGATAATGTTGTAAGATGTTGTTAACCGATAATGCTGTATGATAATTTCATTATGTTTTGCGCAGAGCAAAGGTATTAAATATGCTTTAGAACGCAACGTATTGGAATACTTCAAAGTCTTTGTTGGAAAGTGTTAAAAAGAAACCGATAATGTTGTAAGATGTTGTTAACCGATAATGCTGTATGATAATTTCATTATGTTTTGCGCAGAGCAAAGGTATTAAATATGCTTTAGAACGCAACGTATTGGAATACTTCAAAGTCTTTGTTGGAAAGTGTTAAAAAGAAACCGATAATGTTGTAAGATGTTGTTAACCGATAACGTTCTATGATAATTTCATTACGTTTTGCGCAGAGCAAATATATTAAATATGATTTATAGAAATACCTCGTATTACAGTTCAATCATAAAAGGGGAAATGTGCAGAAAATTATAAAAATGACCTATTTTACCATATTTTCTTTTACCCCACAGTTTAAAAATTCACATAATTTAGAAAAATAAGCAAATGCTTCTAAAAATGTGATGGCATGTTTAAAATAGCTTACATTATTAAAATTAAATAAAATATAATAATATTAAAATATAATAACATTGAATTAATAATATTAAATATAATAATCTTAAATTAATAATCTTAAATATAATAATCTTAAATTATATTTAAAAAACTTTTTTTTACACATTTTAATGATAGAGTTCTTTAAACTAAAGCATTAGAAGGCAAAATATGTAAAAAACTAATTTAAATTACACCCGTATCTGAATGCGGCGTGTAAAAGGTTAAATATGATTTACAGAAATACCTCTTATAGAACACAATGTATTGGAATTCTTTAGGGTGTTCTTGTAGACAAAGTAGTCGTTCTCTTTATACCACTTTCACAGGGAACATGTTATAATAAATTTGAATAACATATATCAGTTACCAAGATTTCTAAAAATATGTACGGAAATTAGAGCTGGGACAGACATTCAGAAAAACTGACGTCATAAACTGTTTTCAACTTTATCGGAAAGTGTTAAAAAGAAACCAGTAATGTTGTAAGATATATATTTTTTCTAATGATCCTGTCAAACAATGGGAAAAGAAAGTAATTGGAGAAGAATATATATAACAGATTACAATGTCAGTCTCATCAATAAAAATTATGAAAGTAAACATTATCAGGGTGTCGACAGTCGAAATTTTCCCCTGATTCTTTTACCAGTATTTTTCTTTCGGAATATTTAGTAGTAAGTTTGCACGTCTAATTAAGTAAAAAATTATCATAAAATATATTGGTGGAAGAATCAGGAAAAAATTTTGACAATCGATACCTTGATTATATATATATGCATAAATACAATTTTTTCTTTTATCTTATACAAATATGTGAGCACTGAACGCAGAAACAAATTCTGTAAAATGTGCTTTTCCAATGTATTCAGATCATTGCATTAAACATCTGTATAATATTTTTCTAACGTGCAACAGTTACGATTAAATTTTGTCGAAACGATACGATAGTGACATAAGGTATTATCTGATTGGTCAAACCAGACCCAAAGCATAAATCGCTTCATCTGCTTGAGACGAAGCGATTATAAGCACTTTGGCTAGAAATTTCAGGTGCAAAAATTTAATCTAATATACTTGAAATATATTTTTTCTTATAGAAATCGAAAAAATATTAACATTTTTTGTTGAAACATATGCTGAAAATCTCATATTTAGAAGTATATTTTGAAGAATTTAAAGCCAGTTTGGCTCGCATTTAATAGTGGCTATTCGACAGGAATTTGGTGACGCCATCTAATATGTTTTTTTTTTTTTTTTTTTTAGATTTTTCGTTCATTATAAATACAATGAACGTTCTTTCTTTCTTTTTATTTATTTATTTGTTTTGTAAATACATTTATTAATGATGGATTTTTTGTTATGTATGGCGATATGGTAATTTTATTCCGTCAAATTTCAGAAAATAATGGATTTTTAATGTAAAATTAATTTAATTTATTTCTAAGAATTTTTAACGTAGCAGCTGAAAGATGCATTTTCTAAAATTGAAAATATAAAGCAGATGTCAAAGATTTAAATCTCTTTTATTAAATCAACTAGCAGGCATGGACTGCTGCTTTGCTATGCACTATATTTAAAGGATTTCTTTTTAAATGACTAATTGAAACGTTTAAATACATACATTTCAATTTGCGACTATTTTCATCACAGCTTTAGTGTGGGAGCTCCTTGGCAATATCAAACATTTTTTGAACTTCTCGAATCTGTACAAAAAAACTATTATTAAAACGAATATACTCGAAGACAGTTCAATAGTAGTGTTAATTCTTCGAATATTCTGGAAACAGTTGAAGCTGTTACTCATACGGTAAAAGTCACTATTCGATAAATGCTCTGGAACAGTACAAAAAATAATCACTTGTTTCACAGGAGTAAAGCAAATAACATCAAATACTCCAGAGCAGAAATTTTCGCTAGCTCACGAAAAATGTCTAGTCGCTTAGAGCTCAATCCCTAAAGTGCAATCACTCAGAATAGGTCCCTGAATAACTCTGAATTGCAATGAATATATACTTTTTTGCAGAAATCAACTCGCTCCTATTTATAACTTTTGGCGATGGAGCTTGACGATGATTCCATCGAGAATCCCATGGAAAGCTCGAGATCTATGTTCCCGTGTGTCGGAGATCTTCGAAAATTCGGAAACCCTAAACATCATTTTTTCACCAAATTTGATCGCCTACTCGCCAAGTTTGTCGCCAAAGTTGACCTCACTGGAAGGGAATGAACTGCCCTCTTGTTTTCCCTTTGCCTGTAAAACTACTTTCATCGCAACAGTACAATTGATGCGGGAAAAAGATTTAATCTCTTGTAACAGTTTGCTGTGAGCACTCTTTTTACCATGTTTTAGACAACTATCGTTTCTATGGTTATATATTTCCCATTAAATATATATATATATATATATATATATATATATATATATATATATAGTTACTTAAATATTAATTTGATTTAATCAAATATTTCTGCCCGACAGCATGCAAGTGCAGTCACACACATCAGCTCATTTATTTGTATGTTAAATCAGCGTATATAAAAATAAATATATAAATAAGTAAACATTATCGTGCTACACGACTTTATTATCTTAGCGGCTTTTGAATTTTTGTCGCTATATTAGCGATGGTTTTTTTTTTTTTTTTTTTTTTTTTTAATAATGTCTTGTGTAAAAAAGGGAAGTCTATTTTGCTAATACTTTTATCAGACACTTTTTCGTTAATATATAAGAATCCTTCATAATCTGTTTAAATTTTTAATCGTTTTTAGGTTTAAAATAACGCTTGCTGAACTAATTTTTTTATTTTTAAAACTGCATTTTCTTTTTTTCCCTATAAAATTATCTACTCAGATTTTTTTTTTTTTTTTTTTTTTTTTTTTTTTTAAGTAGTTCAACATATATTAGCATCGTAAACTATATTAGCACTTTGTCAATGTGTATAATTTTTTTAGAGTGATAATGACGTCAATTTTTGTGAAATGTATAATTTATTTTTTTATAAATTTTTATTGTTCACGTTTAAGTAAGTGTATTTATTTTCCTGTCGAAGGAAAATGAACTTGTAAAATTTGGTGGCAACAATTAAATTATGGATAAAATTTATATGGCTAATTTTTAAAGCTATTACGAGGTTATTATTTTCATATTTTAATTAATTCAAAGAAAACTAATAAAAAATTCGATAAACCAGGTTCGAGGTGCACAACGACCCCTCGAGGGGCAACTTTGTGTCAAACCACGTGACTGTCGGAGATACCGTTTTCGAGAACAGTGAAATATACATACATATATATATAATACAAATTTTGCGCGCTTAATAGCATAAGATACTAAACATATATATATATATATATATACATATTATATATATACAGTTCGAGACAGAAAAAAAAAAAAAAACGCACTTGTATATTTTTCTTTTCTCTTTCTGCAATCGCCAATTTTTCGTTTAAAAAGCAAATTTTCGAACAGATTTTATTACATCGTCCTCCACGTATGCTTTAGAATTAAGCTCAGTGTTAAAAACAAAATGCAATTGATAGGAAAACTGTAATTTTAGAAAGTATTTCAAAAATGCAAGAATAAAGCAATTAACGATGCCACAAAAATTAATTTTAGAATAAAAATCAAAAATATTTTAATACGCGAGATAACAAAATGATTAAATATTAATGAAATATTGGATAGATGGTGTTTAGCAAGATATAAAATGTTTTAGCTATTTAAACTGGAGTTTGGCGTTAGGCGGCCACGTTACTCGTCCAAGCGGGCAGCTAGCATGTTAAAAAACAAATGTTTAAAAAATCGATTTGTATCAAGTTCATAACTTAGAAAAGATTCAAAAAAAGTGTTTTGCAAAATAATTTCTTTAAAAAATAGTGCAGCAACAGTTAAACAAAGCAAGTTGAAATGTAGAAGATCTGGAAAAAAAAAAAAAAAAAAAAGCTATTATTAAGGCAAAGAATTAAAAAAAAAAGTCTTCATTTTACCAAAAATTAAAAAAATATATCAGTTAATTATTGTTGCTGAACGGATTTCCTCTGATGAGTCAAATTTGATTTATTTCGAGTTGACATAAAAAGTTAGTAGGACGATGAAAAAGTGATCGACTTAATGAAAATTGCACTCTTAAAACAGTAACACATTCTGCGTACATTATAATACAGAAATGCATAACTTTTCAAGGAGTCGGGCAAATTTTCATGTTCAAGGGATCAATTAACTCGAAATAAAACACGGCCATTATAAAAAATGGCGGCCGACCGACTATTTTTGATGTATCTCAGACTTTTGCATAATCAGCATTTCAAGATGATAATGCATCTTGCTACAGGGCGTTTTCGGTACGTTTATTTGATTCATGTTATTAAAATGATTCGAAATTTGCAGCCTACAGCTTTGCAAGAACAAGAAAAATTATTTATGATATTTGGCACAGTACATTTTCTGAGTTTTATATTAAAAAACTGTATAATACTATGCCATTGCGCATTAAATCAGTAATCCCATATAAAGGTGGAATTACCCATTGAAGAATACATATTTTTATTAAGTAATTGTTTAGATCTAAGAAATAAATAGTTTTATTTCATATATTAAAATATAACATGTTTATTTCATATAATAAATCATAATAGAATACAAAAGTATATGTTTATTATACTATATTTAAAAAGAAAGTTTTATGTAGATTTTTATTAAGGGCTTCGTAGAGTGTAATAAAGCGAATTACAAAATCGAAAATGTACATATTTATCATTTTATCTCTTTGGTATTATACAAAAATGTCAGCTTCAATCATTAGTTTTGAAGTTATAAAAAATAAAAAAGGTATAATTCAATTTTTCTGCAACGCAGCGCAGTGTTTACTTTTATTCTCTTATTTTTTTCTGTTTTTATCCCACACTATATATATATATATATATATATATATATATATATATATATATATATATATATATATATACATATATTAAATAAAAATAAAAAATAAATAAATAAAATCTGAAAATTTCTAGTGATTTTTATTTGTGAGATTTTTCTGAAAATCATATTAGGGGTGTATCTGGTATCTACCATCACGCAGATGTTCTGTGCGGGAAAGGCTTGTTGGAGATATTTTATATTTGCAGTCATTTTAATTCCAGATGTTACCATTCAGGATAGTACATCCAGTAAACTTGTTTTATACGAGGAGTATGTGCGTGTTTTGTGTATTTAAATAATTGAATAGTTGTTTATATTAATTATTGTCGACCATAAATGCTGCTTTTTTAGTGTAAATATTTTTAGTTGTCGCAATACATACCTTTTTTTTTTCCTTCCACACTGTAAAAAATTGGTTCTTAAAAATAAGTATATATTGTCTCAAAATAGCCCCGAAACAATATATAATTTTCTGCTAAAATAATTTTACATTGAACATCTACCACGCTTATTTATGCAACAAAATCTATGATCGAATCCATATTTTTTTTTTTTTTTTTTTTCTTCGATATAAAATGAAATGTATTTATTTGCAAGTGATGATTAATAAAATTGAAACAAAACTTTATCAGAAATTGAACTTGTAACTTCAGGTAAAATGTCATTTATTTATTTATTTTGTTTTTTAAAACTTTACGTGAATAATGTCATGTTAAGCAGCTACTTTGTGATTATAACAAAAATAATATTTTTAATGAAATACAATCTTACGCCTATTTAAAAATAAACTAGTTGGCGTAGGTGGACTCTGCTCAGTTCCCCATCATATATAGGTTCTCATAAATTTCTAGTGGGAGACATATTATAATCCTGTTAAAAGAAATGAATTTGACCAAAGCTTGATACAGTGACAGAATGAAATCCCCGCCTAATAGGCTATCCACCGTTCACTTCGATATAATTATCTTATTCTAATCTATTAATTTATTTTATCAGGGTCAATTCTGTAGTTTAGTTTTCATGCTACTATTTCCAATGCAATAATCCTCAAAATTCATATTTATATGAAAAATTTACAATTTCGCTATGTTGATAAAATCGTAAATTACGAATAATTTACGAAATTTTCCTATTAGAATATTTGTATTCAATCATGTTCAAACAAATATCATAAATGTAATTTTGAAGTTGCCTAATGTATTTATGATCCTCAAAATGGAAGTTTATGCTCAATTTTGCCTTATTCTGACATGTTAAATAAATCGTAAATTCCAAATAACTTACGAATTTTTTAAATTGGAAAAATCATAGTCTATGATATTCATGCCAGTATCCAAAATAATATTTAAAAAGTGGTTTGACATATTCATGATGAAAATATCCCTCAAGATTGACCTGTATGTGAAATTTTGCTCTATTCTGCAATGTTAAGAAATTCGTAATTTTTCAATAACTTACGAAATTTTTATATTGGAAAATTCATAGTCATTAATATTCATGCCAGTGTTCTAAATAATATTTCAAAAGTAGTCTGACATCTTTACGATGAAAATATTTTTCAAAATAGATGTTTATGTGAAATTTTGCCCTTTACTGCCATGTTAAGAAATTCGTAAATTTCCAATAACTTGCGAAATTTTCAAAGTAGCATATTTATAGTTACTGATGTTCATTCCGGCATCAAAACTGATATTTTAAAACTGGTCTGACACTTTTGTAGTAAAAAGTTTCCATTTAATGCACGTTTAAGTGAATTTTTGTCCTATTCTCCCATGTTAAGAAAATCGTAAATTTCTCATAACTTACGAAGTTTTTTCATTCGAATGTTACAAATGAATAGGGTTCTTGCCAGTATCGCAAGTAATATTTTAAAACTGATCTGACCTCTCTGCGATCATTTGTTCGTGAGATATCGTGTTAACAGACTAACAAACTAACGGACTAACACACTAACAGACACCCTACAGACAGACACCATACAAATGTTGTCATTTTCGGATTTCTCGCACCTGAAAACGTATAAAAAAAGTCAAAAAACCAAGGTCGAAATTTTTCACGATTACCTGAGTTCCCCATACCTATAGTATGATGGGGAACTAAAAATATAATACAACTCATTAGGGTATGTTAAATGAAATCTTGAAAGTCACATGAAATTACTAAAGCTTTTTTTTTTTTTTTCATTTGTCATTTTGTACTTACACTTTTTATTATTATTATTATTATTATTATTATTATTTCCTTAATTTTTAGAATCGTTATAACTTTTTACAGTTTATTATTAATTTTCTCTTTTTTCTCTCTAGGCCTGATCTGTCTTTTACTATTTTTTGGCTGTAACTTTTGTTACAATTATGGATATGGCTGCAACAGCAATCCCTTTATTATGGATGCCGGACCTATGGTTAGTACTCCATCAGGCACCCTTATTGGAAAATATATGAAAATCTTCGATGCTGAAGTAGCTGCCTTTCTAGGCATTCCGTATGCCTTGCCACCTGTCGGGGAGAGAAGATTTTTGAAACCTTCTCCTCTTGATCATTGGGAAGGAATCTTGAATGCAACTACTAAACCAAAGCCTTGTATGCAATACTCAAGCAGGAATTACCCCTGGGTTCCTTCAACAAAACCTTCTGAGGATTGTCTTTATTTAAACGTGTGGACTCCAGCTAAATGCTGTTGCGGTTCTCTGGAGAAACTTCCTGTAATAGTGTGGATTTATGGAGGCGGTTTCTATGCGGGATCTTCAGAAATGGATATTTATGATGGAAGTATCATGGCATCACACAATAAAGCAATTATTGTGAGCATGAACTACAGACTTGGAATATTTGGATTTTTAAAAAGTGGTACAGACGAAGCACCAGGAAATGTTGGACTGATGGATCAAAATTTAGCCCTCAAATGGGTGAAGAAAAACATTGAGTATTTCGGTGGCGATTCTAATAAAATTACTATTATGGGCGAGAGTGCAGGTTCCTGGTCTGTTAGTTTGCATATGGTTTCTCCCATGTCCCGAAATTTATTCAATGCAGCCATATTACAAAGTGGCACTGCTTATCATCCACTTATAGTTGAAAGCCCAGAAGCGGCATATGAAAAGGCGAATATATTCGCAAAACTTATTGGTTGCGTTTCGCTTAATTCGAGTATAGAAACTGATCCAAAGATCATGAAATGTATTAAAAGTAAAAGTTCTGAAGAACTAGCAAAAGCTGAAGATAAGTTTACATCAAAATTGCCTCAATATTTCTTACCTTCTTATGCGGATGATTTTTTCCCTTTTTCACCACTGCGTGCAATTAAAGAAGGGAACATAGCTCCGGTGCACATACTGATTGGAAATACTCAAAATGAAGCGACGATATTTCTTAATTACATTCTGCCAGATTTTTTCAGATTAGACAGTGAACCTCTATTGAATTCGGCAATGGCTCGAAAAATTATTTCAGCTATATTCCTTAAAGTTCCAAATCCAACTTCTGACGAAATCTATCAGCATTATTTTCGAAATAGTACGAATCTTAGTAGGACCGAACTTGCAAGAATAATCGCTGATGCTTTTGGAGATTTTGTATTTAATTGCCCAACGCAGTTTTTTGCTGAGAAAGTTTTCAATGCCTATTTTTACTATTTTACTCATCGATCAAATAATGACAAAAAGGCTGAATGGGTAGGAGTGCATCATTTCTACGAAATACCCTACGTCTTTGGAGAACCTCTACGGAATACAACGGCGTATACTTCAGATGATAGTGTTTTCAGCACAAATATAATGAAAAAATGGGTGACTTTTGCTCAGACTGGGTAAGTTTATATATTTCATTTTCCCCTGTTATTTAACATGGTTATTCTGTCTGACTGGGTTAAATTCCATAATCGATTTTTATCCCTCTTCCACCGAATTGATTTTTCTCAAAGTTAACACATGAGTTTATAGTTAATGACTTATATGCAAAAATTTTCAAGGATCTATATTATCAGGGGCAAAAAAATTGTCCGTGTCAAATCCAGAGACTCCAACATACTAATTAATATTCCGTAGTATTGTTAACCCCGCCTTGTTTTTCACACCAGTATCATTTTAGAGTATTTTTCTTCTTATTTAATCGTAATTGAATTTGGAGACTATTACTGTAAAAATTTACTGGTGTGTAAAAAAGAGCGTGACTAACAACACTACGGAATATTAATTAGGATGTTGGAGTCTCTGGTCAAATCCTGCGATTCATTTTTTATCCTTTCTGCCGAATCGATTTCGTTCAAGTTTTGCATACGAGTCCATAGTCGAAGGAAATACACTTTTTCTCATAAATATAAGGACAACAGTTTTTCTACTTTAACTGAGCACTAAAAACACTGCTCTGAAAAAAAAAAAAAAAAAAAAAAAAAAAACGACATCTGATACCATTCTTGCTGATTCTTATGCAAAATGACCTTCTGAATCCGAATATGACTCCCATTTTGACCAGTCACCCACTGTTTTCTAAATACACCACCCCCTCTCTCAATTTCTTTCTCTGTTCGATAATTTTATGACTATGAATTTGATCTGAAGAATAAAAAATAATCAATTTAACATCTAAAAATAAAAAAATATATAAAGTTTAAAAAATAACATTAATAACAGATTTAAAAAAAAAATAAGATAATGTAATAAAATATATGTAATGCATAATTTCAGTGGCAAATCCCCCCTCCGCAAATTTTTCCCTTGTCGCAAATGTCCATGTTTCAGAATTTTCCAACTCTGTAGCCCCTCAGAAGATATTTAATGGTTAAAATAATCCACCCTCTCCTAAAAATCAAATTTATAGCCATAAAATCACAGAAAAATGAAAAAAAAATAGGGGGCCATTCCTAAAAAAAAGGTGGGTGATAGGGCAAAATGGTCGTGGTATTCGGATTTAGGAGGTCATTTTATATAAAAATATGCTGAAATGGTGTCAGAGGCAATTTTCATGCCGAGCAGTGAAGTTACTAGTGAAATAAATATTTTTTTATTAATTTGAATTACATTAATAAACGATATTTATAAAATTTTTATCGTTTTTCCACTTAATAAAAAATTAAAATACGGCCAAAAGATTTTTTTTTTTTTTTACACGTTCACAATTATAAGCACAACTCGATTGTTCATCATTTTTTTCAGTTATTATTTCAATTAATATTTTGTGAGACTTATTCTTATTTTCTTCTTTTTCTCTAGAAACAATCAGAAATTATGTCTAGCATATATTTCTTTTTTTCTTTTTCCTTCTTTAAATATTCAGTTCAGTACCATTTCATACAGTATAGATGATATTCTCGATATTTACAAATGAATAAAAACTGCCTTCCACTTGCATGCCTTTTCCTAATATGACAAGTTTAACATCTCTCAACTTATCTGCTCTAAAATAGAGCAAATATCTCAGTCTTCTTGGGAAAAAAATAATTATTACTCCCCTCCCTCTCTTCCTAAAAGCTAACAACAATCTAAGAATTTCAAGTTTAAAATTTTTAGACATTCTGTTGATGTTTATAGTTGTAGGAAAATGTACTAGATTCCTTCTGCTTTAAGCTAAACTGCTCCCCATAGCATCAAAGATCCATCTTCAAAATGTTTTATTCATATCTTCCTTTAAAAGACATAATCTGTCTTTCGCTGTTCTGGGATCGTACTGTTCATATTGTCTTTATTCCACTTTCAAGCGCCTCTCACCACCCATTTAATACTTATTGGTTATTGCTGTTTTTTTATTCATTTTAACATATTATTAATTATTTTGAACACGTATAAATGTTGACCCCAAACTTTTTTGCTAAAATTACGAGCAAATTCAGTAGCAGACATTTTTAGAAGAAGACGGATTATGAATCTTCAATCTTTGTAAGGCAACTCTGATTTAGAGTGCTGCGCGGGTCGATGAACTTGACCCGCACTCGACCCTCACCCCCAGGCTTTTGACCCGCAACCCGACCCAAACCCGCAAGCTTTTGACCCGCGATCCGCACTATATAAGTTACGAGAACTATTACAAGAAACTGAATTGGAATTCTATTACACAAAATATAGTTATATTATTCAACAGATCTTTCGGAAAATTACATATTACATAAAAAATTACAAGTATACATATACCTAATAAACCGATTTCATAAAAGAGAAGATTCAAACCGATTCAAACTCAATTCAAACTATATGTTTTTTTTTTTTTTTTTTTTCTTTAGTTCATAACTTCTTAACGGATGCTCTGATTTTTTATAAGCAAAACTTCAGGAAATAATATAACAAAATTTCAAATGTTTAAACACTACTTTTTAAATTTGAGATAGTCTGATTATATTAAAACAGTATCAAAACAAACAAACAAATATACATTAAAAGACAAATAATTTTCGCAAATAAGGTTTTAAACGTTAAGTATTGAAATTTACGTAATTGTAATTAAACTCATGTTATTAGTCATATTCCTTTAAATTACTGTGAAGAGAGAGAATGACATGAATCTTTGCATTCAAAAAGTTAGATTCGTAAAAAAAAAACAAAGTAAAAAATTCCTAGGAGATTTTTTTTTTCTTGGCGGGTAACCCGCGGTTAAAAAATTTATGAAAATCTGACCCGCAAAGCAGATAACCCGCGGACTCCAGCGGGTACCCGACCCGATGCAGGATTCCACCTGATTTTGCACCAAATCTCTCTTGTATCGAATCAGTAGTTCTATGTCTGATAAAATTTATTTAGCAGTTTTAAATTTTCAAATTTCTTTAGATATACGACGAATTGAAATTATCCTTCCACTTAAAAAACACGTTTATCACACTTGACTCATGAACGTTCTTTCTTTTCGAAGAATTATCAGTAATGTCAGTTCAAGAAAAAGTTAACGTTTATATATGAATCAGTTTAGTCCCGTAGTTAACGAATTTGTATATAAACTGTAATTTATTCGCTCGTAAGTTATATAAAACGGAAAAATCTTGATTATCCCTGTAATTGTGAACATCTAAAAACGTGTAGAAAAAAATATTTAGCGTTATTTTTTATTAATTTTGTTTTATATTACAAAAATGAAAACAGTTTTGGTTTCTAAAATACTTGATACATATAAGTGCACTTAACATAATCTCGTTCACAATTATTTTTACGTTAGTTATTTCAAAAAATCAAGTGTCCTTATCAATATGAGAAGGGGTGTACAACATGCCAGTATTTTTAGGAATCTATCTCATTAGGGAAGGTCCAGAGGCAAAAATCTGTCTGCTTGTGTCAAATCTTACGATTTATTTTTAATCCACTTCTGCCGAACTTCTTTTGGTCAGATTTCGCACATGAGTCCATAATCGATGAAAATACATATGTATTTACAGAGTTGTATTTCAACAGGAACAAAAACCTGTCTGCATGTCCCAAAATATTGCGATTTTGTTTTATACATCTCTCCTGTATCAGTTGTTATTAAATGTTGTACGTGAGTCCATAATCGATGGCGAAAAAGTATTTAATAATCACATGCCTTTCTCAACAGAAACAAGTTCCAGGCTTTTATACTGGTCAAATCACGTGATTTTAATTGATTTGTCACTTTTTTCAGGACAGGGTTGCACGAATAAAAAAAGAGTTTTCTAATAGCAGCAATTTCGCAGGAATGTTAATTTTGATTTTAAACTGATTTTTAAGTTTTTGGTATATTTTGGATTAAAAGCTTGTTACTTTCTTGTATATCAATAAGAAGGAAATATTGGTCTCGAGAAAATTTTCGACCACCGGTTTTCGATGGATTTATACTTTTTGTGATGTCCTGAACATGGTTTGATCGTTTTTAGAAAATGTCTGTCTGTCTGTGTGCGCGTATCATAAATTTTGTGGACGCTTTATCTCACGAACCAATACACGAAATTAAACTAAGATTGTATTGTAATTAGACCTTTTTTTTTTTTTTTTTTTTTTTAACATGACAGTAGGACAAAATTTCGAATAAATGTACATGATGAGAATTATTTTCAATGAGTGATGGCGAAATTAATAAGAATTTTGATAATAGTAATAGTGAAATTGTGTGTATGTAGGAAACGCTCCTGCAAATTTTCAATATGAATATCTTTAAAAAGAACTCGTCAATGTCTTTAAAACGAATTTTTGAACAATAGATATGCGATAATTTGGAACAAAGTTATAGACTTTTCCATAAAAAAGAGAGAGAGAGAGAGAGAGAGAGAGAGAGAGAGAGATAAACAAGAACGAAAAATCATGCGGTATACACTGATTATTAACACTTTCCAACTGTACTTGCTTGTTTTATCGTATAACTTTCAATGTTTTTTATCTACGTATCACACGACACAACGGAAAGACAGCAGGACTGAAAAGCATACAGATAGACTAATTGAAATCATAATCACTATTAACCATTGTTGGAAAGTGTTAAAAATGCTTGAAGCAAAAGAAAATGCAGCCCTTAGATTCTAATTGTAGCCCTTAATGCATCTGAATATATTAGCGTAGCCCTGTAAATATGAAGATTAACCATATCATATTCTATACAAAACATTTTAGCATATTAACATTTTAGTACATTTTTAGCATATATTATATTATGTACATTTTTAGCATAATTAGCATTTATAAAAATTTTAGCACATTTTTAGTATATTAACAATAAATGTATTTCTTTATGATTTTTACAGTAGAAAATTATTTAAATATGATTTATAAAAATGTCTGTACCAAAGGCAATGCAATGACATTTTTTGGGTGTTCCTGTACACAAACCAGTTGTGCAGGACCTATTCATGCTATTTAAAATAGGGAGCATTTCAATAGGGATGCTGGCATCGGCCAGACAGACAGATGGATAGACGGACAGTCAAACATGCAAATTGAAATCATATTCACACGTTAAAATCGCTTAATGTAAACGAAAATGCAATTCCAGAAAATTTCCAATAATAGCCCTTAATGTAACTGAATATTTTTGTATGGCTTTGTAAATCTAATGCTAATCATAATATATGCTATAGAAAGCATTCTTTTGCGCATACGAATAACGTATTTCAATTTCATTAAGATTTGTACAAAGTAAAGTTATTAAAATTGACTTATAGAAACACTTCTCATAGAACGCCATGCTTTGGAATATTTTCGGGTGTCCCTTCCGTGTACACAAATCAATGGTTAGTATTTACTCCATTTTCTATAGAATACATCCGATGGTGAACTTGAATAACATTTTCAATTTCATTAATATTTGTGTAAATTAAAGTTATTGAAATATGGTTTACAGAAATACCTTTTATAGAACACAATGCTTTGGAATACTTTCGGGTGTCCCTGTACACAAACCAGTAGATGTATTCATTCCATTTTTGATAGGGAGCATCAGATAGTGAACTCGAATAACATATTGGTTGTTCGGAAAGTAATTTCGTTTTTTTCAGCAGAGGACTTAATTGTATTTTTTTCACACCATCTTCACAATTAAACTGCATTACCATTATATATTGTGACAGCTGATATAGCAAGGCTTGTTTCTGAAAAAGTTCGTTTTATTCTGCTCAATAGGTTTTGATTGGTGCCCTATCAAATAAAGAAAATCGCAAGCGACATTTTCGGTATATTTTGTTCTTGCTATGAAAAAGACGAAAATACTGTTAAACAAAGAAAAAAGTATACGATGTGTATACAGAAAATTTATTTAAAGAACGCCAGTGTCAAAACTGGTTTACCAATTTTTATTAAGGCAATTTTGACGTTGAAGATGCATTACATTCTGGAAAACCAGTTTATGCTAATGGTGACAAAATAAAGTATTTATTTATGAAAACTGCCAAACGACAACTCGTGCACTGAGAAAAAATATATACCGCCTTCATCTAGAATGAATAAATGGCCATTTTCTAAATCCTTAAACTAGAAATATAGATTTCCGAGCTATGTGCATAAGGCACGCGAATAAACTGAATAGACAAAATGGTCGAGAATTTCTAATTTACACATTTCTAGACGGTCAAACAATATTCTAAATATTCTGAATCTTCTGTATTACGAGAAATTCTCGCTTGATTTTCTAGAATTGGGTCATAAACCAAGATTATAGCTGCTGAAACCCGCGTCTTGTATTGACATTTATTTGGAGATATTTTCAAATAGGTTTGTCCTCGATAGTATAGGCAAACGCTCAAGAATTCTAATAGAGGTCTCCAGAATTCGCTTTCGAAGGGGACTAGAAAAAACTTTATAAGAAATTTATAAGGATGACATGGAACTATTTTTTCTAGAGCCACAATTTAGATTCTAGATGTCAGTTGTAGAATTTTTTCTCAGTACCTTATACTCATAGCTCGGAAATCTATATTTCTAGTTTAGGGATTTAGAAAAGGACTACCTATTCGTTCTAGATAAAAGCGGTGTATTTTTTTTTTTTTTTTTTTTTTCAGTGTGAGAGAAGAAACCGATCAAAGTGGAGAATATATAATTCAATAAAATATTTATGCAATATAAGAAAATCGTCTTTCATTTTCAAAGGAAAAAATGAAATTACTTTCCGAACAACCCAATATATTAGTTTCAAGAAATTCCATTAACATTTATGGGAGTTAGAGCGTGGACAGTCAGACAGACAAACAAACCGAAGTCATTAACACTTTTCAACTTTGTTGGAAAGTGTCAAAAACGCATTTCGTCAGATGTTTTCTGATTTGCATAAAACTGATTTCTTTTGTACATTTAGAGTTATAGATCTCTGTGATGAAAATAGCCTTCATTTATCATGGGAAATAATGTTAATAAATAATAATTTTAATAAACATTTTCTACTAGTGAATTTGCATAGGAAAATATAAAAGAAAGTTTCGTGATAGCCACAACATACTGGTTTTTACTTTACAAGAGCTTCAGTAAAAAGCCTTTGGCGAAATTTGAAATTTGGTACCGAAGTAGCTCAGTCGTTTCTCGTCAAGATCTTTACTTAGGCAGTTCATATAGACATTTTAATTTATCGTCAAAATGATTATAAAAATTTAAAAGCCGCCAAGGGGCTTCTGTGCTACAGCTATACCAAAGAGATTTCAAGAATTGAATAACGTAACAGATGCTAAGGAATGAAACAAAGTTACTGCGTGCTTTATATGGAAGAATAGATTAAAATGAGTCCTGTCGTACTAAATTTTGTTTCGTACAGAATTTTACATCTTCTACTTAGAAAACAAAAATAGGCTGAGTTTTTTTTTTTTTTTTTTTTTTTTTTTTAAGCGTTTGGATTTTAATTCATCTGATGCATAAATAAAACTTAATATTAAAACAGTTAAAAAATAAATAATAATACTGATGTTATATTCCCTTTGTTTTTATTAGACATCCTCTCGGCAGTAACAGTCCTGAAAGTTGGCCTGCCTTTTCATCTGACGACCCTGTATCCTACGAACTGAATCCCAAGCGTGAAGGCATTCTAATGTACCCAAGGTTTGAAGACTGCGAGTTCTGGAGGCCGTTTCTTGACGCTGAAGTTCCAGTCGTCAAGAAGGACTGCTGATTGCTAGACCCTGCTAGTTCTGATTTTGTTATTAATGCACAAACGGAATAACAAAAGAGCTATAAACACTTTCGATTGTGATAAATGGACACTAATTAAAAGACTGATCGAATACATTTTTTTAATTGTTAAGACGTCTTCGAAAATTTTTTATATGTTTGACAGAGTTTTTAATATGCTATTTATATACTATGTATGCATTAGCTTCTATAAGAGCCAGTAAAAAGTAAAAAAAAAAAAAAAAAAATGCTAACAAAGCACTGAAAAATGAATAAAAAATGAAGAAGAAACAAAAGAGAGTAAATAATCAGCTTTACGTAATTATGATAAAAGTATCATTCCGACATATCTCATTATTAATACTGATCAATTATATGTTTTTATTCTGATTTTTTTGTATTTATTTTATTAGCTCTCATAATGTAAATTATCATATTAACTACTTTTTTGTATATATTTATGAAATTAAGAGAAAAAAAAACTTATAAAAAATATTAAAATATCTTCGTATTTTTCCTTTTGTTAATCAATCCTCTTTATTTATATACTTTTATTTATTTTTCCTCTTATTTCTGGAATATACACTTAAACCGATTTTTCATATTCACCTTTAATATTGAGTCTGTTTTCGAAGTTTGGAAAGATAGATTACAAAATAATTGCATAGATCTCTTGTATATTAGAAAATATAGCTTTTTGTCTTTTGGAACAAAGGAACAGTTGAATTATTGTGATTTTCTATAGAAAGAAAAAAAAGAACTAGTACGTTCTGGCCAACACAAGACTTTCTTCTATGTTTTCTAATATAAATTCTGCGGTACAAATTATTTATTAAGTTATTATTTGCTAGGCTTCGCTATTGTATTTAAGTGAAATTTCAACTTTTTTTTTTTTTTTAATAAAACTTTATCTATATATATAAAAATGAATGTTTGTCTGTATGTTATTTATAAAATCGTAAACGGCTTGACCGATTTCGATCATTCTTTTTTTGTTTTTTTCCTTATAGGTCAGGGATGGTTCAGGAAAAAAAAAATTGAAAAAATCTTTAAAATTAATTAAAATATGAAAATAATAAACTTATTGACTTATATTGACTTAATATAAGCCATTTAAATTTTTAATTGTTGCCAAAAAAAGTTTACGAGATATAAGGTAACGACACCAGTGCTCGTCACTCTTAAGGCCTTATTTTTAAAATGTTTGTTTTTTTCGCGTGGTATTCATGTGGTATTCATGTATCAATATTATACTTTGGTCTATTTTATGCACTGATTTTTCTAGTTGTTGTTATACACTTTGAATTTTTCAATACATAACGCCAATTTTTTATAAAAAATAAAAATTGAACCTATAAAAATGCACCAGTGCTCGTCACTTGAAAAATGAGTTTCACCAGTAGTCGTCAGGTGTTTGCGTCAGGTTTCAGGATTTTGAGCCACCATAAAAAATATAAATATAAAATTACTTTTATGTAAAATGAGAGCTATAAGAAAGTTTAAACTTTTTAAAAAAGGCTTATACATATTTCGAAATTTTTAAAATGCATTTCCCATTATCTTATTTTTTTAGTTTTTCAACTAATGTTACACTATATATACTAGACAGGCAAAGAACAATCCTTTGAATTTCCAAAGAACAATCTACTGCTACTGAATATATTACCTCTTTTACCCCCCCCCCTCCGCATACACACACAAAAAATCTGGTGTGAAACAACCACACGACTTCCATTATCCGCTATTACATGAATTATATGCATTTTTGAGAGATAATGTGATCAGAAAACACAAAAGTGACCTAAAGAGAAAATCGTTAGAGCCGTTTTTGAGATACCAACTTTTACAAAAATCAATTACTAACCGGAAAAAAAATAATTACATACAAAAGCATATTTAAACGTGAGTTAAAATGGCGAGTTTGAAAAAAATCCGTACAACCGTTTTTAAAGGAACGCCTTGCGAAGCCTGAACTTGAACTATTTATACAGGACGCCTATCAATTTTCCTGAACTAACCAACTATATCATTCGAAAGGACATCTAATAGAGTGTTTATATAGCAAGTTTGAAGAAAATCGTTAGAGCCGTTTTTGAGATACGGACTTACGGTCCCACTTCCGGTTTCCGATGTCCTACTTCCGGTTAAACTCAATTACTAACAGGAAAACAATAATTACATACAAAAGCATATTTAAAAGTGAGTTAAAATGGCGAGTTTGAAAAAAATCCGTACAACCGTTTTTAAAGGAACGCCTTTGCGAGGCCTGAAATTGAGCTATTTATACAGGCCGCCTATCAATTTTCCTGAACTAACCAACTATGTCATTCGAAAGGACATCTAATAGAGTGTTTATACAGCAAGTTTGAAGAAAATCGTTAGAGCCGTTTTTGAGATACGGACTTACGGTCCCACTTCCGGTTTCCGATGTCCCACTTCCGGTTTTTCAATTTTCACCAAAATTTGGAAATTTCATCTGTACACCAGACGTATTTCAATTCTAAAGTTTCGTAGATCTATCTTTATTAGTTTCTGAGCTATAATAGCCAGAAGATTCTCCACATACATACATACATACATACATACATACACACATACATACACACTGACCAATTGCCAAAAACCACTTTTTTGGACTCAGGGGACCTTAAAACGTGTAAATCAGGTGAAAACCCGATATCGAATTTTCAGACCGAATACAATACTTCCATTACCTACGGTAGTAGGGTAATGGAAGTAAAAAGAAAAACACTACATATTTAAAGTTTTTTTAATTAAAAGAATCATTTATATATTTCGTGTGTTTACCTTACATAAGTAATATAATATATAAATAGAAAGCTTACTTAAGAAATGTTTTTATGTTTAATATTTTCTACATAAATTCTTAGTCACCTATATCTAACATGACAAATATCCTTAATAAAATTTTGAACCGACTAACAGTTATGCTGATTATGAAATTAAGGCTTTGTATTTTATCACTTTCAAAATATATATGAATTAAAATTAATTAATCACGATCTATAAAAATCTTATAAAAATATAAAATGCCAAATAAAGTGCTTAAATGATATTTACAGTTTGTAACTAATTAATATGAAGCAACTTTAAAACATCACTTAAATACATCTTCGCAAAAGCATGACATCATAAAAATTTAAAATACATTAGAGTTTAAAATACATATATAGAGTTACTTTAAAATACATATATAGAGTTTATTTCTATTATTCTAAATTATATAGCAGAAAACTAGAAAAGGATCTTTATAACTAAATATGTCCATATAACATTTATTTAATTTTTCCAGCAAAATACAATGGAAAATTATAGATGGTTTAAAGTGTTTTAGTGAATTAAAGTTACCAGGATTGACTTTATTTAAACAAGCTAAACAAAAGTTACAAATACAATACAGGTCATGTTCTTGGGGTCAAAATACGTTTGTTTACATTTACGAATACCCCCTGACGACCACTGGTGCCAGTAGTCCAATTAAAGTAAAAACTATACCATCATAATTCTAAGTGAAAATATAGTATTTTTAGCAAAAAACATTACCCAATTATTAGAAATGTTAAAACACCAGTGCTCGTCAGGGATGACGAGCACTGGTAAAACGTGCAAAATTTGCACCAGAAGTCGTCATACCTTAAAAATCTTTACATTAAGTTAAATTAAAAAAATTCGCACATAAGTCATATTCTACATATCATAAACATTACATACAATGCTTTATGAGCAATGTCAAATGCAGCAAACAACAAAATATATCAAGAAATGCATATCTATTCCCTTAATCATTTGCTTTACGTTGACTCAATCCAATTGTAATTTAGTGTATACTTCCCTTATTTTGCTTCTCCCTACTCTTCCCCAATAGTTGAAATCGAACTTTTTATGTGATAAGAAGCAGAAGGCTTTGGAGAATCTAATGCTGGCGGAGCAATACTCATAGATGTTAATTAACGCTTATTTCAACACTTTTTTTAAGAGGGTGACGACTACTGGTGCAGATTTTAAGGGTGACGAGCACTGGTGTCTTTACCTTATTTATTTATTGTTTTCAGTATAAAATGAAATATGCGTTCATGCGAAAAATAAGAAATTACTAAATGTTAAATTGGTCGATGAGAAAATGACGCATTATAATTTTAAAATGAAATAGTAATATTACAAATCTAACATATTTCTTCTGAGTTTTATTTCACAGCATTTTTTTTATATACCTCAACTTCAGATTTTTTTTTTTTTTTTTTAGTATGGCGGATGAAACACGCTTGGCATAAAAGTTAATTCAGCATTATGGTAAAGGTATTTTCTTATTGATAATTCTTGACAATTTTTTATAATTTTGATGCTGAAGTAGATCGGACATTTTTCGCCAAGGAAAAGATAGAAAGAAATACGCAAGCGAAGTAATGACGTCACTGGACGATCGTGGATGCAAGAAAAATATTTCCTATGTTAAACGCCCATTGGATTTTTTGTAAAAAATTATTAAAAATCGAGGAAAAATATTTCCCGATTTTAATCCGCATATTTAGGTATAGATATGTATTAGTTATCATGTCCATGCATTAGATTAAGTTATTTTTGTTGTAAAATTGACAAAATTTGAATTTTTAATTTCAAAACTCTAGAAAAAAAAAATGGCAAACTTCCATATTCGATTGAAAACACAAACATTTAATTTCAAAGGATGATATTAACACAATAAATATCCAACTAATATACTGATTAAAAGGGAAATGATAAATATTCTATCATAATTTGAAGTCAAATTTGTTTTCAAATGTCTAAATAAAGTATCTGATATAAGATACTAATATGTTGTAGCGGAATAGTAGACCGATATCATATCGGTCATCCTTGGTAGAAAAATAAAATATCGCCAAATTATTTGGCGAACATAATTTAATTCCTTTCAAAAATCATGGTTATTTTAACAACTTATTTTCAGACAGTAATGAATAATATGAAACAATATTTCGTACAATGCATATTACGAAAATATACATCTGGCATGTATATTTTCGTATTACGTTTTTGATCACCAAATACAATAAGCGCCAAGAACGACAGAGTTTTGAAATTTAAAATTAAAATTTTGTCAATTTGACAGCAAAATAACTCAATCTAACACATGCACATGATAACTAATACATATGTGTACCCAAATATGGGGATTAAAATCGGGAAATAATTTTCTTCGATTTATAATCATTTTTTACAAAAATTCCAATGGGCGATTGACATAGGAAATCATTTTCTTGCATCCACGGACGGTCAGTGACGTCACACTTCGCTTGCGTATAGGAACAATAATCGTATAAATTATATTTTGGTCTAAAACGGCAACAAAAATTTAAAAGTCGCCAAGGGCATTAAGGCTGTACCATGATCAAGTTTACATACTAATTTATTTATTTTTCTATATACCAACTACTATTAACTAAGCATGAAGTATATATAACCACAAAATAATAATTGTCTCATGCGATAGAAGTTGCCGATCATAGCATATTGTAATATTATATGTGGCTTGAAATTGCTGTCATTCTATGGTTGATTGATTGAATCAAATAAATATAGGAAATAACTTGAGAGCAAATATTATGTACATCACATATAATGTTGTTCATATGTAACTGGGATTCAGATATAAACGAGCTACTTCAAATTTTTCGATACTGTCCGTATCGAAACTGTTATGTATGATAAGCAACCAAATGGAAGCCCACGGGTAAGCCATTGTCGCAGGCAATAGGGACAGGCACCGGAGATTGCAAGGACGAACAAGGCCCTAAGGCAGCGGGAACCCAAAGAAGCTTTTAACCGATTTCAGTTTTTTTTTTTTTTTTTTTTTTTTTCATAAAGCATATAGAGAAGAGTTTGCCAGCGAAGCGGGCAAAATTCAACAATTCGCCGGGAAATGAAAAAAAAAATCATTTATTTGTAAAAAAAAAAAAAAAAAAAAAAAAAGAAATTAAAAATTTGAAACTCATAAATATTATATGAATTTCACCACATAGTTAAAATTTTAATTAACCAGTCACCAAATTATTATTAGAACCAGATTAATATTGTGCAATAGTGAACTAAAATCATACAAAGAAAGGTTTCAAAATAAAATTCATAATTGACGACCCAGTTTTTATACTTCCACAACGCAGTACTGTTTTAGTACAGAATCCCTATGGACGAATTTTAAATTTTTATCGCCATGTTGGCGATAACTTTTTATTTATTTATTTTGGCATTTTATTTTGGCTTTCAATGAGTTACAAATTTTTTTGAGTGTACTTTATCAGACTCTGTTTTGCACAGCACTACAATGATAAGGTTTCATTTCATTACATATTATGATCAAACCGTCAGTTCCCACACATACACATCAAAATTTCCACGTGAACGAAGTCGCGGGTAACAGCTAGTAAATAAATAAATGAACTAGTATGCTATGGCCACCGCATGACTTTCTTCTACATTTTCTTATACAAATTATTAAAATCTGTTTATTAAAATTATCTTCCATGACGAATGCAGACGATTTCCATTCTAGAGAACAAAGAAGTAATATAAAGAAACAAAATCGCATTTCTTCTGATATTGGCACAAAACTGACTTTCTTTCGGCATTTAGTGCTAGCTAGAATTCTGTCAGATAAAATTCGTCTGCATTTATCATGGAAGATTATTTTCATAAATAGTAATTTAATAAATTATTTGTACTACATGAATTTCTGTAAAATTATATAGAAGAAAGTCCTGTGGTGGCCACTTCATATTAGTTTTAACTTTAAGATGTCACATAGAAAATAAAATTAACTTTCTTTGGATGTTTTGTGTTACATTACTTCTCTAGAATTGAAATCATTTGCATTCATCATGGAAGATAATTAAAACTAGTATGTTGTGGCCACCACAAGACTTTCTTCTATATTTTCCTATATACATATTCAATCAGTAACAATATTAAAAAAAAAAAAAAAAATTACGATTTTTTTTCTATTTTTTTTTTTTTTTTTTTTTTTTTTGGTAAAAGTAAAAAAAATCGATAACTTTGTTTTAAATTATCACAGATTTATAGTTCAACCATTCGTTTAAAAGGTATCGACGAGATCTTTCGAAAGATACCCATCTTGAAAATTTACCCCCCCCGGGGGGGTACTTTCCCCCCAGGGGGGAACCGGTGCCCCCACATGCACAAAATTGTTTTCGTAGTTAACTACTGCTATTATCAATAATTCATATTAATTTTACAATCACAAGTTTAAAATAACGCTCATTATGTACATTTATACGAAATTTTGTCCTATATTGCCATGTTAAAAATTTAGAAAAAATGCGATCACAGCGCCACCTGTTGAGCTACTGATCCCTAAATGTAATCAGCACCAGTTTATGTCGGGGACCAACTAAATACCAAATTTGGTTAAGTTTCGTTTAAAAAGAAAAAAAAAAAAAATCTTTTTTTTTTCTAAGTTTCTTTTTTTGTTAAAAGTAAAAAAATCGATAACTTTGTTTCAAATTGTCACAGATTTATAGTTCAACCATTCGTTTTAAAGGTATTGACAAGATCTTTCGAAAGATACCCATCTTGAAAATTTACCCCCCCGGGGGGTACTTCCCCCCCAGGGGGGGAACCGGTGCCCCCACATGCACAAAATTTTTTTCTTAGTTAACTACTACTATTATCAATAATTCATATTAATTTTACAATCACAAGTTTAAAATAACGCTCATTATGTACATTTATACGAAATTTTGTCCTATGCTGCCATGTTAAAAGTTTACATAAAATGCGATCACAGCGCCATCTGCTGGGCGATTGATCCCAAAATCTAATCAGACCCTTTCCATGTCAGGGTCCAACTATACACCAAGTTTGGTTCTATTTCATTCATCGGTTCGTGCGATACGGTGTAACATACGAAATTTTGCGATCACAGCGCCACCTGCTGGACGATTGATCCCCAAATCTAATCAGTACCATGCCCCGTCAGGTTCCAACTATATACCAAGTTTGGTCGAATTTCATTCATTGGTTCGTGAGATACGGTGAAAAATACGAAAATTTGTCCTATACTGCCATGTTAAAAATTTACATAATATGCGATCACAGCGCCACCTGAAGGGCTATTGATCCCCAAATCTAATCAGCACAATGCCCCGCCAGGGTCCAACTATATACCAAGTTTGGTTGAATTTCATTCATTGGTTCGTGAGATACGGTGAAAACACTAAACCACAGACAGACAGACAGACAGACACAGACATTTTTTAAAAACTATCAATTCGTGTTCAGGACATCCCAAAACGTGTAGATCCGTCAAAAAACGGAGGTCGAAAATTTTCGCGAATCCAATACTTTCTCTATATTACATATATAAGAAAGTAAAAATTTAGTATGTTGTGGCCACCACAAGACTTTCTTCTATATTTCCCTATACAAATTCATTAAGTACAAATAATTTATTAAAACTATTATTTATTAAAATTATCTAACACGATGAATGCAAATGATTTTCATATTAGAGAAAACAAACACTAAATATCCAAAGAAAAATACTTTTATCGTCTATAAAAAAAGAGAAATAAAGTTAAAAATTTGTTATGACATTAGTGGTTAGGCTATATTAAAAAATATATACATAATTAGAACATCATCATTCACTTTTTGAAGTCTACAAGCTTCTCAATCTTCGTAAAGTGACGCCTGGTACACTACAATGTATCTGAATTTAGTTCTCTTTCGGGCTCCGCTTACAAACTCAAATGGTACAAATGTATTAGTTTTTATTTCAGTTGTATAAAGGATTATTTCTTTATTGTTGTCCTGCAGGATTACCTTTTCAACTTTATCGTCCATTTCTACAAAATTGATTCTTCATCTATTTCACTTTGTAAATTATTATATATCTTTTCTTTTATTGGTCTGCAATTAAAATTTTGTGCAAGAAATTTTGCCTCTTTGCATCTAAAATGACACAGATACAATTTTTTTTTTTTTTTCTCTCTCTCTCCAATCATTTTGCATACGGAAAGGGGAAATTGGTTGTGCAAGATTCTCCTCTTTTATTATTTATGATTAGTGATTACTTTATACTCCAACACTACGTAAGCAATATCTTTTCTTTGCATTGTAGACACTGGTTATCAATACATTTGATAGAGCATTTGTCGCACGCTCAAAACGGATTTGAGCTACGTCAAAATTTTCTGCTAAATTTTCGTTTCGTACATATACAGAGCTGCCAACTTTTATAATTTATTCCGAAGCAGTTTTAGCTCCGCCTTCTTTTCGCACCAGAAATTTTATAGAATATTTTTCTTTAATATGGGACAACGGTTAAATAAGGGAAAAATCATTCTTTAAAATTTCCGGTGTGAGAAAAGGGCGGGGCTAACAATGCTCCGGAATAAATTATAAAAGTTGGCAACTCTGCACATATATATATATATATATATATATATATATATAACAAAATGTATCCCTGGATCTAAAATAAATGTAAACATGAGTCAAAATAAACATAATATCTATAACTGCAGATTTATTTATAACTTGGTTTCTTTAAATCTCAAGTATTACTCCTTTTTTATCTTTTCTAAATAACACTCATGATAAGTAACACTCGTGAGATTTATAAAAAAATTCTTCACTAGTATAAATTCTAATAGTTTTCATGAAAAATTCGGAATGTCTATTAATTAATAAACAAAATATACACTATTTCTTGATTCCGTTATTTTTATATTATAAAAAATAGTGTAAAATAAATGGGTAACAATCTTGAGAGGTGATAAAAATACTCATGGTAATGAAATACACATTCTTATGTACATCAATTAAAAAATAAAATTATCCAGTTCTAGACCTACACATTGTAAGAAAGAACAACGCAGCTTTCTTATTGGTGTTATTTACTGCAATATACAAATATTTTGCAAGTAAATGATACACTAAATACCAATAAGTATTTGGACACTTTCGAATTTAGACGTTTTGTCAAATAGCTAGAAAAGTTCTTCAGGAATCATCTTGAAACATTGGTAGTGTGAAGAACATATTATACCTCATGTATTTCAGCAAAAGTTGTCTCCTGAAGACGAAAAGGGGACCAGTAAAAATTGAACAAATGTCAAAATGCTTTGGATCACCCTGTAAAAAAAGTAATGCTTTAAATGCGTTTTGGCTGTACCATATGTGTCGTGAACAGATGCTCCTCTCTGATATAAACCAGACATCTGATTCATAGAGACTGGTGTGAACTCTTGTTTTAGATGACTAATAACTTTCTTTTTATTTTTTGTAGATACTTCTGTTGCTAAGTACTGTGAGAACGAAACTTGATTTGAGACGGTGTGGACGGCTGTTATAGCGTCCGCTCCGAAATATAATTTTGAATTGTGATTTAAGCTTTTAATTAAAATTAGAAAAGACATCCCACGGTTGTTCATTATTTCTACGTGTGGTGTTTCACTTCACTTTAACTGCAGAGCAGACATAGGATACATAATAGAAAGAGAAGTCGAACATCGAAGCTCATCCGTCCCAGATGAAGAACCCAGGTAGGCCTCTTTACACATATTCTTTATCAATAAAAAGTTGATTGATTTGAATTAAAAATAGAAATAAAGAGAGCCTTAAAAGTAATATGAAAAATTTGAGAATTAATTAGATTTAGAAATTCTCGACAATATGATTAAGAGGACTTTTCTCATTATCTGTATAAATTTTTATGGATGGATGGTTGGGTTTTACGTCGCGCTAGTGCTGCGCAGATGAGCAATTGGCGACGGTCTGGGACACACCCCTAGAGGTGGTCCGGAGACATGCCATCACAATTTTGATCCTCCACGGAAAGGATGTCTCTCCCGCTTCGGTGATCCGCAGAGGTATAATTTTTGAAGGAAACTTGGAGGACTTTGCGGCCACGACAGATTTTACGTGCACCATCCACCATTAGTGTACACGACGATCTTTGGGCGACTCGAGTACCGAACCCGCAATCTTCCAATTACGAGGCCGGCGCTCTACCGACAGGGCTACCGCGGCCCATAAATTTTTATGAAAATACCGCATATGTTTATGGAGATATAAGTTTTTTTTTTTTTTTTTTTTTTTTTTTTTTATAATGGAAAAAGAAATTCCCACTTTTTAAATTATAGCACGTAGGAAATTAGACCCAGAGCAAAGACTTTTTTGGAAATTTTTTCATGCTACCTTAGACACAGATTACTACAATCAGAATGTAAAAATGTTAAATATTTTATAAAATATGAGCATCTTTACTAAATAATTTTTAACTCCGCATGCGTTAGCTTTTAAAAAATTCCATTTGCTTAATTCAATAGCCAAAAGTATTGAGTAACTTATACGAAAACCCCAAACACATATCGTGTAAATTCAAAAAGTTATGAGAGATAAAATGAACAGAATTTCAGTTCTCTCAAAATAAAAGCTAAGCTATAAAGGGGTTTACTCACATTTTCTTTTGATTCAATCAGTGCCCAATGATAATACAGTGCTCGCTGATTATGTAAATAAATATTGATAAAAACCCCTATCATATTCCTTTTTTTTTTTTTTTTTTTTTTTTAATGAACTTCTGTTCGTTCTATGTCTAATAACTTTTTGAATTTGCACAGTGTTTGTTTGGGGTTTTTATATAAGTTGCTCAATATTTTTGGCTATTAAATTATGCAAATGGAATTTTCTAAAAGCTAGCGCATGCGTAGTTAAAAGTTCTTTAATAAAAATGCTCATATTTTGTAAGATATTTAACATTTTCGCATTCTGATTGCAGCATGCAGTGTCAAATGTAGTATGCCGATTTTCCTAAAAATGGCTTTGTACTAGTCTAAAACCCTATGTGTTATAATTAAAAAAGCGATTTTTTTTTTTTTTTTAATTTTTTAAAACAAATTTTTTAACTGTTATATTTCCATGAATATAAGTATGTGGCAACCTCATAAAACTTTATATAGATAATAAGAAAAATCTTTATAATCACATTACTACAATCAAAACGCATTTAATCCATTACTTTTTACAGGGTGATCCAAAGCATTATGATTTTTTTTTTAAATTTTTTACTGGTCCTTTTTTTTCCTCTTCAGGACACAACTTTTGCTGAAATATGTGAGGTATAATATGTTCTTTACACTACCAAAGTTTCAAGATGATTCCTAAAGAACTTTTATAGATATTTAACAAAACATCTAAATTCGAAAGTGTCTAAATACTTATCTGTAAATAGTGTAATTATTTCCGTGGAGGTAACACCCATGAGCTGCATATGAAGACACAAGATGCGTTTTAGCTTTAAAATATCAGATTTAGTATTTTAGTGAAATTGTTTGCATTTTTTTATTTTATTTTTTAATTGACACACATAACTTTATATTTCCTATCATATACACTATGTATATAAAATAGTTGTTTCAAAATCTAAAAAAAAAAAAAAAAAAGAAAGATTCAGATTATGCCGTTTTGTCATACAGGACACATAAATTTCCATCAACTGCCTAAATAAAGCAATAGATAAAAGACTTTTATTTCAGAACTCAGAAAGAATTCAAAGAATGCATTGAATTTAGTGTAAAATAATACACCACTTCATGTTTTTATAATGTCAAAATAATAATTTTATCAACATGAAATTAAGATTGAAAAACTAGGACATCAAACCGACAATTGATATGAAAATCACCCAAAGAATAAGTTTTAGAAAATGACACAAATAGAGCATTTCCTCGTGACGTCATGTGGTTGGCAAAAAAGCGCGCTCGACTTTCCCGCGCCCCGCCCACCATTGATTTTCCGTTGGTAGTAATCAAGTAATCGCCATCGCCATGCTTTTCCCAAGCCTTTTTGCCAACCACTCATAAAAGTTGAGATGTTTGTTTACAAACAAGGAACTGCCCTATAGAATAAATAGATAAAATCGGGAAAAAAAAATTATAATCATTAAAAAAAAAAAAAAAAAAAAAAAAAAAAAATCTGGGTTTATTGGATCGTTCTGCTGAATATTTTAATTACTTTCCGCCGTCCAAATCCGTCTTGTCAACGCACGAAACAGACTATCTGTTGCACTTGTTTTTTTTTTTGTTTTTTTTTTTCAAAAAGTTTATCTCTCTCTCTCTCTCTCTCTCTCTCTCTTTTTTTTTTTTTTTTTTACTTCTGGTGCTTTGCTCTAAATAATCTCTACTCACGCGGAGATCTATTCAGAGACTAAATTTTAAATTAAAACCCTTTAGGCCTTTTTTTCAGAAAAATCTTTTTTATGTTTTTTCCAGTTTCGCTGGAGGTAAGCATTGGTCGCAACAAATTGCAGGTTCTCCAAAGTACCTCGTCGACTTGACTTGAATTAATAAAATTCTAATACGAAATTTGAAAAAGACTTCAGTGAGATGCACACCTGTAGAATCCCAGGTACCCATCTGTCAAGTTCTGTAGCTCTGCGATCAGTACTCTGAAGTTCCAAAACTCAGACAGATACACAGACACTTCTCTTTATTTGTATAGATTAAAATTATTTTCTATGATGTATTGAGACGATTTTTAACTCAGACAAATATGACACTAAATGCTTAGAAATAAAGTCAATTTTGTTCCGACATCTAAAAGAAGATGTTTTATTTATTTTCTTTAAAAATGAAAATAATAATAATAATAATAATAATAATAATAATATCTTTGTTTTATATTATCACAGATCTATGGTTCAAACATTCGTTTTAAAGGTATTGACAAATTCTTTTGAAATATATCCTTATTGAAAATTTACACACACACCCGGGAGATATTTCCCCAGGGGATTGAGAGGACAATGTACTTACATACACACATTTCTTTTTTCTAGTTTACTATTACTATTATAAATAATTCATATTAATTTCACAATAATTCTTTGAAAATAACTCTCATAATGTGCAGGCATTTAGATGAAATTCTGGTCTATGTTACCATACCACATTAAAAATTAAGAAAAAAATAATTAAATGAAAGGGCCACATGTTGAGCAATTGATCACTAAATGTAATCAGCACCAGTTTAGATCAAGATTCAACTAAATGCTAAGTTTGGTTAAATTTCATTCATTGGTTCGTGAGATACGCAGCGTCCACAAAATTTATGATCCGCAGACACAGACACATACACAGACAGGCGTTTTCTAAATAGTTAAATAGTGTTCAGGGTATCTCAGAACGCATAAATCCGTCGAAAGCAAGAGATCGGAAATTTTGTCAAATCCAAATTTTCTTCTTATATATACACTGCTCGACATTCAAAATGCAACACCAAAAAGGAATGATAATAACAGAATGAAATTTGTTGGACGCATACATTATAGAAGGAAGAACAACTGATTAAATTTCAGGAAATTTGGAGTAATATGTACTGAGAAAACAGTACATAAAGCAGCGACCTCTGTGAGCAATAACAACACATATCTGCCATAGGCATTGAATCGAACAGCGATTGGATGACGTGTACGGGTAGAGCACTTCATGAAGCTTCAACACGATGACACAATTCATCGATCGAAGTTACTGGTGAGTGGTGGGGGGGCCAGTCGCTTTTCAATGATTAAACTGTCATTTTCATTGGTGCGAGATCAGGAGAACGCGCTGGCCAGAGCAACAGTCGAACACATTCTGTATCAAAGTAGGTCCGGACAATACAAACAACTTGCGGTCGTGCATTATCTTGCTTAAATGTTGCGCTACGGAGGCCTCGAATACAGGGCAGAGGGGCGGGCCTTAACTCATCAGAAATTTAATGGCCGCTGTTCAGAGTGCCAGGAATACGAACATGAAGTAATAGAGACGTGTATCCAATGGGAACTCATAACATCATTGCGAATGGAGGGACAGTATGATGATGTCGAATCTCAGCTGGCAATGTGCATTATCATAATGCCATTAAATACGGATAAGGCAATCTTTATGCTGTAAACAGGATTGTGATTTGTCTGAAAAGTGACTTCACGCCATTCCTGCGTCCAGGTTCATCGTTGATCACACATTAATGGCGCCCATATCAGTGATGCAGTTTTGAGGGTAATCAGAATTTTGGTAGCCGCATACTGAGTCACCACCTGGATTGATGGTATGTTGTACCATTGGATACACGTCCCGGTCACCTCTTGTTTTCATTCCCGCCACTCTGAATACCAGCCATTACATTTCTGACGAGTTAAGGCCCATATCTCTGCCCTATGTTCAAGGCCTCCGAAGCGCAACATTTAAGCAGGACAATGCACGACCGCAAGTTGTCCAAATTGTCTAGACCTTCATTGATGCCGAATGTGTTCGACTGTTGCTCTGGCTAGCGCATTCTCCTGATCTCGCGCCAATGAAAATGACTGTTTAATCGTTGAAAAGCGACTGGCCCCTTCACCACTCACTAGTAACTTCGATCGATGAATTGTGGCATCGTGTTAAAACTTCATGAAGTGCTCTACCCGCACATGTCATCCAATCGCTGTTCGATTCAATGCCTAGGCAGATATGTGTTGTTATTGCTCACAGAGGTCGCTGCTTTATGTACTGTTTTCTCAGTACATATTACTCCAAATTTCCTGAAATTTTAATCAATTGTTCTTACTACTATAATGTATGTGTCCAACAAATTTCATTCCGTTATTATCATTCCTTTTTGGTGTTGCATTTTCAATGTCGAGCAGTGTATGTAAAGAAAAAAGTAAAAATCATGCATCGTGTATTATGATTTCATTTCAGACAATTACCTTAGTTGGATTTTACTTAGAAACTTTTTTCTGAGTATATGACATTAATGGCCGTATTCACCATTAACTGCAACTCCCGGTTCAATGCAAAAACGTGAAAAGCATCTAAAGGCAGGGTACAACTTTCCAGCAAAATTTAGCATGCTGTTTCTGCCATCTAGAGTCGAGGATTTCATATAATCTTTGATTGGTTATTTTCACCTAAAAAATCTGAAAATAACTATACCGCTAGATGTCAGAAATAACACGGCGAAATTTGCTGAAAATTTGAACCCCGCCTTTATACGCTTTTCAAATTTTCGTGTTCAACCGGGAGTTGAAGTTATTGGTGAATAACAGCCTAAAACTGCTGTTAGGGCTGTGGTAGCCTGGTCGGTAAGAGCAGCGAGTTCTTGATCGAAAGGTTGCGGGTTCGGTCCTCGAGTCGGCCGAAGAGCGCCGTGTACACTAATAGCGACAGGTGCACGTTAAATTCCGTCGTGGTCGCAAAGTCCTGCAAGTTCCCATAAAAAATTATACGTCTAGGGTACCGGAACATGGGTTTAACTCGGCCTTGATCCGGATCAAAATTCCTGTCATTTGCTGGTGCTGTCATCTTTCGCCAGCTTCTGGAGCTGAGTCGTTCTTCCGCCCTAGTGGCGTTACTGTGAAAAACCGGAAACCGCAACCCTCCTTCCTTAAATCCGAATAGTTCCACTACCGGGGCTCGGAATTTCCAAGTGGCATAAGAAACAACACACAATACAACTGCTGATAAGTTCTATTTCAATGCTATGTATGTCTGAAATTTTTCAAAAATAGGTTCATTCTAATTTTTTATCTTATTTTGATTAGTAGTGGTCGATGCAATATATAGTCGTTATCGTGATAGATAGTAGAAATTTATAGTGGAGAAAAAAAAAAAAAACTGCATCATTATCTTCTATATAAGTAAAGAGAAGTATCTTTGTGTGTGCCTGTCTGCGCTTTGGATACTGATAGCTGAGCTAGAAAACTTTGCAATGGGGTAACTTACTGTGGCGGATCCAGAAGTTAACTTTTGGAAGGTGCTAAGATATTTCAAGATGTTATTCCAGATGAATGAAAAATTTACAATCCTAATATTGGTGTGCATTCCGTAAATACATAAGACAACATTAATAAACTGTTGCAACAATTTATTTATAACTAGCAAGCCCGTTCGAAATCTTCGCACTTTATTTATTGTTAGTTACCTTCAAAACTTGAAACTCATAAATATTACACCAATTTCACCCCCTAATTAAAAATTAATTTATTAGAAGTTAAATTATTATTAGAATCAAATTAATGTATCAAATTAATGTTGTGCAATAGTGAAAATAAAATCATTCAAAGAAAGGTTTCAAAATAAAATTCATGATTAACTACCCAGTTTTTATACAACCGCAGGCAGTACAGTTTTAGTATAGGACCCTCATAATGTCTTTTAAATTTTTGTCGCCATGTTGGCGATGACTTTTTATTTAATTATTTTGATGAAATTTTTTGTTTAAAAAAAACTAATTCCTATTTTGATTATACCTTTTACCATTGCTTTTTTAGTCAATTTATGATAATAATTCCCATTCTATATATAAAGTATAGCTATGTTTAAAATTATGCTTACAAAGATACTGAAGAAACAACTTCTAAAAATACATTTTTCCATAAAATAATATCCTCAGACAAATGACGTCATTTTTTCTTATTAGATCATTGAGCTGAGTCCGTGTGCTTAAATATTGTTCATTTATAAATATTATTTTTTTCCCTCGAATATTTTATTAATTTGATCATTGTCATATCGTTTCGACAAAATATAATCGTAACTGGACCACATTAGAGAAATATTATATAGACTAGCAAACCCGTGCAATATTTTCGCACTTTCTTTCCTTATTTACCTTTAAAATTTGAAACTAATAAATATTATACCAATTTCACCCCCTAATTAAAATTTTAATTTACCAGAAGCCAAATCATTATTAGGCCCTGATCAATACTGTGCAGTAAAGCAAAATCATTCAAAGAAAGGTTTCAAAATAAAATTCTTAGTTAAAGACCCAATTTTCATACTTCCGCAGGCAGTACAGATTTTGTATAGGACTTCCTTGACAGCCTTTTAAGTTTTTTTCGTCATGTTGGCGAGGATTTTTTATTTACTTTGGCGTAATTTTTTGTTTAAAAAAAATAATTTCTATTTTGATTATATTTTTTATGATAGTGATTTTTAGTCAATTTATGATAATAATTCATATTCTATATATATCTTTAAAGAATTGTTAGGTTTAAAATGCTGAGTCCACATGCTTAAATATTGTTCATTTTTAAATATTATTTTTTATCCTCGCGTATTTTACTAATTACACCACTATCGTATCGTTTCGACAAAAATAATTGTATCTGGTCTAAGCTGAGTCTGCGTGCTTAAATATTGTTCATTTTTAAATATTTTTTTATCCTCGCGTATTTAATTAATTACACCTCTATCGTATCGTTTCGACAAAAATAATTGTAACTAGTCCACGTTAGAGAAATATTATATAGATTATTTTACGGAGAAATTTGAAAATTTTATCAAAAACATTTTTAATAATAATACATGCGCGCGTGCGAGTATGCAATACATTAACTGGAACTGAAATTAAAAATATAAAATGTAATTAAGGTGTTTATGGAGAAGGGAATAGATAACCACTTTTTTAAGAAAAAGACAACCCCACGTGTAATATGCGTGCAACAATGATTACTCACAAAATTTGCACGTAGTTGTAATTTACATTTCTAACACGGGAAAGGGCTTTCATAACTAAACAAGTTCAAAATGACATAAAACTGAAAACTTTACGTAATGTTGTTGAACTGGATGGAACAAATGTTCGATCTCATTCAATAATATTAATCAGATGTCCGTTGAATAATTTTAATCAATAATGTTCATCCCATTCAATAATGTCAAATAATGTTCTTAATTGAGTAACAATAACAATGAAAAAAAAACTTAAAGCAGTCTTTGGGGACTGCCGATAGAAGTGAAGCCTAAATAACATGTGAATTGTATTGTCGAGCTATTAGATTATTATTTTTTAATTATTTTTGGTTTGTAAAGAAATGTTAATGATCAATTTAAACTTTAATCATTTAAACTTTAAATTTATATTGAAAGCAAAAAGAAGAATATAATAGTCTGTATAAAAACACGTGTTTGTACTTTGTGAACTATGTATATAATGTGGAAAAAGTACATACATACATAGAGTACAAAACTAGAAAGAGACAGATGCCAGTAGTCAGTATACTACTCGTATTAGTATACATTTTATACATATATATATGTGTGTATATGAGGCATGCCGCGCCGTGCGCTACATATATGGATATATATGTAGAGAGATATACTCTTTGTATATATATAATGTATACTAATAACGCACGGAGGTATATCTATGTACATATATACACAGTATACATATAGCTCATGGAAAGCGTTCGGTGACGATGACGCGAGTTCCATGATTTTTGTTCACCCAAAAGTGCTCAACGCGCCTAAAGAAGTTTTCACTTCAATAATCTGGTGTACCACTCACACGACTTTCTCTTACCCAGAAATTTAATACTATAAAATCAGATTGGAGATTAAGGGGTAAGATAACGAGTACTGTTATGCAAACCTATGTTAAAACAAATTAGGCTTCGGAACAGCTTCATTTGACAAGTAATTCTGTGTGAAGGGGGCTTCCGCTCCCCTCCCCCAATCCTCCGTTTCATTACTTTACCTACATTTATACAGAATTCAAATCTGTTATTAAATTTAAATGTTCATTTAAAATTATTCAGGCAACTTTCACACCAACATTCCTTGAAAATTATCAATCTTGATCAAACTTTCCTGCTAACACACATATTAACTTCAAAATACATTTGGATCGCCTGAAATTATTTGTTTTTAATTTACTCTAACAGATACAGACAAAGAGCAAATGTTAAAAAATGACTTCGGTATGCAGGAAGCCTCAAAACGTGTAAATATACAAAAAAAAGAAAAAAAAAAAAAACAAGGAGCGTTGAATATTTAGCTTAAAAAAATATATTTTTTACCATGTGGCTATGAGGAATTAATTTCAGTTCCTCAGCAACTTTCCTGGTCATGGTAAAACATTACAGTAAAGCATTTCCCCTAAGAATAAAAAAGAATATTATGGCCTAAATATTGGTAGCCAGCCCTGTATATCTTCTGAAAGTTATGTTCATATCACATGGTGGACATAAATATAATCCTATATTAATAACATACGGCACAACCTGAAATATACTTCCATCAATTTTCCAGTATTGTTGCACTATAATCTAGCTCTTTTGTGTAGCCTGTAAACGGTGAATGATTTCTATACCATATTCTACATGAAGCATGTTTTTACGTATATATAAAAAATATATATATTCGTTACATTTGGTTTAGTGCAGTCTATAGATGTTAAACTCTACTTACCTGCAATTTCCCCCATAAACGTAATATATTTGAATTCTCTTGGGTGTCTCTGTACACGAACCATTTGCTTGATCTCAACGAAAAGTTTAGTGTAGCATCCCTATATCATAAACATGTAGAATACCAAGTTTCGACTTTCTGTTATAATTTGTTTTTGATATATGTTGATAACAGACAGACACACACACACAGACCAACCGCTAAAAACATGATTTTGGTTTCGGAGGACCTCAAAACGTGTAAATATAACAAAATCTCGAGTTCGAAAATTTGACCCAAAAACAATACTTTCTCTACCTTATGGGTAAGACAAAGTAAAAAAAAATGCAAAGAAAGAAACACAATGAAACCAAAAAAGCCACTCAGGATGCTGTAAGAAAATGGCCTTTTAAAAAGGTCGCCTTTTACAGAGGAACTTTTAAAGAGCTCATTCAGAAATTCATAATTCAAGGAAAAAAAATATTATAAAAGAAAGGAATTCAGTTATTCAAATTTACATAATTTGTCTATACATAGTGCTTTGTAATAATCATTAATATTAGTTTTAATTTTAAAATTTTTTTTTGCAATAATTTTGTTTCTAAGAATTCTTTTATATCTCAGGTTAAACTGACCACCTTAACATCATTTCTGAAGGAATAAGGGGCCTTTATTATAAGCCCATTAAAAACTCTTGGTAAAAATAATGTTTAGCTTGTAATTCTTAATCTAAATTGCGTTTAATATTTTAACTTTGCTATTTAAATTAACACTATACTCTCTTAAAAATATTTAAAATTATTAAAATTAAACATAATTTATACGTCTCAATAATATATTAAAACCAATGTAACATTTAAAATGAGATAAAAAAATATAAAACTTTAAAACTTTAAAAATACATTTTAATTAAAAACATTAAAACCACAAGACAGACGTTTCGGCTAGAACACAGCCCTCCTCAGTGTCAAACATACGAGCACAACATTTACAAAAATTCATAATACATCACAACAAGATTAAATATTCAGGAGAAATAGATTTAGCCTCGTTCAAGGCAGAATGTTGCATTTTAGTAAAAGCGCCCTCTAGAAAAATACGGGATTCATAAATATTTACATTAGAAGCTAAAATTTTAAAGTTTTCAAAATTCGGAATATGATCACTATTGAGAGAATGGATTACGAGTTTTGATTTTAACATAACATAACGGACATAACATAACATTGAGGAACATAAACGCTCGTTTAAAACAGGAGGTTTAAAATCAAAACTCGTAATCCATTCTCTCAATAGTGATCATATTCCGGATTTTGAAAACTTTAAAATTTTAGCTTCTAATGTAAATATTTATGAATCCCGTATTTTTCTAGGGGCGCTTTTACTAAAATGCAACATTCTACCTTGAACGAGGCTAAAACTATTCCTCCTCAATATTTAATCTTGCTGTGATGTATTATGAATTTTTGTAAATGTTGTGCTTGTATGTTTGACACTGAGGAGGGCTAGTGTTCTAGCCGAAACGTCTGTCTTGTGTTTTAAAGTTTTCAATTAAAATGTATTTTTAAAGTTTTAATTTTTTGTATTTTTTATCTCATTTTAAATGTTACATTGGATTTAAAATTATTACTTGAATATTGGTGGGACACAAAAGTCACTTTTCCAAGCCTGAATTTCACCTATAATATGCACATTGAAAACTATACAGTCTTATTAAATACTTCTTTTCTCTACCGACATATTCATAGGAAATGTCTGCTATAATTTCACAAACAAAGAGCAATTTTAGGACGTAGACAGGAATGGGGGGGGGGGTTCCAAACACTCTCCAAAATATTGCAGATTTGTTGAAAGTTTTGAATTAAACTTCACTTTTAACACTCAGCATTATGTACTAAATGTCATGGTATGACCCCTACTCTACAGCACTTCATCAATTTATCTGTTTCCAGGTTGTCATATTTTAATAATAATAAAAAGAAAAAAATAATTAAAATTAGATTGCATTTATTAAAAGAAAAAAAAAAGAGAGAAATGTATGGTCGCTTAAAAGAGCCTTTTTTTTTTTCTTCGGACAATCTTTTTGGCATATTTACCCTTTTTTCCATGATGATGGGATCTATGAACTTTTTACACTTTTAGACCTTTTTATTTTTTACAGTCCTTTATACTGTTCACGCAGATTTTTCTGCAGCTAAACTTTATTTTTCTGAGCTCATAGCTCATACATATAGCTAGACGGCAAAAGACGCTCATACATATAGCTACGGCCTGTCTCAGCAAAGACAGGCCGTAAAGTGCATGTGCACTAGGTAGGCCATCAACGATTACACCAGTTCCCAGTTATGTACTAAAGTTTAAACCACCTCCGAAATTTTTTTCTGGCTACAGCTTTGAATAAGAGAATTATTCGAAAGGAGTTTCATACGAAAAGTGGTCAGTTCACATGAGTTAAAGCAGTACTACCTGATCTCGCAAAATCTATGAGAAATATATGCATTTGTACATGAACACTGAATCCAGGTAAATCAGTATTAAATGCAAAAAAGAAATTTCGGAAGCGAGAAAAATTATCCCTTAAATAGAGGTTGACTTTCAGAGAGGTTTTTGATTGCCGGTGTTCATTGAACTATGACAGATAATTACTTAAAATGATTTTACTGAAAATGTTATTCAGTCATTCCAATATAAATTTAAGATGTTTTCCTTTAATTTTAAATTTTGTAAATATCTTTTTTTTTTTTTTTTTTTTTTTTGGTGGGGGGGAGCTTTATTTCCCTGCCCCTTCCCTCCCACCCCTTGGATCCACCATTGGTAACTTGGATCTTGCAGGTTTACATCTCATCGAGATTTTTTTCGATTTTCGCATTCGAATTTTTTATTCATTTAATTTTTAATTTTATCCATTGATTTTTCTGTTCCATTTCCTTAAATTTTTTCTTTCATTTAAATCGTCTGCGTCACGTCACTTAGCAACGTCTGTTAAGGGCGTATCAGATTCAGCAACTTTAGAAACAACCAATTTTTGAGCCGACTTTAGCGCCGATTTTTCCTCGACGAAAACACCGTAGAGGTTACAATAGTCGTGTGAAAAGTTGGATGAAAGAAGACTAACTTCTGACGCTTATCCCTTTTCTTGGCGCGAATAAAATACGCAATGATTAGCGTTAAAATTTCCTTTCATTTGTGTAAAATATCGTATTATTATTTCTATTTTGATCTTTTTTACAACTATTGTCATAACGCCATACGAAAATAAAAACGATTAATTGAAAATTCTTATCATTTAACGGTAAAATAAACGTGCTTAACGATAATATTTCTTCTTCAAATCTCCACTTGAAGCGATTCCCGTGTTCCGCCATCTTGGAAATATGACGTATCAAAATAGCGCATCCTGATTGGACGAATCCAAGGAGAAATTGACTATACGGACAATTTTATCAAGACAGCTCTGAAAAAGTTGGGCAACTTCGGTCTGCGCTATCACACTGGGAGTAGAGACAATTTTTTCCGAAAAATCGGCGCTAATCAGTGGTTGGCTCTAAAATCGCCTGTAAAGTCGTCGAGTCTGATACGCCCTTTACACTATTTATGTTTCATTTATTCAATTAATTCAATTGAAAGGGAAATTATTATTGCAACAGAACTGTTGTTTTCTATCAGAGATTTTAGCGATGCGCAAATTTGTAGCAATGACAATGAATCATGCATAAAATAATTAGAATTTATTGTTCTACTTCTGTATCAGTTTATTCATCTAAGGGACAAATAAATGTGTACACTTAACGTGATAAAATTATCTCAAATCGAGAAAAAGGCAATTTCCTTTCAGCATTTATGTAGAAACGACATCATTGAAGAAATATTTATAGTGCTGCCATCTATATTCATTTCTGAGTATTTCAGGATTCAATTAATAGATGTGATTAAAGGAGTTCTATCAACTATTCATTTAGAGATGATATGCTAACCTTTATTTATCTCGTTGATGCTAACCACTGCCTGTGAAAGGATTTAAAGCGGACATTTAAACCGCAACTGTTTTTAAATCATGGCTTTCAAACATGAACATCTTACTCTATGTAATTTTAGTTCTCTCTTTTACCGCATCTCCAAACCCCTAAAAGCAGCGTTTTTATAATTTGATGATTTTAATTGAAAAATTTTTCGTCTGTACCTAAAGAACCTTTTAAAAGAATAAAATGGTTTTTATTTATTTAATTACTAGCAGGCTTTTCCCGCTTTGATGATTACTATATTTAAGAGTATTCTCAAAATTCCATATCATCTGTGTTAATAAAATCAGACTTTTGTCTATAAATTTCTCAGAATCAAAAAAAATGTGCGATTCTTCACGTTTCACACATCGTGAAGGTCAAAAATGATTCCAGAAAATTTTCTCTTTCTCCCTGTGCGTGGGGGGGGGGGGGGAATCGTTGTGTGCTATGTTTATAACGTTATTTTTGTACTGGCATCACGTGAGAACGGCTGGACGGAACTCAACGACACTTGGGAGGAATTTAGGTCTGTACCCAACTTAAAATTATATCTATCAACTTCTGCAAAATTCCCTCTGGTTTTCCCCTGAGAGGGCAGGAGGCACGTCTAATAACCTAACTCGGCTCCGAATTACTTAATGGTGAAGAAATTGCACATGGGAAGACTAGACTTAAGTTTATTTAAAAAAAAAAAAAAAAAAAAAAGGGGGAGTTTTCCCTGAATTTGGAATTTTTGATTTTTAAGAGGGTGGAGATGGAAAAAAATCGATTTTCGGGGGACATTTCACAAATTTCGGATTTTTCAGTAGAATTCTACTAAAATTGGTACAAAGATGTTTAAAACAGCCATGCGTCTTCTTTAGAATGTTTCCAAAACATCCATTTTTTTTTTTTTTTTTTTTTTTTTTTTTTTTTTTTGTAATCTTCAATTTATTTTTATTTTTATTTATTTATTTTTTATTATTATTTTTCTTTTTTTTTTTTTTTTTTTTTTTTTTGGGGGGGGGGGGGAGGGTTAGATTTTTTGGGGAGAACCAAGAGGGGGCAAAAGCGAGAAAGTGCTTTTAACTCTAAATTTGTCCTGAAAAATCTATGGGAGCTGCGGTCACGAATTCTGGTCTTGTTTATATATATATCCGACATCTATTGTAACGGGATTTTACGAAATTCTCTACGTTTCCCCCTTGGAGTTGGGGGGCAATAAACGCGTTTTCAAGCGTATCCTTGCTCCAAATTATCTCAGTAACATTTTTTATGTGTGGGTTGGTTATGCGTACTCTATGCGCACTATAAACAAGTTTTGTGAAATTTTCTCTTTAGACTTTTTAAAGGCAGGGAGGAAGGGGGGAGACACGTTTTCGAAAGTAACTCTGCTCCAAATTATCACAGGAAAACGTTTTTTTATGTGTTAACTGGTTATGCGTACCCAATGCACACACTGTAAACATATTTTGCGAAATTATTTTCCGCCCCGGAGGGAAGGTGTGGGCCGGTGGAAAAAAACCCATTTTTAAGATTAAATCTAATCCAAATTATCTTAGAAAAGCTGTTTTTAATATGTGGATCGGTTATCCAACACGTAGTATAAAGAAATTTTGCGATATCCCCACCCTCCTTCTCACCCTTTTAAGCGGGTGCGAAAACACGTTTGAAAACATAACTTTCTTTAATTTATCTCAGAAAGGCGATGTGTCGGATGGTTATGTGTATACAACATGCACTATAAAGGGATTTTCCGAAATTATCCCCCTCCTTTTTGGGGTGGGCTGGGCGAAAAACACGGTTTTAAGCTTAATCTGCTTCAAACTACCTTAAAATGGCGAAATTTAGTGAGTGTTGACTAAGCTTACGCAGTACGTATCCCATCTTGGTGGGATTTCGCTAAACTTCGAATTTACTCGCGGGAGAGGCGGAGTGAAAAGAGGATAAGTTACTACCGAAGGCAGTGGGGTATCGGACTCCTCAAGTTGTGAACGGGAAAATCACAACCGAAAGCAGCGTGAACTTTAACTTATGTCATGACTGGTTTTTGTGGGCTTTTTTATTTATTTTATTTATTTATTTTTATTTATTTATTTATTAATTTATTTATTTATTTTTTTTTGGGGGGGGGGGAGGGGGAGATTTTATTAATATTGATATGGGATTTTGAGAATTCCCTTAAATATAGTAAAGAGCGAAGCGGACAAAGCTGCTAGTTATTAACAGAATCTCAAAAGTTAAAAAATGATCTGGTGTGTCACTCACACGACTTTCTCTTACCCTGAAATTTAATACTATAAATACAGGTTGCAGATTAAAAGGTAAGATAACGAGTACTGTTATGTAAACCTGTGTTAAACAATTCATATTAGGCTTCTGAAGAGTTTTATATGATAATTAGTTCTGTGTGAGGGGGGCGGTCTACATTTATATAGAATTTAATTCGGTTATTAAAAAATAATTCTGTTTTTAAAAAATAATTTATTAAAATTATTATTTAAAAAAATTATCTTTTATGATAATGCTGACGATTTCCATATTAGAGAAGTAGTATAACACGAAATGTCCAAAAAAAAGTCCATTTTATTCTCAATATTAAAAAAAAAAAAAAAAAAAAAAAAAAGTTTTTTTTTTTTTTCAAGTTTTTTTTTCGTTAAAAGTAAAAAAAAATCGATAACTTGTTTTAAATTATCACAGATCGATGGTTCAACTCTTCGTTTTAAAGGTATTGGCGAGCTCTTTTGAAAGATACCCATCATGAAAATGTACTCCCCTCGAGGGGGGACTTCCCCCCCAGGGGGGGAGGCGCGGCTCCTACGTACACAAAAAAAAATTTCCCAGTTAACTATCTCTATTACAAAAAATATATATTCGTTTCATTTGGTTTAGTGCAGTCTATAGACGTTAAACTCTACTTACCTGCAATTTCCCCTATAGACGTAATGTATTAGAATTCTCTTGATTGTCCCTGTACACGAACCATTTGCTTGATCTTAACGAAAAGCTTACTGTAGCATCCCTATATGATACACATTTAGAATACCAAGTTTGAACTTTCTGCCATAATTTGTTTTTGAGGTGTGCTGATAACAGACAGACACACACACAGACACACACAGACATACACACAGACATACACACAGACCATTTGCTAAAAACATGATTTGGGACCTCAAAACGTGTAAATATAACAAAATCTCGCGTTCGAAAATTTGACCCAAAAACAATACTTTCTCTACCTTATGGGTAAGAGAAAGTAATTTATTTATTTATTTATTTATTTATTTATTTATTTTTTTTTTTTTTATTTATTTTTTTTTTTTTGGGGGGGGGGAGATTTTATTAATATTGATATGGGATTTTGAGAATTCACTTAAATATAGTAAAGAGCGAAGCGGACAAAGCTGCTATGAGATTGCTTTGATTGCAAAGCTGCTATGAGATTGAGAATGCTTTGAGATTCTGTTACTAACAGAATTTCAAAAGTTAAAAAATAATCTGGTGTGTCACTCACACGACTTTCTCTTACCCTGAAATTTAATACTATAAATACAGGTTGCAGATTAAAAGGTAAGATAACGTGTACTGTTATATAAACCTGTGTTAAACAATTCATATTAGGCTTCTGAAGAGTTTTATATGATAACTAGCAGGCTTTGCCCGCTTCGCTGGTCACTAAATTTAAAGGAAATTCTTTTCTATATAGCTTTATAAAAATAAAATAAAATACTAAAATTGCTCAAAAGCTCGCTTCGGATCCCTGCTGCCTTCGGTAGCGATTTGGTCATCCGCTAAAACTCGGGCGCTTGTCCCTATTACCTGAGACAATGGTTTACCAATAGGCTTGCATTAAGTCCTTATTAGATAACAGTTTCGAAATAGATAGTATCGAAAAAAAAAATGAAGTATCCCCTTTATATTTGAATCCCAGTTACATATGAACAACACTATACGTGGTGCACATAATATTTGCTTTTACGTTATTTCCTATGTTTATTTTGTTTATCCCCGATCAACCATAGAAATGATAACAATTTCACGCTAAATATTATAATATGCTATGACCGGCTACGTCTGTTGCATGAGACAATTAATTTTTTGTGGTTATTAGTATCCATGGTTTGTAAGCATGATCATGATCATAGTACCGCCTTAATATAGCTCTCTTTGGCGACTTTTGAATTTTTGTCACCATTTTAGATTTTATCCCTTGTAAAAATAAGACTTAATACCTTGTAACAATATGCTATGAGCGCTATTTCTGACATATTTTAGACAACTAAACTTTTAATGGTTATATATATTTCCCATTAAGCATATTTTTATTTTCATTTATTTATTTAAATATTGATGAAATTTGAACTTTAATTTGGTCTAGTGTTGACCAGGCTGTATACTACACGTTTGTGTTTGTGAAAGAAAATTTATAAAATACATACATTAGTTAATTTTAAAAAATCTAATTGTCCGATCGATAAGCTGTTTAATCCGTTGGATTCACAAAAATTGCATCTTTCATTTAGTATCTTATTTGTAACGATACGACTGATATTTCTAATTTTTTTAATTTACTTTCCTCATTTTAAATACATGTAATTTTCATTGTTCACGTTTTTTTTTTTTTTTTCTTTTTTTTTTTTTTTTTTTCCGTCGAAAAAATAATGATAATTTTTTTGGCAACAATTAAATTAAGGAATAAAATTAAATATTTTAAATAAATGTAATTTTTATTGTTCACGTTTTTTTTTCTTTTTTTCTGTCCAAAAAAGAATAATTTTTTTTTGGCAACAATTAAATTAAGGATTAAAATTAAATGGCCAATTTATCAGTTATTAGAAGGTTTTTATTTTAACATTTTAATTAATTAAAAGAAAACTAAAACAAAATTCGAAAATCCGGCTTCGAGGTGCATCAGGGGAGGTCATTACGAATCAACATGCAAATTTTTGTAGCTCAGCCATCAGCCGTTAGGAACACACCTAAACTTTATTGAATAGCAATAAAGTTCAAATTGACTCTAGAAAACGTTTGTATGGGAAATAGAAAAGGGCTGTTTTTAGGGTTTTCCCGGAAATTATTCGATTTTTTCTCGCCTTTTAAACCTTCCCTAGACCTCCACGAACATTTCAAGACTAAGATAAGATAAATCCGTTCAGCCGTTCTCGAGTTTTAGTGAGACTAACGAACAGCAATTCATTTTTATATATAGAGATTAGTTCTGTGTGAGGGGGGGCTGCCGCCCCCCTCAACCCCCCGTTTCATTAATGCACCTACATTTATATAGAATTTAATTCGATTATTAAAAAATAATTATGTTTTTAAAAAATAATTTATTAAAATTATTATTTTAAAAATTATCTTTTATGATAATGCAGACGATTTCCATATTAGAGAAGTAGTATAACACGAAATGTCCAAAAAAAGTCCATTTTATTCTCAATATTTAAAAAAAAAAAAAAAAAAAAAAAAAAAATACGATTTTTTTTTCTAAGTTGTGCCCCCCTGTCGGGGAGGTGGTGTCCCCCCGTCGGGGAACTTCTGGTGCCACTACTGGACAGACACACACACAGACACACACACAGACATACAGACACACAGACATACACACAGACCATTTGCTAAAAACATGATTTTCGTATTCAGGGGACCTCAAAACGTGTAAATATAACAAAAACTCGCGTTCGAAAATTTGACCCAAAAACAATACTTTCTCTACCTTATGGGTAAGAGAAAGTAATAACAAAATCTCGCGTTCGAAAATTTGACCCCAAAACAATACTTTCTCTACCTTATGGGTAAGAGAAAGTAAAAATGAAGAAAAAAGAAAATCACTGAAACCTACGCGTTCGGTAGTGCTTTTCCCGCTCGCAACATGAGGAGTCCGAGTCCCAGGACCGGTTTTACAATTAGGCGACGCTAGACGCGCGAGGACAATAAGGGACGCCAGATTAAAAAATTGCAGTAAAAATAGTGGTTTTTTAACTTTGAAAACTTTTCGGTCAAATTTTTTTTAAATCATTAAAAAGTTCTGGTAAATAAATGATGAAGAAATTTTTTATATGATCCTAAAATACTTTCTCATTCAATAATAAGTAATAATGATCGATGTTACAATACAGTAATAGCAAAACCAGAAATTCGATAATACAGACAATATATTGTGATCCACCCAAACTTTCTTTCATTCTTCCCAAATTTTTTATCACAGCGATATTGTAGACCATAGCTTCCTAAACTAGATGCCTGTCGCGTGGCTCAGAAACTTGTCAACAGTTGAAGCGGTAGACAGCGCCACCTGGTACAGATTGCGCGACTTTTTTAACCAACAGCCACCAAAAATTTTTTAAAGTTTGATATGATATACATAAAAGGCGAATGGAATCGAAGAAACGTCAATTATATATATCATATATCACTTCTTAAAATTATTGGTGACAGTTGAATAAAAAAGTCGCACAATCTGTACCAGGTGGCGCTGTCTACCGCTTCAACTGTTACCAGGATTTCGAGCCACGCGACAGGCATCTAGTTTAGGAGGCTATGTTGTAGACTATCTAAAAGGTTTGAAATTGAATGGGTTTTACGTCTCATTGGTGCTTCACTATGGGTACTCACCCTTAAAGGTGGTCCGGAGACATGCCATCACAATTTTGATCTTCCTCAAAGGGATTATCCAAAAGAGTTTTTACAACAATATTATTTTGTAACCTGTAAGAACATAGATTAATAATTTGGAGGAATTTCTGGACTGATAAATAGCTCGTACCTCCAAAAGCTATTAAAAAGAAAATTCTGACAGGAAAAAAAAAAAACACGTCTGCTTTTTTAGGGCCTGGGGCTCACGATTTCTGCCCAAAGTGCTATATCACATACAATCGTTTTATGTGAGCTTAAATTTTTAATGACCTTTTTAATGTTTAAGAATATTAACATTAACGATATTAACAAAATTTCTCTGAAATTTTCGTCGTATTTTGTAATTGCATTAAGTTTTCTGTCAATTTTCGTTTTTGCACCAAGAAAAATTTTTACAATAACTTTCCTTTTTATAACCTTTAAAATGAGCAAAGTCATTATACGATATCTATGATTTGAATATATGCACATATATAATCTTTTTTTATTGATTAACAAACCGCCTTTGGCAACTCCTAAAATTCCTGACCGTTGCAAACTCACGCCTGATGCCCCTTCACCGTGTTTCTTACACGTTAATGTAAACTCAATTTACAAGGTGGTATTAACATTTTTACTTTCATTATCCGACTACCGGAAATAATACTAATGGAAGTATTGTATTCGGTCAAAATTTTCGATATTAAATATTCATCTTTAATGTTTCTACGTGTTTTAAGGTACACTGAATCCAAAAACATGTTTTTTTGCAATTGGTCAGCGTGTATGTATGTGTGTGAGAAACCTTCTGAATACCACATCTCCAAAACGAATACGGATAGAAAGACGAAACTTCAGAATTAAGACAGGTCTAGTGTACAGAGAATTTTTCGAACTTTTGGGGAAAATTGGAAAATCGGAAATGGGACCGTAAGTCCGTACCTCAAAAACGGTTCGAACGATTTTTTTTTTTTTTTTCAAAATTGCTACATAAACATGATATAGATGTCCTTTCCTATGTATTAGCTGGTTAGGTTAGAAAAATTGATAGATATTCAATATACGTAGACCCATTTTAGGTCCCGCACGTGCGTTCCTTTATAAATGGCTTTACAGAATTTTTCAAACTTGCCATTTTAACTCCCTTTTAGATATTTTTTCGTATTAAAAGTTGGTTCACGGTAAACAGATGAGTTTGTTAAGTTTTAGTGAAAATCAGAAGTGGGACCGAAAGTCAATATCTCAAATATGGCTCTAACGATTTTTTACAAATTTGCTACATAAACTTCTTTTTAAATGACCTTTCATATGTATTACTTTGTTATATCAGGAAAATTGACAGTTATCTTGTCTATGTAAGTCAGTTTTAGATCTCGAAAACTGGTGTTTCAAAAAACGGCTCTATACCTTTTTTCTTTCTTTCTTTTTTTTTTAAATTTACTATTTATCTGTTTTATATATCTTTATGACGTACGTATTAGTTTTTCCTTAAAGGAAAATTGTTATGTGTCTGATTTTTTTAAGTCAGTTTTGTCTCTTCACTACTTTATATCCAAAAAGAGTATATATTATGTGTAATGGTGGGAAGTAAAAGTCATGTAGATCTTAGACGCCAGGTTTTTTTTTTTCCCCCTCGCTTGGAATTTGTTTCAATTGTGCAATTGCCGTCTTATCATTACTCTTCCACAAAACCATTTTCTTCGGTCTTAAAAACAGTAAACCCAGTGCATATAAAAACTCTTTCTGATTGAAAAAAAAAAACTAGTATGTTGTGGCCACCCCGTGACTTTCTTTTATATTTTCCTATACAAATTCACTTCGTAAAAATAATTTTTTTTAATTATTATTTAAAAAAATTATCTTCCATGATAATGCAGACGATTTCCATATTAGAGAAGTAGTATAACGCTAAATTAAAAAAAAAAAAAAAAAAAAAAAAAAAAAATTATACTCAATATTACATTAAAAAAAATTGTTAAAAATGAAAAAAAAAAATCGATAACTTTATTTTAAATTATCGCAGATCGATGATTCAGCCATTCGTTTTAAAGGTATTGGCGAACTCTTTCGAAAGATACCCATCATGTAAATTTACTCCCCCTCGAGGGGGGACTTTCTCCCCTGGAATGGAGGCGAGGCTCCTACATACACAATTTTTTTTCCCCAGTTGACTATCTCTATTACAAATAATTATTTTAAATTTCATAATGCTTATTAGAAAATAATTATCTTTGTGCACATTTATACAAAATTTTGTCCTATACCACAATGTTAAAAATTTAGAATAAGCGGGATGGCAACGCAGGCTGTTGGACAATTTTTACCAAAAGTTGATAGGCACTAATTTATGTCAATATGTAACTATATACCAATTTGTATGAATTCTGTGTAGTAGTACCTGAGATACAGTCACCACAAAATTTTGTCACACACACAGAGAGAGAGAGACAGACATACAGACATTTTCTAAAAATGGTCAGATCGTGTTCTACAGCTCTCAAAACGTGTAAATCCATCAAAAACCTGAGGTCGAAAATTTTTACGAATCCAGTACTTTCTTCTATTGAATATAAATGAAAGTAAAAATAAAAATACTGTTATGATTATTATTATTTAAGAAAGTGTTTTAAATACCATGAGGGATACCTTATTTTACATTCTTGTTTTTATCATAATTCGAATTTGTTTTATACACATGAAAAAATAACTTTCTAATTTCTAATACATTTTTTGACAGATATATAAAAAAAATGTTTTTTTTTTTTTTTTTTTTTTTTTTTATTCAGTATTAAATATGCATAATTTTTTCAAATAAATTATATCGTGTTAAATGAGAAATACATTTCAGTTTAATTGTTTTTCCAACACTTATGTCATTTTGTTTGTTTTTTAAATTGAAAAATCAAAGAAAAAATAAAAATGTAGGCCGAAAATCACTTTGAAATCGACTTTCATAAAATATACTACTGGCCATTAAAATTGCTACACCAAGAAGGAATAATAATAACGGAATGAAATTTGTTGGACACATACATTATAGCAGGAAGAACAATTGATTAAAATTTCAGGAAATTTCGAGTTATATGTACTTAGAAAACACTACATAAAGCAGCGACCTCTGTGAGCAATAATAGCACTTATTTGCCTAGGCATTGAATCGAACAGCGATTGGATGACATGTACGGATAGAGCACTTCATGATATTTTAACACGATGTCACAATTCATCGATCGAAGTTGCTGGTGAGTGGTGGGGGCAGCCAGTCGCTTTTCAACGATTAAACAGTCATTTTCATTGGTGCGAGATCAGGAGAACGCGCTTGCCATATCAACAGTCGATAACATTCTGTATCAAAGAAGGTCCGAATAATACAAACAACTTTCGGTCGTGCATTATCTTGCTTGATTTTTGCGCTACGGAGGCCTCGAATACATGGCAGAGGGGCGGGCCTTAACCCATCATAAATTTAATGTCCACTGTTCAGAGTGCCAGGAATACGAACAAGAAGTAATCGAGACGTGTATCCAATGAAAACCCATAACGTCATTGGGAATGATGGACAGTATAATGATGTCGAATCCCAGCTGGCAATGTGCATTATTCATAATGCCGTTAAATACGGATAAGGCAATCTTGATGCTGTAAACAGGATTGTTATTTGTCTGAAAGGTGACTTGACGCCATTCCAGCGTCCAGGTTCATCGTTGATCACACATTAATGGCGCCCATATCAATGATGCAGTTTTGAGGGTAATCAGAATTTTGGTAGCCGCATACTGGGTCCCCACCTGGATTTATGGTATGTGGTACCATTGGATACACGCCTCGATCACCTCTTGTTTTCATTCTGGCCACTCTAAATACCAGCCATTACATTTCTGACGAGTTAAGGCCCATCGCTCTGCCCTATATTCAAGGCCTCCGAAGCGCAACATTTAAGCAGGATAATGCACGACCGCAAGTTGTTTGTATTGCTCGGACCTTCTTTGATACAGAATGTTATCGACTGTTGGTCTGACAAGCGCGTTCTCCTGATCTCGCACCAATGAAAATGACTGTTTAATCGTTGAAAAACGACTGGCCTTCCACCACTCACCAGTAATTTCGATCGATGATTTGTGGCATCGTGTTAAAACGTCATGAAGTGCTCTATCCGTACATGTTATCCAATCGCTGTTCGATTCAATGCCTAGGCAAATAAGTGCTATTATTGCTCACAGCGGTCGCTGCTTTATGTACTGTTTTCTAAGTACATATTACTCCAAATTTCCTGAAATTTTAATCATTTGTTCTTCCTACTATAATGTATGTGTCCAAGAAATTTCATTCCATTATTTTTATTCCTTCTTGGTGCAGCAATTTTAATGGCCAGTAGTGTATATATGTATATAAAAGTACCCCTCCGCAAATAACAGAAAGAAAGAAAAATAAAAATAAAAGAAAGAAATGAAATTAATTATATCGTTAGGGCGTAGAATGTTCGGTGTTTCCGATGTTGTTATCCGTTTGGTCGAATATTTTGAAAAAAAAAAGTACCGACTGAAACTTAAATTATCTCCGTAATAAAACCATATAATTTACATAGAAAAATCTTATGTGGACACCACATGACTTCCTTATACACCCATTGAAATATGCATATTGTTGTGAAACATCGACGTTTTTGTGTGAGGTAACTGACTTGTAAATAAATCAGCAAGTTCCAGTCCATGAGCATGCCAGAAAACAACTCCCCCCCCCCCCCAAAAAAAAAAAAAAAAAAAAACTACTAGTCTAATCACAAAAATTACGATAATAGGATTATTTATTATACTACCGAGACAAATATAGTATATATATATATATATATATATATATCCCAAGTAGCACAGGAACGTTCTGTGAACGTCTAATAACGGTTTCAATAGTTCAAACACCGTGTTTCGTGTCAAAAGAACATTCTAAAACACGTTCAGAAATAGTATTATTTAGAACGTTCTGAAAATGTTTGATTTGTACCATCTATAAAACGTACAATTCTAGTTCTATATAGAACGTTCAAGTGTGACACCGTCATAACACGTTCTGTAACAGTGTAATTATAACGAATATGACAAAGACAAAATGACTTTTTAGTACTATTGGTTGGGAAACTAGGTTAATCATAAAAATTTTTGACTTCAGTTTTTGATTTTTTTACACGTTTTGTGGCGTGAGGAATCCAGAAGTCAAAAGGTTGGTATGGTATCTGTTAATGTGTATCGGCACCTATTAGTGTGATAGCCCGTTAGTCCATGTACACGATATCTCAAGAAGAGATATCTCAGAGAGATCGGACCAGTTTTAAAATATCACTTATGATATTGATAAGAATCTTATTGAGAGATTTGCAACATTCTTATTTAAAAACTTCGTAAGTTATTCGAAATTTATAATTTTTAGCATGATAGAGAATAGAGCATTTTTTACATTTTCAGTTTAACGTTTTGTTAGCACGTCAGTAAAGAATGCTTCTCAATAATCAGTAGCGGTGAGGTGAAAAAAATTACAAAATTTTAAACTCATGGAAAAATTTTGTGGATTTTGTATTTCAGGAATCAATGTATGGAATTCAACCAAACTTGTTACATAATTGGATCTTGCCCTAAATTGGTGTTTATTTGAATTTCATTTGGGATATATCTTCCGATAGATTGCGGTGCTAAGCAATGAAACCCTCCATTTATGGGACGGCTATATCTCAGCTTCTATAGTGTACAAATGCATTAAACTTGATATATTGGCATATATCATCATAACCTCTGCTAATACAATTTGGATGTATACATTGTCCAACAGGTGGCGTTGCTAATCTGCAATTTAATCATTTTAACGGAAAGGCAATATTTTAACTCTTGTGATTTAACACTTAAATTTTGTGATACACTGAAGTTATAAGTGAAATCGATTTTGTGTAAAGCTTTACTGGTCCATTTTGGATGCACATCGGCCAACAGGTGGCGTGGCTATGTTGCAATTTAATCTCATAACGGAAACGAAATATCTCAACTGCTGTGATTTATAAATGTTGTAAATTTGGTAAGTGAAATTAATATTACGTAAAACTCTACAGATTGCCTTTGGGTGCATATCGGACGCCAGGTGGCACTGCCACGTTCCAATATTTTCCATTCACAGAAAGGCTATCTATCAGCTTCTGTAATATATATACTCACCAAACCTTCTGCGTGACATATATTTGATATATATTATTGATTCAATTTGGCTGTATACCGAGTAATAGTCAAACAGTTTTTATTATTATTATTATTATTACTCATAGTACATTGTTTTTTCCCTTAGGAATAAGTATACATCATCACTGGGGGATGCGGGAGGGGTGGATAAAAATTTTCACTATGATTATCTTTCAAAAGAATTCGATATCACCTTTAAAGCGAATAATTGAAACATCGTTTTCTGATGATTTAAAACAAATTTATCTCTTTTTTTTTTTTCATTTGTCATAATAATAATTATAATAATAATAAACCCTTAGAAAAATACATTTTCTAAGATCTTCTACACAGCATAAAAATGATTGTCTTCTGTCATGAAAATGTTATGCATTCCCCAGACCCAGAGTTTAGATACCAAAAGCTAATCACGGATGTTATTGAATAAGTAATACAGTGCTTTACGCGAGTTTCAAAGAAAATCACGGGAAAACTCCGAAAACCTAAGTCGACGAGCGTGACCAGGAATCGAAACCAACACTTCCCGTCTGTAAGATTCGAGAGTAGAACCTCGCGGTCACTAATACTCATCGGGAAGTTACAGAAATGAGTTTTTTTCTTCTTTTCTTTAAGCATAATTTTAAACTTTTATTATATTTTATTTATGATTCTATTTAAGTTTAAATGTTACTGATAAATTATCAATATTGATAATGTTGTTAAATCATTACTCTGTTTGATTGTTCTTATTTTTTTTTTTTTCACTGAATATTTTGTTCAATACTAAAATATACACTAAAACAAAATATGCTTTTCTGTTTAATTCGAGATTTTAAAATGGAAAAATAAAGTGATCTCATAAGTTTTTAAAATACTTTATAAAAATTTAAATAATTGTTTAACTCAACTCCATTTTTCCTTAAAATATTGACTATATGTTTTCTACAGCTATAAATGCTTAATAAATTTCTGTTTCAAATGTTGAACTTTGAAACATGATTATTGCGGATGCAAGAAGGGAGAGCAGATGATAACATCGACATCTGTGGATTGCATTTATTTAATTTTCGCTGACCGTGCAAAGTCAAACGCCAGGTCTTGGGAAAGTCGTGTCGTTATGTGAGGCGGTAATTTTAAAACATGCAATCTGTTTTGTTCAGTTTTAGCGTTATAATGACTAGGATAAGCTTTAGAAAATGTAAAAATGTAATATTTTTAACCTGTAATATTCTCTATGTTCTATTTATTAAAGTCTTATTTTAATATCAATTAAACAATCATTTTCATATCTGCATAAGTTCTTAAGCCTAACTTTTGATACTTGTAAGCAGCGTTGAATCGCAGAAAAAAACTGCTCCTGTTACAGAAAACCGCTTAGAAATTATGGATTCATTTTATTAATTTAGTCTTCTGAGATGGAATTTGTTAAAATAACTATTTTTGGTTATTATGTTTCTGAATGAAGTATGAAGAAGTAGCATAAAGACTTTACAAGATAAGAGCTAATTTTAAGTGAATGTCCTTCCGACTGGTCATTATGTATTTTAAAATGCTAGTTGCAAGGGTATTTTCTTGAAGAAAATTCTTATGAAGAAAATTAAGAAGGTTCGTAATTCTTTTTACTTTCCGAACACTATAGTGAGGAAAGTATTGTAATCATGTCAAAAATCCGAATTCGAGATTTTCATGTTTCTATACGTTTCGAGGTCCAACGAGTCCGTTTTCACTATTTTTACGATGATGTATGTATGTGTGTGTGTATGTATGTGTGTATGTATGTGTGTATGTGTGTGTGTATGTGTGTGTGTATGTATGTGTGTATGTCTGTGAGTGAACACGCTAGCGTCTAAACGCTTTGTTCGAATAAGCTGAAAGTTGGTACGTATATTGTAAGTCACCATAGTACGAACCCTATAGATTTTGGTGAATCTAGCACTTATAGTTTTTTTACAGGAACACAAAAAAAAATTCTTTATCATTATGGCCAAGGGACCAAAGTCTTAAAAGTGCAATAGCATCTAAACGCCTTATTCAATTGAGCAAAAACTTTATACACATATTATAGGTCACAGATACTCAATCTGTATAGATTTTGGAGAATCTAGCACTTATAGTTTTTTTACAGGGACACAAAGAAAAATTCTTTGCCAAATTTTTAAAAGTGTGATAGCGTCTAAACGCCTTATTAATCTGAGCAAAGAATTTGTACACATGTTATAGGTCACATTTGAACCAACTGTATAGATTTTGGTGAATATAGCACTTACAGTTTTTTTACAGGGACACAACGAAAAATTCTTTATCATTATGGCCTATGAGACCAAATTTTTAAAAGTGCAATAGCATCTAAACGCCTTATTCAATTGAGCTGAAAATTTGTATGAATATTATAAATCACTAACTATAAGCATTTTGCTGGATTGTGGCCACCACGAGACTTTCTTCTATATTTTCCTATACAAATTCACTCATAACAATAATTAAAAAAAAAAAAAAAAAAAAAAAAAAGAAAAAAAAGTGGGACTTTGACAAAATTGTGGGTAAAATGTGAAAATTTGTTTAAGTTTGTCAGAATTTATAGATTTTTACAGGGACACAACGAAAAATTCTTTATCATTATGATCTAAGGGCTCAAAGTTCAGTAGCGTTAAATAAAAACTCGTGTGATATATGGAGAAAAATACTCAAACACTCTGTTATGGTTTTCTCTCTTTTGTTTGTTTAGCAACTCCTCTTTCTTTATTTTATCTACAAAACTGTTAGTTACTCAATGTTCGGAAAGTCGAGTGGAGTCACTCCAGATTTTTTTCTTTTCTTTTTAAATTCTGAAGTATTTATTTAATGTTTATATGATAATATATATACAATCTAGGTTATGCAAATTGCATATTTTTAAAGTAATATCCTAAGTTTCACCGACTTATAATTTTAAATATCTCTTTACTGTTATTTATTAAATAAAATATATAAACTTGTTTAACTGCATAATAAAACAAAGATTCAATTCAATTTTATTCCACATCTTTATAAAAAAAAAAAAGATATTCTGCTTTAAAAAAAGGACGATTTACTATATTATTTATTAATACTAATAATATTTACATTTATCAATTATTTAATATGCCATGATAGCATAATTACATCAAATGAGGTAAAAATTGCGTTGACTCAATTTAAAGAAATTTAAACATTTAAAGAATACCAATTACTTTGCCATGTGGAATAAATTTAAATACCTGCAAACATCATTTTTGTAAACTGCTGCTGTAAACTGAAAATATGTAAACACAAATACACTGAAATTTAAAAATATGAAGTATGTTAAATATTTTAGAAAAATGTTTTGATTAAATATATATATATATATATGTATTTAAGTATTTGGAAATTTTTAAAATTTCCTCCTTCTAACTAATTTTTAATTTTTTGTTTCAATTTCTTATTATTATAAATTAACAATATATTCTAAACTCAATTATATATTATTTTAGCGGTGTATTGGTACATTCATTTTCGAAATTATTTTTTATGTTGGAATATTAAAACTTTCTATGAACTTCAGCATTCAAATATATTTATAAACTATCCATGGACTTACAAAGTAGTACCCAGACATGTTTAGAATATACAGGGTGCAAAGTCGAGAGCAGGCCTTTATTTGCGCAACAATTGGTCTCATACGTCCTCCAATAAGAAAACGTATTTAAAAAAAAAATGTAAGAATTCATTATATGACATGTTTAAATTTAAAAAATCAATTTATTAAAAATCACAAAAACTGATAATTTTTATACAATTTTCATGACGCTAATAGTGAAAGTTGAGTTCAAACCTAAAAAATATAACACAAAAAGTTTCACTTTTGTGCATCCAAAATTGTCTGAGATAGATAGTTTCAAAATTTAGGATTATTTCGCATTTTCTCGGGCTTTATTAAAAAGTCAATGAAAAATTCTTTAATAAACCCAGGGAAAATGCAAACAAAGTCCAATTAGGATTTTTAAACCGATCCCTTATTGAAGGCCGAAATATGTTAGAAAATCCAAACTTTAAATATCTTGTTCCATTTTGGAAGAATAGAAATGAAACTTTTTGTTAGGATGAGTGTCAGTTTTTCTAAATATGACTATGGGGATCTGGGACTATGTAAAAAGCTAGTTTTTGTGATTTTGAAAAAATAGATATTTTAAATTTAAACATGTTATACCACAAATGCTCATATTCTTTAAAACATTTTGTAACTGAAACTATATATTTGCGACCAATAGTTGCGGAGATAAAGGTATTCTCGTCACAATGCTTTGCACCCTGTATTAAAAAAAAAAAAAATTAATACATATATATATATATATATATATATATATATATATATATAAATGAATTTTTAATCTTAGTTACAGCCAAGCAACAGATATAAGATCCCTGAAGCCACATAGGTCAATGAGAAGGAAATTACAACAAATTTAAATAACCTGGGGAGACTGATTGTGATTTATTGAAACATTTATTTTTTATTTATTGATTTTTATTTTATTTAACTTCAGTCTTATCATAAATTTATTCCTATATTGTTAGTTGCAATTTTAATAATTTTGCCGGTGCGTAAAAACCACATGAAACTCAAATCAAAAGATACAAACAAGCAACGAGGAAATAAAAAATTAAGACAGCATTTAAATTTTTTTTTTTTCTTTTTAGGAAAAGCTTAGAATGGTAGAAAAAAAAACTCGTCAGGGGTGACCTTTTTCCTCGTTGAGCACCAATGTACGATTTCGTTCGTTAGCAGCTATAATAGAAAATTGCTAGCGGGCACCCTATCGTACAAGAAATTAATTGAAGTTAGAAATGAAGAATAAATTGGAATAAATTATTTACTTCAAGAAATCAGAGAATCAAACAGAAAACAACCATGAAAAACAAACATTAATCATAGGATGACGCATTCGGAATCACAAGGATTAAAACAAGAAAAATAAATCAAGAGTTTAGTTGTACATAGCAGATGAAGAATAATGATACAACACAGCAACAGGGATATAAATTACTTCTTTTTTTATTCAAATAATGTTTGAGAAATGTTAACATACTTACTATTCCTTTAATTTCAACGTATATGCATGAAAAATTCCATATTTTATGACAGTAATTCCCAAAAAGTGTCATAACGTTTCTATATCCCTTAAAAAATTCCTTAAATTTTTGCATTTTTAAAAAATTTCTTTTTTCCCCTAATCTGAAGATAATGACGTTATAGTATTAATTACAAAACTTTGTTATAGTATTAATTACAAAGCACCATAAAATGCAAGAACTCGCAACTGCTACAAACAAAGCACGGCTGCTACAAACAAAGCGGCAACGCATTGAACACACTCAACGAGCTTGTTTGCAGCTCTCGTGCCTACAATGTTCGCCTGATGAAGGGTTGTGTCTTCTTTTGACCCGAAACAGTTGGTGCGAGTTCTTGCATTTTATGGTGTTTATTCAAAGTTTTGTAATTAATACTATAACTTCATTATCTTCAGATTAGGGGAAAAAAAGAAATTTTTTAAAAATGCAAAAATTTAAGAAATTTTTTAAGGTATAAAGAGACGTTATGACACTTTTTGGGGAAAACTGTCATAGAATATAGAATTTTTGATGCATATACGTTGAAATTAAAGGAAAAGTAAGTATGTTAAAATTTCTCAAACATTATTTGAATTGAAAAAAAAGTAATTCATATCCCTGTTCATGTGTTGTATCATTATTCGTCATCAGCTATGTAATTTTTACTTCTAAACGCTCGTACTGAGGTGATTTTTTATAATGACGTCATATATATATTTTTATATATATAATTCTTTTGTGCGTGTGTATGTCACTGAACTCCTCCTAAACGGCTGGACCGAGTTTAATGAAATTTTTTGTGTGTCTTCAGGTGGATTCGAGAATGGTTTAGATTTACAAATGAAAGTTGTAACTTAATTAGTTCTTTCTTAATTAATTTTTAACCAACTCTTTCAACAACTTTTCCACCTAGATGGCGTGAGTTGTCGTAAACACGATGTCAGAATTTATTTAATGTTGAAATGAAAAATGAATTTTTAACCGTATCTTACGAAGTGTTTAAAATATTTTTTCAAAATTAATATTTTTAGAATCGTAACCGTATCTTACGAAGTGTTTAAAATATTTTTTCAAAGTTAATATTTTAGGATCGTAAACACGATGTCAGAATTTATTTAATGTTGAAATGAAAAATGAATTTTTAACCGTAAGTGTTTAAAATATTTTTTCAACGTTAATATTGTTAAAATGTTAAAATTAGTTAAAATGGTATATTCTTTTACAAAATTCGTCAATATCCGACGGAGTTATTTTATTTTAAAATGAAAAATGAATTTTTAGGCCATTATTATTTGTGCAGATGGAAAATGTACTAAAAGTTTTCCGAAAAATTTCACGATCACAAATGTTGTCGGATATCCAATATATCGTCAAAGAAATCCCGATAATGGCGGACAATCTTATCATCTATGGCGGTCATCTATGTCAACAACATAGATATTGACATTGATAACCGTTGGGTGGTCCCATATTCGCCTCTGCTGAGCAAAACATTCAATGCTCATATTAATGTTCAGTTCTGCAGTTCAGTGAAGAGCATCAAATACATTTGCAAGTATGTGAATAAAGGCAGTGATATGGCTGTATTTCGAGTTGAAAATACCAATGTGAATGCTCCTCCGGTGAATAACAACGATGAAATAACACTTTACCAAATTGGCCGGTACGTCAGCTCCAATGAAGTTGTTTGGCGTATCTTTGGTTTCCCAATTCATGAACGGGATCCAGCAGTTCTTCATTTAGCCGTCCATCTTGAAAATGGCCAGCGCGTATATTTCACGAGCGAGACAGCGATTGATCGTGCTATAAATCCACCAAAAACTACACTCACCGAATTTTTTGAATTGTGTAATAGTGCGGATGCTTTTGGTGCTTTTGCACGGACATTACTTTATTCAGAAGTACCACGCTATTTCACATGGGCTCCAACAAAAAAAATGGATGCCCCGCAAGCAAGGCACGCCGATTGATGCATGTCCCGGTTTATTCAAATCAAACACCTTGGGACGAGTATTTACAGTCAATCCAAGGCAGACTGAGTGCTTTTATCTTCGACTGTTATTGGTTAATGTCATCGGCCCTTTGTCATTTCAAGATTTACGTAAAGTGAATGGACAACAGTATCCAACGTATAAAGATGCATGCCTTGCACTCGGCTTGCTGGAAGACGACAACAAGTGGGAGTGTATGCTTGCTGAAGTAGGACTGAGCTGTACAGCAAAACAAATTCGTCTACTATTCGCTATAGTGTTGACTACATGTTTCCCGGCCCGAGCAGAGACATTATGGGATAATCACAAAGATTCAATGACTGATGATATATTGCATCAACATCGTTCACGGTGCAACGATCTAACGATAGTATTCTGTGACGCTATGTACAATGAAGCATTGATTGCTATTGAAGATCTTTGCATTATCATTGCCAACTTACCACTCAGTCATTTCGGTACGCATTCAACAAATCGAAATGCATCTGATTTAATAAGCACTGAATTGAATCGTGAACTACAATACAATACTGTAGAAATGGCAGCGATTGTTGCTCGCAATGTCCCACTAATGAATAAAGAACAAAGAACCATTTACGACCGCATCATGCTCGCAGTTTTGGCAGGACAAGGTGGATTCTTTTTTTTTTGGGGGGGGGGGGGTGCACAGGTGGAACTGGCAAAACATTCCTTATTTCGCTAATTCTCGCCGAAATACGATCAAATAATGGCATCGCATTGGCTGTTGCATCATCTGGCATTGCGGCAACTTTATTGGATGGAGGCAGAACAGCTCATTCATTATTTAAAATGCCACTAAATATTCAAAATAACCCAGACGCAGTGTGCAACATAAAAAAACAATCGTCCATGGCCACAGTGCTGAAATAGTGTAAAATTCTTATCTGGGATGAATGCACTATGGCACACAAACATTCGATTTAGGCGTCGAATAGGACATTGAAAGATATAAAAAAACAACGACAAACTATTTGGCGGCACTCTGTTACTCTTTTCAGGTGATTTCAGACAAGCACTTCCCGTTATTCCGCGTTCAACATACGCTGATGAGATCAACGCGTGCTTAAAATCATCGTCATTGTGGCGTAATGTTGAAAAAGTACAACTGAAAGTAAATTTGTGCGTTCAAAAGCTTCAAGATCCATCCGCTGAAACATTCTCAAAACAATTGTTAGATATCGGCGATAGAAAAGTTACTACAGATGAAACTGGATGCATAAAATTACCGACCGATTTCTGCACAATCATTGATTCTCAAGATGCTCTTATTGACCAGATATTTTCCGATGTACACAGACGATACACAAATCATGAGTGGCTGGCAGAAAGAGCAATTTTAGCAGCAAAAAATGTGGACGTCAACGAATTGAATCTCAAGATACAACATTTGTTACCAGGAGATTTGGTGTCATGCAAATCTAATGGTACAGTTTGCGATGCCACCGAAGCTGTAAATTATCCAACAAAGTTTTTAAACTCATTGGATTTACCAGGCATGCCACCGCATATTTTACAACTGAAGGTTGGATCTCCGGTTATTTTGCTTCGTAATTTGAACCCACCACGGTTGTGCAACGGCACGCGATTAGTCATAAAAAAATTAATGAAAAATGTTATCGAAACCATCATTTTAAATGACAAATTCCGAGGTGAAAATATATTACTACTGCGAATCCCTATTATACCCACAGATGTGCCAATTCAATTTAAACGCCCTCAATTTCCAATTAGATTGGCATTTGCAATGACTATCAATAAGTCTCAGGGCCAAACGATGTCTGTCTATGGCTTAGATTTGAGCACATCATGTTTTTCACACGGACAATTATACGTGGCTCTCGAGTGGGCAAACCATCCAGTTTGTTTGTATTGGCGAAAGATGGGATAACAAAAAATATTGTACACTCTGTTGCATTAAGGGATTAATATTGTTTTTTAGTAATATTGTTATAAGTAGCGATATGTATATAATTTTAAAGAATCAATTTTAATAAATTAAAAAAATAAATGATTGGTGTTTTGTTATTTTTATATTCTTTCACCGTTCACAGCGCTCCATACATCTTCCACTTATATACCACATCCTCACACACTTACAATAAGTTAGTTATTTTTTTCTAGCAAAATATTCTCTAGAAATAATTTATATGACAAAACAACGTTTGTCGGGTCAGCTAGTATATATATATATATATATATATATATATTTTATTTTTTTAAACTACACTATTTTAGAACGTTTAAAGTACGTTTTCTGGAACGTTCTGAAAATGTTTATAACGTTTTGAAAACGTTCTAAAAACGTTTATAACGTTCTCAGACCGTATACATAGAACGTTCTCAGAACGCTTCTATAACACCGATGGTGGTAGTTGCACGTTCATTGAACGTTCTCTGAACTGTACTATTGTACGTCTTCAAGATGGACAGATAGACGTCTATAACACGTTCAATGTGAACGTTCTTAGAACGTGTTTGCAGAACAAGTTTTGAACGTTCAGAGAACGTTTCGGTGCTGCTTGGGGTGGGTCATTCTACAAAAAACGTAATATTTCTGGTTTGGGGTAGTTAGTTTTAAAAATAATTATTTTAAAATATTCTCTTAAGAGATTTTAAATATTAGAACATTTTTTTAAATTAATTAATAAAAACTGGTGATGTTTTTATTAGTTTTTATTTGTTTTTTTCAAAGAACGGAGGGATACTTGTATACCTCCGTTACATGTCACAACATGTGTTCCTCCATTTACTCTTTCGCTTATTTGTTGAATTCAAAAAAATATAATATTTAATATAGAGCAGTTTCAGTCATTAGATGGTTTTTTACAGTTTAAGTGAATTTTGCTGCAAAAGAAAAAAAAGTATTGCATTAATTATCCTTTGAATTACTGTCACAGTTTTTCTTGTATACTCCGTTCAGAATGCAATTAAATACAAGAATTTCCGATAGATGGCTATACTGCTAACTCATTACAGAGATTTAGAATCACAGACAGCCATTTTCAATATCTGTTCTTCACAGTGGAGATAAATATCTTAGTAGGTAAGAATTTATGTATTATTCTCTCTGAAGTCAAATAGGTCCTTTACATTGTGTATCCTCCATTCTTGGTTTTAAAAGATAAGAATTGTTTATTTATTAAAATTATTTTCTCAGTTAAGAGATCATAACTTTTTTAAGTAAACTGTATCAGCATGATGTGTTAACCCTAAATCAACAGGATATACAAAACAAAACATAGCAATTTGTATCCTCCGTATATGTATCCTTCGTTACAATATAAATGTAATGGAGGATACACAATGTGTAATGGAGAATGCAGCTTTTTTAGAAAATCAATTTTAAAACTAATATATAATTTTTAATTAGTCTAAATTATGTTCTTAATACAACATAGTTTTTTTTAATAAAAAGTTCCTGAATATCATTAAAAAATAAATATATTTAACAAATTACTTTATTATTAAGGTTGTAACATTTAAGTTCTTATTCTTTTTTTTTTCAGCTATTAATGAAGAAGTAATGAGAAATGGCTTAAGCAGCGCAAAGATAGGACCAAATAACTATGTGATAATCAAATTAGCTGGCAAGAAAAGCTTCAAATTTTATGTAGCTTTAATTATATCACAAGAGTCTTATAATGAATTTACTGTAAAATTCATGTAGAAATGCTCTAATGACACTTTTATTTTCCCGGAAAAGGATGATATATCAGAAGTATATTTAAGTGATGTTGTTGAAGTCCTGAAGCAACCTACTATGAATAAAAGAGAACAACATGTCTTTAGTGAAAATTTGGCACATATAACTTAAAATGAAAAGTGTTCAAATTAATAATTGCAGAAACTGTTTCTTTAATATGTTTTATAATAAAGCATTTTACACGAGCAATCAGTGTAATTAATTTAATATACAAAAGCAATATGTACACATTCATAAAATGTTTAAATTGTAGAAATACATCATAAGGGTGTATTCTCCGTTACATGTATGTATCCTCCGTTCACGTTCAAAATTTCAGTTACAAAAAAAAATTAAAAAATAATCAAAAAGAATGTGTCCAACTATATGGGGGTAGAAATAAGTATAAAAAGAGCAAAATAAATTAATTTTAAAAAAATGTGAAGAATTTTTTTTTTTTTTTTAATTCTAATTTTGAAAACCTACGTTTTCTGTAGAATGACCCATATATATACATTTTTTTTTTTTTTTTTCAGAAATAGTACTCCACGGCTTATTACGGAATCTCTCATTGGCAAATGCACAGCTTAGAGTTCAATGAAAATCATTTGAGTATAGATGACCTGCTTTTGTTCTCTTTGAAGAAAATTAGTAGGGAGAAACGATATACATTGTACCAAAACTTAACTCAGTTAAAATTGAGAAACGGTTTACTAATTCTGGCTATCCCGAAACAATACTTGCCACCAAATTTGATCGCTAATCTCGCCAAGCCGCCAAGTTTGTAGTCTTGGCATAGATTTTGGCGATTTTGGTTGAATTTGGTGACTTGGAGTCCGAATTTGGCGAAAACTTGTAGTTAAAGGCTACAAAAGTTTGGAAGCTCTAACTTCAATAAGAACAGAGTTCTGAAATTTTTCCGAAAAGATTCATTGGCTTATAGAGCAGAACTAAATTTTTCGAATGTTCTATAAATCACTAGCAAGATTGTAAAAAAAGAAGATTGATTATTGATGATTGTAGTCTAGAACTTGCCTATATCTTTATGTGTTACTTTCGGTATGGTATTAGAGTAAAAGTGGAAACAGATGGAAGTTTTTTCATTTCCACGAAGGTGGTCTTTGACTTAGCGTCAGATTAGACATTGAAATGTGGCGAAAAGTCGTAGTTCAGGATTCCCAAAGTCGATGAATTCAAATTCCATTCAGACTTCGAAATTTTCGGTTGCTCCTGAATTAGCGAAATATCTGCTCTATAATGTATTTAACAATGTTTATTTGATTTCTGTAATAAGAATGACTATTTCATTGAATTGCTTCGAGAATATTCATTGATTAATGATTTTTGTGGCACAAAAAAGAGTTTTATTCCGCTGTTTCCTGAATATTCATTAAATAAAGTGCATTCATCGACTAGAACCTGCTTTTATCTTTAAGTATAACTTTCTACACGCAAATATGTCGACAACTTTCACAAAAATCTCATTACGGACACTATCTACGGGCCGAATATTCATTAAATAAAGTGCATTCGTCGATTAGAGTCTGCTTATGTCTTTAAGAATTACTTTCTACATGCAAAACTGTCGACAACATTCATAACAGTATCATTTCGGGCTCTATCTACGGGTTGAATGTTCATTAAATAAAGTACAATCATCGATTTGAACCTGCTTATGTCTTTAATAATTACTTTCTAACGCAAAAATATCGGAAACTTTCCTAAATTATCATTACGGGCTCTATTTACGGGCTGAATATTCATTAAATAAAACATATTCGTCGATTAGAACCTGCTTAGTCTTTACAAATTACTTTCTACGCGAAAAATATCGACAACTTTCATAACAATGCTCTATCATTAGCTTTTTCTTTTTTTTAATCTCTATGATAGTAGGCTAGTAGATCATATATAATGGTCGAAACCTTTGTATTTTATACTTTTCGTAAATATCTCCAAAACGGAAAGTCACAAAAAGACCAAAAAAAGGTGTGCACAACTAGATGTGGGAACAAACAAACCTGTATACCAATTTTGAACATCCTACGTCCAACCATTTTTAAGGTATGCGAGATACAGGCATACCACACATACATATAAGCAGACATCAAGAAAAATCGTGTAAAATTGCAGATATCTTTAAAACGGGAGTTCATGGCAAGATCAAAGTTGGAGGTGTACAACTAGACATCATGAAAATCACAAATATAAATTTACCATATTCGTTTCTGAGCTATGCGAGATATAAAATCAATTTCGCAAATTGGGATTACAATACTTCCTTATACTTTTTATAAAGAAGTAAAAAACGATGTTTGTAAGTCTTGAAAATCGTACTAAAAATCTGTATTTAAAGAAATTTATATCGTTAGGAAAAACTGAGGCTTTTCCAATGATACCTTGCATGAGTGAATCGTAGAATTACCTAGCGTTACAGGTCATTTCAAAAAATTATGTGTAAGATCCTCAATCCTCAAAGAAACAACTGAATGAATGTCCAGCCACAGATCAACAGCAGATTCTCTCACCACCAGCCCGAAGATCTACCAGAACGAGGTGTCAAACTGCATACCTACAAGATTATATTTTATTTTAAACGTTGGCTCGGCACTGTACTTCTCAAGTGGGGGAGAATTACTGTATCCTTCTTAGGTACATATTTGTATTTTTCCAGATATTTGTACAAATTGTGCCTCTGGAGGTCACCGAAGCAGAAGAGACATCCCCTTCTTGGTGGATCAAAATTGTGATGGCATGTCTCCGGATAATCCTTAGGGTGCATCCCAGACTATCGCTAATTGCCCATAGCGCAACACTAGTGCGACGTTAAACAAAACCAACCAACCAATTCGATAATTGTACTATTATTACTTTATAAAAGGAAGTGACAACTTTGATTCCACTTACTATTACTTCCACGATTAAAAATCATCAACTATAAAATGTATCAAAATGTTTGTTAAGGATTGTATAAAACTCATACATTGATAGGCTGACGCATCCGCCATTTTTCATCCAACAAGACCAGCTGACGATTTATTAATTATGGGTGGTTTTTCGGCAGTAAATTGCACGAATCACTGCAGAAAAAGGGCACCGCCTGTTTATATTTTCTTCTAATACAGAAAGAAGGAAAAAGTGGATCATAAATTGCAGATGTGACTCGTGGATACCTGGATCAGGAGCACAACTTTGTAGCGTAAGTTTTCCTTTATTTTAAACTTATTTCATTTTATTTTCAAAGTTGTTTGATAAATTTAATATGTGTGTACTGCTTTTTTAAGTTATTGTTTCTAAATTCTTTTAAAATTAACTTTAAAATTATGTTTCTTTTAGCGTGAAGGGTTGCAGTTTTAAGAATGTTGGCGATGTTCTTAAAATTGCCAACTTGTTTGTTTTGTTAGGAGAAGTTCTAGCTCACATGATCTGTGCAGAAGTTTAAAGACGATGACAACGCTAATCAAGTAGCCTAGCTTTTTCTGCCGCCAGCACTTTCCCAGATGGGCTAAATAATGGTGGACACTGCTCTAGCTCGTATTATATAGGAGCCTTAGGATGTAAATGTGTAAATAGTAATTATAGTGCTAGATAGTAATCAAATGCTGATAAAAATTAACTATTATAGTCATCAATGTGCGGGTTATTCGCCACAACAGTCATAACACTAACCTAGAACTAACTACTTACGAAATCTAAAAACAATTTTTGATCAAAGATGCTATTCTTGTATACTTAATGCATGTGGAAGTACTTAGCTCCCCTCCGTGGACCCTAGGGGTGCTACTATCGCCCCGGTTCGCGTTTTAGCTTCAGTGTCCAATCTGTTTGGTAATCTGTGGCCTCCTTTATCTTTTAATTAGAAAAAAAAGAAAAAACATTCAAAACAAGTAATCGTCACTAACGCGGTAATAGAGAAGGCGCACGTGACGTCGCTGCGATAAAATTTGACAGATGATTCAGCACGTGGTTCAGAATGTAGGCTAAACATAGGATAAAGCACCATTGTCTAACGTTATAAGCTTAGCTATATACTTCCATTTCTCCAATATTTTAAAGATCTTTTGGGGGTTTAACTATTGTTATTGCTTGTTGTATATATGAATGAATGTATATGGATGCTTTTAATTGAAAAATCTGTATCAAAATACTTTTACTATAAAAATATCTTTTTTTTCTATGGGAGATTATAGAAAAAGAAAATAAATAAAGAATTATTTCTTATAAAAATCTAATTAAAAATTATTGCATTTACTAAAAATCAAAATGTTTAATAATTAAATTAATTTGTTTAATAGAACTAGTTCAGCTTTTAATTGAAAAATCTATTTATAATACTATTAATATAAAAATACCTTTTTCCTATAAATAATCAAAGATTAAAAAAAATAATTAAAAATTCTAGAAAACTAATTTAACTAATAAAAAATATTTTTTTAATAATTCAATTAGTTAAGATTGCTTAGTACTATTGTTTTGGTTTTTAACAAAAAAAAAAAAAAAAAAAAAAAAAAAAAACTATATTAAAATACCGTTAATATTAAAAGGTTTTAAAACGATTTTTTTTTTTTTTTTTTTTTTTTTTTAAGGGGGGTAGTTAAAAAATCATTTAATAAAATATTCTAATTAAAAAATCAATTTATTTATTAAAAATATAATATTTTACAATTAAACTAGTTGAAATTACTTAATACTATTGTTTGGACTTTTTATTAAAAAGGTTATTTCAGTAGCCGAGTGTTTCTGTTCTCCAAGCTGATAGTTTGAAATTCCCGGGTTCGATACAAGGTCGTGCTTATCAACCTAGACGTTCGGAGTTTTTCGTGGTTTTCTCTCAAAATCGCGTGCATACAGACCAAGGTTCCTTAGAAAGAACTCTCATGGAAGACATTTCACCATGATTAGGACCCTCATATTGTCAATTGGCTTTAACGCTTAAACCACAACCACCAAAATATTTTTAATTAAAACACTTTTTTTAAATAAATTATTATATATAAAAAATATTAATTAAAACATCATTTAATAATATATTCTAATTAAAGATAATTTAAATATTAAAAATATTTATTTTTAATAATTAAATTTGTTGAGATTGCTTAATACTATTGTTTGAGCTATATTGTTTGGACTGTATTGTTTAAAATGAAAAATCTAATTCAAAATTCTCTTAAACATAAAAATATTTTTTTTTTTCTATAATTGATTATAGGAATAAGGATCTAATTAAGATTATTTTATTTAAAAATTCTAATAGAAAGACTAAATTAATTGAGAAATAAATGAATTAACAAAAATATGAATTTTAATAATTAAATTAGCTTGGATTGCATAATACAGTTGTTTTTGCTTTCAATAGGGAAAAAAAAAAAAAAAGGTAAAATACTTTTAATATTAAAAGGTTTTATTTTCTATGAATGATTATAAAAAATGCTAGTTAAAAAATTCTTTAATAAAATATTCTAATTTAAAAAATATATATATTTATTTATTAAAAATATAATTTATTATAATTAAGTTAGTTGAAATCGTTTAATAAAATTATTTGAACTTTTAATTGAAAAGCCTATTTCATTCGCCGAGCGATTAATAGGATTATATATACTACCAAATATACTAGTTTTTTCAGGAATGGCTTATTACAGAATCTCTCATTGACGAGTATAGATGGCCTACTTTTGTTCTCTTTGCCGAAAATTAGAGGTGAAAAATGATACATTTTACCGAAACAATTAATTCAGTTAAATTTGAGATAGGATTTAATATTTCTGGCTATCCCGAAACAATATTTGACGCCAAATTTGATCGCTAATATCGCCAAGTCTCCACGTTTGTAGCCAACGCTGATTTTTGTCTTAGCATTGATTTTGTGTCGAATTTGATGTCTCTGCGGCCGAATTTGGCGAAAATTTGTAGTTTAGGGTTGTCAAAGTTTGGAAGCTCTAACTTCAATAAGAACAGAGTTCTGAAAATTTCCGGAAAGATTCATAGGTTTATAGCGCTGAATTAAATTCTTCGAAAATTCATTAAATGACAAACAAGACTAAAACAAAATAAAGTGCATTCATCGACTAGCACCTGCTTATACATTAAGAATTACTTTCTACACTCAAAAATGTCGGCAACTTTCATAACGATAGCATTAAGTCATTACGTGCTCTGTCTCCCTGCTGAATATTCATTAAAGTGCATTTGTCGACTAGAACCTGTCTATGTCTTTAAGAATTACTTTCTACACGCAAAAATGACGGCAACTTTCATAAAAATATCATTACAGGCTCTATTTATGAGCTGAATATTCATTAATTAGCTTATTTTGAAATTTCTGTGATGGTAGGTCATATTGGCCAAAACCCTTGTATATTTGACCATTATGAATATAATTCCCGTAAATATCTCCAAAACGGAAAGTCATAGAAAGGGAGGTACACAACTAGATGTTATAACAAACGTGTATACCAATTTGCAACGTTCTACGTCTAACCATTTTTGAGTTTATGCGAGATAAATACACATATACAGACGGCACGAAAAATCGTGTAAAGTCGCTGATATCTCTAAAACGAGAGCTCGCATTAAGACGAAACTTGCAGGTGTACAACTAGACATCATGACAATAGACAATTTGCACGTTTTCTGATTTTATTCTTATATAATAGAAAATGAAAAGGTAAGAAAATAAATACATACATTTTCTTTATTTGAAATCTAATGACTAATTTATAACAATTTTAACATCGCACTATTTACTCTATCGAGAAAACGCAGTATAATATATCGTGACGTCACTCTTTGTCTTTATGACAACAAACGGAAGTAATCGTTGTTTCCATTCAATTTCGTGCTTTGCTTTGCTTCTTGAATCAGTGAAATAGGTTTTGTATGTTATAATAATGACGGATATTAAAAAATTGTAGTATAAATATTGTATTGTACCATTTTGCACTAATACAACGGCTAATGCTTCTCAAAAGTTATTCTTTAGCGTTCCACAGGATCCTATTAAACGAAAACATTGGACAACCGCCATGAAAAGAAAACATTTGAAAATAATGATAATGGAAAATGGTGATAATAATATTGAATGATTATAATATGAAAAAGAAATGCTCAGAAATCACAAGAATGATTGATAATTACGAAATTTTAAACGAATTGCTGTTTACTAACCAGGCTAACAAAATGTAAACATTAAAGTATCATAAAGTATGACGTCAGGTAGCGTTTTGAAGTCACGTGATTTTTGGTTAATTTTAAAAGTTAGTTTTAAAATTAATGAGAACTTTTTTTGCATTTTTAATAAACTTTTTGAAATTTATGGGCCTAAAACTACCCGAAAAATAGGATTTTGTTTTGAGTGCAAATTTCTCATTAGCTCATGAGTGCAAATTTCTCATTATACATATAAATTTGCAACATTCTACGATGATTCATTTTTGAGCTATGCGAGATATAAAATCCATTTCGCAAATCGGGATTACAATACTTCCTTATACTGTGTATGAGAAAGTAAATGTAAGTTAATGATAAAAATTAGCGATCAAACTGGAAAATATATATATATATATGAAAGTGTGCTTCAGTAAATTTGCTATGGTACAATCATAGCACTTATACAATCAATAATCATTTATAGAATTTGAATAGTATCATGGTAGTAACATACATTTTAAAATATTTTTGTGCATGTAGATATTTAATTTGATCGGGGTAAAAAAATTCAAAAACATAAAGCGTTTACAAATAATGTTCATTAAATTTAACATACATCGCTATGGGAAGCGGTTGATCTTTTGTGATAGATTGATCGACGGAGCGTTTGTTTATAAACATGCCCTTTCTTCTCTACTTGCCAGAGGGTTTTAACCCTGGTTAAAATTTTCCTGTATTATTTTTTACATTGGTATTGCCTATTGGACCTTCCTGGCCATATATACTACTGTATTATTTATATTATCCTCACATATTACAATTATTATTAATTTCCTTTCTTTAGGTTAGTTTAATTATTTACTCTTTTCTCTTCATTTACAAATATTTTTTATTATTATTTATTAATTATCTTTCCGTAAACTTTTACTCTGAGGGCATCCTGTCCTGTTATCATCTCGGAGCAAGGATAAGAATGGAGTCGGCGAGAACCGGTTTTCAATGGAGAAAAGGTGAAGTAACTGTATGAGGTCCCTTTAACTGGACACCCAAAACATTCGCTTAAATTCTATTGCCGTGAGTGACAAACGTACGAAAAAATGATAATTATTTAGTAAAATAATTACTACAAATCATGATTTATCCTTTAAAAATACTGAGAAATATTTTTGTTTAGTGTATCAATCTTTTTTTTTTTTTTTTTTTTAAATAATGAAATAAAATAAAGGAGCATTTTAGCGTTAAATATTCTTTTCTTTTTCTTTTTTCCTGCCGTAAAATTACTTAGTGGCCTGGAATGACTTTCTTATTTAAAGTTAAATACCACATAGAAAAAACTAAAAACTTATAAGAAATATATTAAGATTTTCTCAAATATAAAATAAATTGGCAAGAATATAGGTTGCTTTTATTTGAAATTGTGATAATGATTAAAATAATTATTTTTATTACTTTATTCTATTCAGAAGAAGAAAGTATTGAATTCGTGAAAAATTTTTATAACCTGGTTTTTGATGCATTTCCACGTTTGCAATGTCTTGAAAATGATTTGACCATTTTTAAAAATACATGTCTGTCTGTGTATACCGTGCCTGTGTTATCAAAATTTTGTGGGTGCCGTCGTATCGCATTAAATAATGGGCGGAATTCCACAAAACTTTATATTTAGTTAAATCTTCAAATGAATTGGTACTGATTATATTTCGGAGTAAATCGCCCAGCAGATGACGCTAGTATGCATATTACCCCCCATTTAAGATGAAGCTATATTTCATCTTCTGTTGCATATATTTTCGTAAAATTTTATATTTAGTTGGATCTTCATGGGAATTTATCCTGATAACACTTTGTAGTAAATCTCCCAACAGGCGGCGCTTTCTTGCTTGCTTATAAGGAAAGGCAGGCATATAAGTGTAAAAAGACTTTTAAAAAGGTGACGAAAGGAAACAAAAAATGTGTGAAAAGTGACTTAACCCTTTAAAGTTCACTATATACAGTTGAACCTCGTTAAAGTGTATTACTTTTAACATGAATTGTTTCCACAATGCCCGTCAAAATGAAGATTAGTTTAGTTATATAAAGATTAAACACTGATAGTATGAACTACTGGTAACATGAACAATTTTTTTATCCTCCTTTAGATTCACGTTAACAAGGTTCGACTGTATTTTCTTTTGAATATTAACTAATTTCAAAAGTGGTATTGGTGTTTATGTTAAGACCAGTTATCTACTCTAGCGACCTGTGCCTAAGGATACATGCCCTCTTTGGGCAGAGGAGTCTTTCTAAAGAGTCCTATCCCTTTTAGGATAAATATCTGTGCTTTTAAATGTGAAAATCTCCATCAAAAAGACGGATAAGATCAAACTTCTATGTTTAGTCATTTTATTTTATTTTTACTTTCTTCTATACAAATAAATAAATATATATATATATACAGAAGAAAAATTGTTGCATGCATGCATTATACATATCTATCTTATGAGTTTAAAAAGAGGATTACTAAATCCTCTGGTTACTGATCAGGTCTAAAAAATATTAAATTCAATTTCTCACAGTGCCACATATCCCCACCAGTTCGAGTCCTGGTACGTTCGTCATACTAGTATCTTGGAGTTTTCCGTGGTTTTCTCCGAAACTTGCGTAAATACGGACTAGATCCCGTTAGAAAGACCATCAGTGGAGGGCACATCCCCAGGGTTAAAACCCTTGTGTAGTCAATTGGCCTTAATCTTAATTTTAACACCGTTGAATAAAAAAATGCTAAGTGTTTGGTTTCAGGTCGGAACCAATGAACGTTAAAGGGTTAAATGGTATACGACATCAGGATACTTTCCTGTTTAATTTCTCTTTAGTCGAATTTTAAGGTAAATTATGTAAATAAGATAAATATTTTTGTTTTATAATGTGAAAGCCCTTAATAAAAAACAGCATAAACCTCAGTGTTACGTGATTTTAATTTATTTTAATTTTCTTCTGTATCCATAAGAATGAAATCCCCTAAAATTTTATATTTAATTAGACCTTGAAATGAGTTAGTACTGATTACATTTTGGAGTAAATTGCCTAGCAGGTGGCGCTGATAATTTGTATTTTCTCCCATTTAAGAGATGGTTTTATCGTAACTTCTGCTGGTCCTTCAGCAGGTGTTGATCCAGGTTTTAATTTTTGGGGCCCATTTTTGTGAAATTTTTATTTATTTATGTGAAAATTTATTTTATTTTATTTTTTTGTAAAAAAAAAAAAAAAAAAAAAAAAAAAAAAAGAACTGTCGCTAGAAACTTTTCATATTAGCAGTTACTCTATCTAATGTTTAATATCAAGTTAATAGCATTTTATTAAACCAAACTATAAACACTCATTAAAAATAATACAGTAGACATGGAAAAATTTTACAAAAGTATTTTTATAAAACAAAGTTTTGTGAAGGGGCTGTTTTTATAAATATGAATTTTGTGAAGGGACCCATTTCCTTAATTTGAATTTTGTGAAGGGACTCATTTTATGGATTTGAATTTTGTGAAGGGGCAGTAAAAGGGTCCCAATTTTTGCCTGGATCGAGCCTTGTTCAGAGAGGTGACTTTTTAATAGAGGTTCAGAAAATAGTGATTGAAACAACAAATTCTACAAGCTACATAAATTTAATTTTTCAGATATACATTGTTTGTCTATTTAGCTTTCTATTTCTAACAATTATCAATATTTGTTTAAATTTTAAAAACTTCTTAGTAATAATTTATTTTTCCAAGAAATTTTATAAATTTCAACAAACTGTTTAGCTTAGCATCATATCTGCAGGGGGAAAAAAACTCTCAATCTATAAATTTCCATTAAAGTTCCTGCCAGGAAATACTAATTTGAGCTTTAAATTTTGAATATGAGTTAGATTAAAATAATTTAATTTTATCGTTTAAAGTCATCATTATCATTTTAAGCTACTACATTTAAATTTATTAAAATAATAATTACAAGGAAAGAAAAATAAAAGCTCACTCAAATAGAACTCAATCTACTTAGCCAAGTTAAGTTAGATAAATACAGTCGGCTGCAAAATTATTCGAGCAGTAGCCAATAATTCCTATATTTAAAAAGTACACTTAAGACTGTTTTGCTAAGTAAATCCTTGTCGAATCATGTTCTTAGACTGATTAAGAACATGACTCGACAAGGATTTATTTAACAAAGCTGTATTAAGTGTACTTTTTTTTTGGCAAGGATTATTGCTAGTGCTCGAATAATTTTGCAGCCGACTGTATGTAAAAACAACTTGCAGAAAACTTTCTGAATTTGCAACAAAATTCATTTATTATTATTATTATTTTAATAAAGTACAATTTCTTAAAATTTACAAAACTTCAACGAATTAGCCTATGGAAATTTATTTTATAATAAATTGTTTTATATTTAAGATAGACATTTAACCCCCCCCCCCCCTCCACATACACGCGCAGACATATAAAAAAAAACTTTGAATATTTTTATACTGTCTAATCATAAAAAATGAAATTTATTAAATATTAAAAAGTAACATATTCCGAAAAATTTTATAGTTAATATTTAGAGATTATTAAACATGCATATGATTATAATTACGCTAAAAAATCAAAATGAATGTCTTGATCCTAAGAAATAAGCTAATAAAATCTGTCATAATCTGCATTACCCAACGTAATTTAAGGAAACTTTTTGGGTGTTTCAATATGGCTGCACCGGTTACAGTTGAGACTTCACGTGAAAGAGTTCTCGGCCTCTCTAACCTTCATCCGACCGAGGTTATCAGTGCTCTAACTCACTGTCTAGATTTAGCTCAATGGTTTTGCAAACAAGTTAGTCGATTATTCAAACAAATCGAGACAAATTCGAATTTTTTGTTGAACGAGAACCAGTTAAAATCCCAACAAATATAATAGAACTGCGCATGCTCAGAAATAGTTTTCTTTGTAAGTTTCTGTATTCAGCGGCTAGCGCGCCCTCTGCCTAAAGAAAAACAGACCAGACGTAACAACTTGTTTTTAGGGGACGCGGGTTTAGATTGAAAACTTTCTCAGGATCTCTGGAGTAATGCCTGTATATTAAAGTAAAGATTGTTTACGCGCAAAGTTGCTTACAGCTTTGTAAACACTGAAAGAAAGAAATCTGGATTGTATAGTGTTTTGTTTTTCCTTGGAATATGTTTAATGTCTCTTGTGTCCACATCAATACATCTAAAACTAAAGAGCTTATGTATTCATATAGTTTTGTACATGCCTATTATGTCTCTTGCATAGCAAAGGATTCTTTTAAGAGAAAGGTGCATACAAAAGTTTCAGTTTTTTTCACTTGATATATTACTTGATGATAAAGTTATTTCGAGTTTTAATTTATGAGTTTACTAAGACGTGCTATTGTTAAAATTGTGTTGAATCAATGAGTTATCTTTCACTTCTATCAGCTGAGCAATAATGTTTAATTTACTAAAATGATTTATTTAAAGATGTTTTAAACGTTGTTGAACTTTCCTTTTGTCATTTTATTAGATAAGCGATGTTGCTTTTCACAGATTTCTATGCTTATACTTTTTTTTTTTTTTTTTTTTTTTTTTTGTCCTGATGTCATGTTAAAATTAATTTGTCTGGAAACAGTTTGTCTCAAGACATTTTCGGACTTGATTGTTGATGTTTGAAACTCATGCTTTACATTTTATTATTTGTAATCCTAATTATGTGTGAAATGTGTCAAAGTTCATTTATTATTTATTTTCATTTGAAAGATCCCATTACTTTTTAATCAGATATATGCCAGCCTCTTAAACAACAGAATTTAAATTATTATGCCAATTTTTTTTCTACATTTTACAGTGTGTTAAATAATTTCATATAACATCATTATATTAAATCTAAAATTATTCATATTTTATTTTTCACAAATATTCATGATTTGAAGCTTAAATTTAAGTATTAAAAAATTTAAATTTATTATTATCTATCTATCTTTCTATATATTATACAATCATACCTTCCAGCCATTAAAAGTCTCTTAATGGTAAAATTAAATGTAGCTTTAATTTTTTGTGCAAATTGTTGTATTTGTCTTACATTAAAAATTAGGTTACAATCTATATCTCCTCCATAGAAGATCAAAATTGTGATGGCATGGCTCCGGACCGACCGTGGGGATGCGTCCCAGACTGTCACCAATTACCAATTGTGCAGTACTAGTGTGACTTAAACCCAACCAATCTAGATTACTTATGTATTAACCGCATACCAGCAATTAGTCACTGGCATGCATTTAATACCAAATGTACATTGTTATTCATATTATATATATCCTGCCGGTGGCATTTGGGTAATATATAAGTTGCAAAGTTACCACCAGGCCTCTAAATGGTTAATTAAATATAATTTATAAAAATGCCTCCTTTTAAATGCATGCCAGAACAGTGATGGTATTTTCTCCATTTTCAATGGGAAATATCCCATAGTGAACTTAAATAACATATATCACTTTCATCAAGGAATTCCACTAATATTTATGAAAGTTTGAACACAGACAGATAATCCATTTTTCTCTGGTTTCTTGTAGAATTAAGTTTCAGTGCTTTTATAACAAAGACGGGGGGGAAGGGGGGAATATATATATATATATATATATGGTTTTCCACAACTGTAAATAGTTAAAGCTAATATACCTTAGATATATTCAGATTTATTTATAAACATGTTAGATTTTAATGCTAACATGTTACTCTTAAAATCATTTATGAAATATCGAGTGAGTAAAATGAATGGTATTTTATTTATTAGAAAAAAAAAATGCATTTGGGGAAAAAATTAATTATAAAGTTTATTTATTCTCTCCCCCTCCCTCAAAAAAGACTGTTGTTAAACCATCCAGATTCCAAATTTGAATCAAATTAGAAATCTTTATTATTTAAAAATTTTTGATTAAAAAAAAAAAAAAAAAAAAACTAAATTTTTGATGGCGTACATTGTATTAATGTTATGGCTATTCAATTGTATGCATATTTATTTCAGGCTCGTGACTGCTTGTGTATGATACAAACATGTAAGATAAAATATCAGAGAGTTCATGCTTGCCTAACTTGTTTATTCTTTGGATGCTTTAATGGCGAACATATTCATGAACATGCTAAAACAAAGAACCATCTCCTTGGTATGTATCTAATTTTATTATCTAATTTTACTATAGCTGTTTTCATTCTTTGTTTTGTTATACTATAATTCATCTTGCTGTAAGAAGTTAAGATTTTAATTTTGTAAGTATTTGTTATGTTTGAAGTATAGCCGGTACAACTATAGTATTTCCCCTCAGCTGAATTTGGCGATTTTTCTTTGGCGCCGATTTGAACGATAACGATGTCGTTCTGGATTGTTCGCGATAGATATAACATGGCAGCCATTGCTTATTGCCGTTGCCGATGTTTTGATCGCGTGATATGATGGTGATTCGAGACCCGAATCAGAGTATCGATACTTTTTTCAGTTGTATCGAAATGTAACATTTACTGATTCATGCATCGCTAATTAGGGGTATACAGTGATGTTTTTTTTGGGTTTAATGCTCGCGAAGCGAGCAAACAGCAGAAAACATAGCGACCGAGGCTCCATGAATTTTCATGCTTTTACTGATTCATGCTCCACGAATTGGGGGAGTCCAGTGATGTTTTTTTTTTTGTTTTGTTTTGTTTTAATGCTCGCGAAGCGAGCAAACAGCAGAAAACAGTGACCGCTGCTCCATGAATTTTAATGCTTTTACTGATTCATGCTCCACGAATTAGGTGCGTCCAGTGATGTTTTTTTTTGGTTTTAATGCTCGCGAAGTGAGCAAACAGCAGAAAACAGTGACCGCTGATCCATGAATTTTAATGCTTTTACTGATTCATGCTCCACGAATTAGGTGCGTCCAGTGATTTTTTTTTTGGTTTTAATGCTCGCGAAGCGAGCAAACAGCAGAAAACATAGTGACCGCTGCTCCATGAATTTTCATGCTTTTACTGATTCATGCTCCACGAATTAGGGGCGTCCAGTGATTTTTTTTTTTTTTCTTGTTTCAATGCTCGCGAAGCGAGCAAACAGCAGAAAACATAGTGAAACATAAAAAAAATATTTCATAATAATGAAAAGTATCGTTTCATGACATTTTGATTCGATTCACGACGTTGTGAAACGATTCGCAGTTCCGACTCACAAACCGAATCAAACACCATCATACCACGTGATCAAAACATCGGCAACGGCAATAAGCAATGGGCGCCGTATAGTAAAGCTGTTCCGCCACAATCGCCAAAGAAAAATCGCCAAATCTAGCTGAGGGGAAATACTATAGTTGTTCCGTATAGCCTACTCAGGTGTCTGTCCAGAGACAAACCTGGATTCGTTAAAGGACCCTTCACAAAATTTTATATCTTAAAAAAGGACCCTTCACAAAATTATTTATCCTAAAACAGAACCATTCACAAAATTTTTATCCTAAAAAAGGACCCTTCACAAAATTTTTCTTGTTAGACCTTTGATAAAGCGCTCATTTTCAAAATTAATCTTCAGTAGAACGGACAGACTACCTGAAAAATCAATCATTTTTGTTGTATTTCTCTCGAAAAGCTAATATTAAATTTCTAATCTATAAAGGGTTTCTATGCATATGTGTGAGTTTAGTTCTATAAAACTGAACTGTCATTGTCAAAAATGAAACCTTAATTGTAATTTTATTTTGCAAAATTGCATTTTTCACAATTTCACAAAAAGAGGACCCTAGCCGAAAAGTTTGGGAAAACTTTACTTTCACACTAAATTTAGATCCTCAAAATTACGTGTAGAAATTTTCCCCAAAACAGGACCCTGTGTGAAAAGTCTGGACAGACCCCTGCTACTACTAACAACATTATGCTAAACTTGTAAATTTTATGAGGATTGGTTTCTCCTGTGAGTGGCATATAGTTTATTTCCAAATTCTCTGTAATTAAGACTTGACATGACACATGAATAATTCTGGTGACAATGATAAAGCTAATTTATGTTTCAGCATTCACTTTCTCCCTCTCCCTCTCCATGTAATCTTATGAAATTTTCAATTCCTTCATTTTAAGGATATTTCATTAAAAAATGTTTTTGTGTTTCGCTTTTTGAACATGTTGCCTTTTATCGTAATGAACATAAAAAAAAAAAAAAATACATTTAAATATTTCTTTTTGAAATAAAAAGTTAGAGCTCTGAGTTTGCTCAACCCTTTAAATGTTAAACACGTCTTTTTCTGTCATGCATAGTTGAAATAAAAGGCTGGTGTGACTAAATTTTGAATTAAATATATTCCTTTTTTCAGGAAAAGGATATAAATAAATATCTGTAGTATATAGTACCAAATTATCATATTTATGCTGTGCATAATATTAATTTTATAAATCATTAAAGAGATATACTGTAAAACGGCGAACGCTGAAAGGGTTAACCAAATAAAGATTTTAAATGCAGTCAAACCTTGTTCACGTGAACTACTTTTAACATGAACTTTTTCCACAATCTCCATCAGAATGAAGCTTAGTTTAGTTATATGAGGATTAGTTACTGATAGCATGAACTACTGATAACATGAAAATTTTTTTTATCCCCCTTGAGATTCATGTTAACGAGGTTTGACTGTATATAATTTTCTAAGAATTCTAACTAAGATGAAAAGCAACATGTTCAAAAAGTGGAATTCAAAAATCTTAAATTTCATATGATATCCTTATGAAGTAAAAAAAATTCCATATGATTATATGTGGAGGGAGAAAAAGTGAATCTGACTGACGGGTGACCATAAACAACTCATGCAAAAGTGTAAAAAATGCCTTAGATTTAGCTATAGACTTAAATGATACAAACCTTACTGATCAGAAGAAGAATATTCATTGTTAACTAATATAGCTGCCAATGAATATTCTGCTTTTGATCACTATGGAATATTCCATTATATATAAATACTACCTTAAATTCATCCTTTTTAGTTGTGTATATATACATATATATATATATATATATATATTAGGTGCTATCGTGCCCATCATCGGTGCATGTTGTGACTTGCCTCTTCTGGATTGTTTTCTTTTCCTTTTCTTCTTGGCGTTCCGCTTTACTTCTTTTCATCCTTTTTAACACATGCTGCCTTTCTATTGGAATTATGCTGTGCTCCTGGTCATTAACAGCAAAGTTACTGAAGCAGAACGCCAAGAAGAAAAGGAAAGGAAAACAATCCAGAAGAGGCAAAGTCACAACATGCTCCAATGACGGGTGCAATAGCACCTGAAATATATATGAAGAGCTTGTTTCCCAATGGCGTTAAGTCATTTTTTTCAATTCTTGAAAAAACGGAATTTTGTTATGTACAATTTATTATTGAATTTAAGGAAAAGATAATTTTTCCCAGTAATCTATGGATGATAATAACACTAAATTATATGGTTAAAAAAATCCTGGCAGTATAGTTATTTAGAAAGAAAAATATGACTTAACTCCTTTTGAAACAAAACTATGACTTACGCCTTTCTGGCATAAACAAATAATGAAATGACTTACTTCCATTTGAAAGTAATCCAAGTATTTCTTTTTTTTGATGTAAATACAGCATAAATTTTAGCTATAAAATTTTGGAAGGTATTTAGTTACTACAAATCTTCATTTACAAATTCTATTTCTCCATCTCTATCATTATTTTTACTTATGTTAGCGTCAGCTGTATAGTTGCAAGATTATTCATGAAAATAAAAACATTCGTGCAATTTGTTAATTCCCAAAACTTCAAATAACATAAAATCAACTGATTTTTTTTTTTTTTTTTTTCTTGTTTCATATTGCTTTTTTGTTTTATTTAAGAAGGAGCGCACAGGAGAATTTTTTTTACCTCGTTTCAGGATCTTTTGACGGCAAAACGAACCACAATACGTTGCCTTGTTTGTCACATCTCGCTTTGTAATTTCCAGTACTTTTACCTCTGAAATCAAGAAACCTTGTTTTTTTTTTCAGACGACTATGCACAAAATTTTTCCAATCTAAAATATTCCAATGCTTCTTATACTCGAAAAGATTCCCAACCTTACAGAAGCGTTCAAAATATTCATTGGAAAGTAAAATTGTATCCACTTTCTTTAAGCTAGTCTCCACTCAGCCGAATGTTCTATCTGCTGGTAAGTATGAGTGACCATGCACTGGGAAATAGTATGTGTAGGTGAGGTCCTTTTGAGCAGCCACTGCTGAAAGCATTCCTAATATGATATAAATTCTATTTGTGTGGTAATTCTTGATTTTGCATTAGGTCAAAACATATTGTAATTTCATCTTCTTCTCATAAGCTTTTCCCCTAAAAGTGAATAAAAGTTTTTGCTCGGGTGTTTATGAATCAAAAATTCGGTTAACAGGGTCTTTTCTTTTTTCTGTACATTTTTCTGAATTCATTTATATATATATATATATTTTTTTTTTTCTTTCTAATACAGAAAGAACAAATGTTTCAAAACCAAGGGGTTCCAAAACCAAGATTAAAATATTTTACAATCACATTATAATAAACATTATAATTACACTCCTCTTTACATTTTTCTATGAAAAAAAAAAAAAAAAAACCTAAATGTGAAACCTACAACAACATTCTTTTCCGTACTTTTGACTTTTCATGCAAGGCCAGACAAACCACATGATCTCAAGAGATGCTATAATTGATTAAACTTGACTCAATCCCTTTTGGCACAAAACTTACTTGTGACTTAATTCTTTTTGGAAAAAAACACGGATTTCACTTTCTGTTTTCATTATGACTAAACTTCGTTTGGAACTTTTACTTACTGGAAATACATTGTTAGACGTGTGCTGCGACCTTTTGCATCAAAAAGTCAATTTTTGACTTATTGCCTGTTGGAAACAAGCTCTTCATATGCACAACTAAAAAGAATAAATTTAAGTTAGTTATTTATATCCTAAGTTACTTAATCATTTGCATTTGTATAAATTTATTCCTTTATATTTTGATCAACTGTATACCTACACAAATAGAAAACAATTTATGCTGAGGTATTTTCAGAAATAACCAATATGGAAATTTTGAACATTTGTTAATTGATTATTATTTTAATTACCTATCACAGTTTTTTCTTTTCATTATTTATTTGTAATAAAATTATTACAATATTGTTATCAATGCGGTTCATGTAATATGAGAATTGATTGAGCAATTTTATTTTAATTACTTATCACAGTTATTTGTAATAAAATTATTGCAATATTGTTATCAATGAGGTTTATGCAATATAAGAATTGATTGAGCAATTCAATTTTTTTTTTTTTAGAAAATTAAAAAAATGTGAAAAAAAAAAAAAAACTAATAATTTGATCATCAACTATACAATTCATATGTTAAAGAATGAAAAAAAAATTACAATTTAAATTCTACTTATTTTTACCTTGTTTTCCTTTATTTAGCTATGGATACAAATTATGGTCATGTATATTGCTTTATTTGCAAAGACTACCAGTATGATGTTGACTTTGAAAAAGCATCTTTAAAGAACTTCTTAATTGCTTCCCGGAATAGAGGTACTTCAAATCTTGTTGCATTCAATGAAAGTTTTAACTTATGAATTTGTTTTGTATTTTAAACATATAATTTGGAAATTTTTCAGATTCTTTTTATTCATTTATTTGTAACTAGCCGCCTTCAGCGACCAGCTGGTTCGTGATCCGTGAAAAATCCGACCGTATGAAACTCCTGCTCGCTGTCACCTGTGACGAGTTTTTCACGTTTTAAGACCTACAACAGTTTACTGACATATACAGGGTTCGCACTAAGGAAAAAAAATGAGTGGGATTCTCCCACTCTAACAAAAAAATTAAGTGGGATTTTGAAAATTTAAGTGAGATTTTCGAAATTTAAGTCAGTAATTACATTTTACAGAAAAAAAGTATTTTCACGAAATATGCAAATTACAGACATGTGATTGCTGAAATTAGAAATTAGCTGAAAATTTTTCGCTAATATGATTGATTGGATGATTAGTTGAATATTGATAACGTCACTTTCAATAAACTGATGACATAAACATTTATATATATAGTTTTTATCTACATTAAGCATTTTCAGGATTTTTTCATTAGCGTAAAAAAATTCTTCAATATACCGGCAATAATTTTTATATCCACAAAAAATCTTATTAAAATTTCCCACCAAGAGTAAAACAAATTTTTCAAACAAATATAGAATATGATTTTTATATATTTACACATTAATCATTCATATAAAAATACCAGTAGCTAATTATTAGTTTCAAACGTGAATAAAACCAACTGAGTATTATTTTTCTTAAATTGATTTGGATAAAATTTTCTTACCTGAAAAATCTATTCTTTATTTCCCCCATGTTTACAAGTTTGGTATAGGTATGACACCCCATAAAGATTTAATTTAGTTGAGAAAAAATAAATAGATTCAATAAGTTCATCACTAAAGGTCTAAAAATAATTACATATGTCAGAAATATTAAGCACTTCTATTGCTTTATTGTTTCTAGAATTGATCATTAACCACAATCTGCGTTCCCGAGATGGGAAAGACGGGGGGGGGGGAATTAAAGAAAATAATTACAGAGTAAGAAATATTAAACTCTTTCAATTCTACATCTAGAATCTAATCAAACAAGTCTAAAATGAATATTTTAAATATAATTTATGTTTCAAATGGGTAAATATTGGGAAACAAGACTTCTGCAAAATATTTGATTGCTGATCGCTAGATGGAGATAAATAAAGGGGGAGGTGGGCAAAAAAAAATTACATGAGCAAGAAATATTTAACTATTGTATTTATTTACAGGTTCTAGAATCTCATAAAGCAAGTTTGAAATGGATATTAACATTTATGTTGTGGATGAAGAAAGATTAGGGATCAGAAGCTTTTGTAGAACATTTGATCGCTGATTGTTCCATTTTTATTTATTTATTTATTTTTTAACGAACGATATCCGCGATTTTTTTTAAAACGGAAAAAATAAATTCACGGAGTTCAATGAATTAGATTTAAAAAAAAAAAATCGCGGAAAAATAAGTGCGGGAAAAGCATGCATATGAAAATTTTTTAAGTGGGATTTTTTTTAATATTGCGCGATTCTCGCGATCCCGCGCTCTAGCGCGAACCCTGCATATAGTGCAAATAGCTTTATGGAAAATTTTAAATATAGTAAATTCCCACTCAGTAGCACCTGTGGCAACCTCTTCCCGGTTCAATATCATCTGAAACAGCCTGTTCGCTCACCATGTTATGATATCTGGAAATTCTAACTGTAACAAAGTCCAACTGAGTGGTGCCTACAGCGCCTTATCCCCATTTTAGAATTTACAACAACTTGCTCGCTCATAGTGCAAATAGCTTTGAAAATTTTAACTGTAGCAAATTTCTGCTCTATGGTGCCCCTTTATGTTTCATGACTTGAAACAGCCTATTCGCTCACCATGTAAAGAAAAATTGAAAATTCTGATCGTGGGAAATCCCTCTACCCTGTGGAGGCCTACGGTCACCTAATCTACTCCCAAATAATTTAATCGTAATTAGAGATAAGATATTGAAATATCAAAGTGCCATCTGGTGACAGAGATTTGTAACATGTACTCTTCAATTCCAATTCAAATAACTTTTTAAATGATATATTACTTATGAAATTATGTTAATTAGAAGCTGAGATACAAAAGTAATATAAACATTGTTATAAAAAGATGTGTATCTGACTTCCATGGTTTTCTCCAAAACTTGTGTAATTGAAGGCTAAAAATAATGCTAAAAATCCCCAATAAGAAATGTGAGCAGAGTATCGGAATTCGAAAGTCTCAAAAACAAAAAAGAATAAGGGTTTTCTGTGAAACTCCCATACTAAATTTAATGCCTTATATCAATTTAAAAGTTTGCAATAAAATTAATGTAAAATATATTTCGAATGATATAAGTAATTTAGTCATAATTAGAATTGGATTGAAATAAGGTGTTCTTGGTTTTCTGTGGTTTTTGCTGAAACTCCTTTACGGAATTTAACGGCTTTTATCAGTTTAAAATCCACAATAAAATATATTTCAAATGATATACACTGATGAAAAAAAAAATCCCAACACCAGGAAGGAGCTGTGCTAGATAAACGAAATTTGGTAGGCGTGTTTATACATCTGAAAGATGACATCGATTCAAATTTCGAGCTATGCGCATAAGTGTGGCGCTAGTAGCGACACTATGAACATGCAAATAAGGTTTGCTTTAAATAAGCGCTGTAAGGTTCGTGATCGTTATTTACAGTTGAGATTTGACGTAGTGGGTTAATGTTAGTCAAGGATGCCTCTAAGAAGACGAAGAAGCCATTATCAACAGCTCACTGAGTTTGAACGAGGTCGTGTAGTAGGGCTACGAGAAGGTGGGTTTTCTTTCCGCGATATTGCAAAAAGACTTGGCAGGAATGTATCCACTGTGCATGAGTGTTGGCAGCAGTGGTCAAGGGAAGGTACTGCCTCAAGAAGACCGGGTTCCGGGCGGCCACGTGGCACTACTGAGAGGGAAGACCGCCGTGTTCGGCGTATGGCTGTGGCTAATCGTACTGCAGTTGGCACCACAGTGACACAACGAGCTGTTACGAATCGGTTACTTCAAGGACAGCTCCGAGCCAGACGCCCTGTAGCGTGCATTCCACTGACTCCAAACCACTGCCGTTTGTGACGTGAGTGGTGTCAAGCTAGAGCTCATTGGAGGACGGAGTGGAGATCTGTTGTGTTTTCTGAAGTAAGCCGGTTCTGCCTTGGTCGCAGTGATAGCCGTGATTTGGTTAGAAGGAGGCCATGTGAATGCCTGCTAGCGACCTGTCTGCGGCCTAGACACACAGGGCCTACTCCTGGAGTTATGGTTTGGGGAGCAATTTTGTATGACAGCAGGAGCACTCTCGTGGTTATCCCATGCACCCTGACTGCAAATTTGTACGTCAGTCTAGTGATACAACCTGTTGTGCTGCCATTCATGAACAGCATTCAAGGAGGTGTTTTCCAACAGGATAACGCTTGCCCTCATACCGCTGTTGTAACCCAACATGCTCTACAGAGTGTCGACATGTTGCCTTGGCCTGCTAGATCACCAGATCTTTCTCCAATCGAGCACGTATGGGACATCATTGGACGACAACTCCAGCGTCATCCACAACCAGCATTAACCGTCCCTGCATTGACCGCCCAAGTGCAACAGGCATGGAACTCCATCCCACAAACTGATATTTGACACCTGTACGACACAATGCATGCACGTTTGCATGCTTGCATTCAAAATTCTGGCGGTTACACCGGTTACTAATGTACCAACATTTCACATTTGAAATGGCTCTTCTCGCCAACGGCTCTACCTGTGATCAGGGGTGCAGAATATGTCCAAACGCGCGAACGATGTTCAGGGGAAATTCTGGCTGTCTGGGGAAATTTTGAATATTTATTATCTTAGGGGGGGAAAAAAAAAAACGGAAGTAAGAAAAAATTACTGAAAAAACAAACTTTCTAATATTAAACTACAAATTAACAGCTGTATTCTTCTGTTACAAGTGTATTCCCTTTAAATACCCATTACCCCCCCCCCCCCCCCCAAAAAAAAAAAAAAAAAAAAAAAAAAAAAGTACTAAGTATTTGAAATTTGATTATAAATATTTGGTGATTCATTTAAGCTAGAGAAAATATCAAATATAACTTTTTTTTTCCTATATAGTCTTGCTAAAATGCTACAAACAAGAATAATTACCCAGTCCACATAAATAAACAAACACTTTAATGACAGGACACTGGGAGAAATGATGTGTTTGTTTACTTTAGCTGATAAAACAGGGAGGGAAGAAGGGGAAAGAGAAGTAGGAAAGACTTTTTTTTTTTTTCATGATTTTGAGTCTCATTTACAGAAGTTAAGTTATGAGTTTCAATTGTGCATTCAGCAATTGCCTCCCCTCCTCCCCCTCCCAATCGGACCACGCACACACACACAGACACACAAAAAAAAGAAAGAAAAAGTATTTGAGCAATTAGCCAGTGATTAAACGTAAGTTTTTGAATGAGTTGGTTCTTTTGTGTCTTAAAGTTTAGTTTCCACATAACAATATTAATTTTAGCAATTAATTAAAACTTCTGTTGTTCTTTTATGGATATTTATAGAAGCCTAATCATTTCATATTAATTGTTAATAATCTAAAATTATGCTTAAGATTCTTTGTATTATTTTCTCAATTTAAAATTACTTTGCATTAAAGTAACATACATACTATTCTTCAGTTTTTTCTTTTTTTATTATTCAATAGAAGAAAGTATTTGATTCATAAAAAAATTTTGAGTTGCGGTTTTTGATGGATTTGCATGTTTTGAGAGTACCAGAACACAATTTGACAATTTTTGAAAATATCTGTCCATTTATGTGTGTGTGACAAAAATTTTGTAGCGACTGTATCTTGGGAACTACTGCACATAATTTCATGTAAATTAATATACACACACACCTCGACATTAATTACTGTCTATCAACTTTTGGTGCCAATCGCTCATTAAGAGGCACTGCTGTACAGCAATTTCTGCAATTTCAGAAAAGGCTCTATCGTAGGAACTTTTGCATGAAATTGCATATTAATTTATATGCAGATGCACCTTGACATAAGTTAGCGCCTATCAACTTTTGGTGCCAATTGCACAACAGGTGGCGTTGTTATGCATCGATTTCCGCAATTTCAGGGAAGGCTATATCTCAGGAACTACAGCATAGAATTGCATATAAAAACTGTATGTAGATGCACCTTAACATAAATTAGTTTATGCCATCTTTTGGTGCCAAATCGCTTAACAGGTGACGCTGTTATACAGCGATTTTCGCAATTTATGAGAAATCTATATCTCAGGGTTTATTGTGCATAATTGAACAAAACTTAATATATGGAAAAGCCATTATGAGACATTATTTTTTTTTTTTTAATTGGGTATATATATGCGAAAGGTGATGCTGCTATACTGCAATTTTCCTTGAGAATGGGAAACATATCTGCACGGTAAAAATTCACTTCCGTTGGACATTTCGACTAGTAATACATCTCTGAAATGAAAATCGTCTCTATTAATAAAGGATAAAAAAAAAAAAAAAAAAATTCTATTGCAGGAATTTGTATAGGAAAATATAGAAGAAAGTTAGTTTTGTGATATCTTCAACATAAGTTTTTTTTTTCCTCCCTGGGGGGAAAAAAAAGGCAGGGTTTAAAACTCATATATATATGTATTAATACATATCAACAAATGTCTTAATTAGCTGTTGATTCTGTCATTCTTTGAGCACTATTTTCTCGGGCTATATGACTCATATGCTCAAAGTTAAAATTTTCCCATTTTGTATCTCTATACCAATTTGTCTCCTATTTATAGCATATAACTTTTTTTTCTGTTTGTACAGATTTTGTTCTGTTTCGTGCATATCAGTTAAGTCATATTGCTTACTTTTCTTATACCGTGTCCCACAATAATTCATCTTGTAAGCAGAAAATTACAGAATTTTTATTGAATGATTATAGTTCATACATGTTTGTCTTATTCTTGTTTTCGTAATTCTGTAATAAAAAGGTATTTTAAATTTTCATAGTCAGCAAAGTGCAATAAAACAAAGCAACATTAACTTATGTATAATTATGTACTATTATTAAGAATTATAGCCTTAAAAATTATGTTAGTTAATAAATCCAATTACCTTAAAATTTTTAATTTTTCATCTGGTGGACATTAATAGCAACATTAAATTTAGATGTAGTTAAGAAAAAAAATGTAATATAGTAGCATAAAAAATCTCCCTCAGTATTTGGACTAAAGAAAGATTTCCCCTTCCTCCTCTACCCCCCCCCCCCCCCCCACCAACAAGAACAAAAAAAAAAACTTTCAGATAATAGGTTGGTGCGTTATTTTTTGGGAAATTTAGAATGTGTTCTGGGGAAATTTCAGAGGTCTGAACATTTTCTGCACCCCTGCCTGTGATCTTGAAACTTTAATCAATTAAATATGTTACCTAGACAAATGTATTGCTGAAATTTCATTACTGTACAATAATTTTTTCTTCGTGTTGGGATTTTTTTTTTTTCCATCAGTGTATTATAAGGAATTTTATCATAATTGGAATTGGTGATATTGAAATTTTAAAATATTAAAGTGCCATCTGGCAGCAGGGATTTGTTTGTGATTGCTACTCTGTAATTTCAATTAAAATATGTTTTAAAATGATATATTACTTATGAAATTATGTTAATTAGAAGCTGAGATACAAAGGTAATATAAACAGTTTTATAAAAAAAAAATTGTGTTTGACTTACCCGTGGTTTTCTCCAAAACTTGTGTAATTCTGGGCTATATATTGTTAAAAATCTTTAGTACGAAATGTGAGCGGAAATCGGAATTTGAAACACTGTAAAATATAAAAAAATAAAAACATTCTGGTTTTTCCATAGTTTTCTCTGCAAGTTTCGTACAAATTTTAAACGGCTTATAGTTAATGGTTTAATAGTCTGCAATAAAAGTACAGGGTGGCCATAGTTAAACTGCAAGTGTTCAAGGGGTGCTGGAGAGAAAACTACTGGGAATATTCCAGTGAAATTTGGTATCTACACGTTTCAGAACACGCGCAAATCAAAAAAAAAAAAAAAAAAAAATTGCCATTTTCACCCAATAGATGGCACTGTACCGTATTTCAACGCTCACTGGTGGCATATACAACTTCCAAAACCGATAGACAGAGCATAATGACATTCTAGGAGGCATATAAACAATATAAAACATCATTTACAGATTATCAAAATTCCATACAATTCACTTCAGTAATTAAATTTTTACAGTATCATGTAATCAAAAATTAACGTAAATTAAGATCACAAATTAAACAATTCATAAAGACGCTTTGGAAAACAATTAAACCATTATTTATTCAATGAAATTATCACATGCTCAATATGCGAACCACCAAATGCAGCCACATGCTGAAAACGTAAAACAGCATGGTCCACCGTCACATTTAAAATCTCTGTTGTGACACACCTCACGTGTCTCGTTATGCTAGATTTTAATTCAGCAACAGAAACATGTCATTCTCTATAAACCATGTCTTTCAGATGTCCCCACAGATAAAAATTGCAAGGATTAAGGTCCGGTGAATGTGGAGGCCAAGCATTTTTTAAACTTCTGCTTATGACTCTGTCCGACCAAAGGTATCATGTAGCAATTTTTTAACAGATATATAGACAATAAGACTTCTTCACACACCATAAATTTTAATCCAGCACAACCGGTTTCGAAAGGACATAGCCTTCCTTTATCAGGTGCAAAAAAACACGTGCTACTGCCTTGGAGGCAAAAGCAAGACTGAAAGCAGGGCAAAATCCAGAGGTGGGTGAGCAACACAAACAACCAATAGGAAGCATCATGCAGGACCAATCAGAGAGGAACACACATGCACACACAAAAACAAAAGGAGGGAGGATTTTGCATTTAATTTTTTAACAGGTTTAGCGATGTGAGGGGGTGCTCCGTCCTGCATAAATATTGTGGTTTCTAAACAATGCCTCTCTTGTAATGTTGGAATCAATTGTTCTCTCAACATCGCAGCATAGCTAGTCCCTGTAAAACTACAGCATTTGGGACCACTTGGAGTTGGGATCTCAAAGAAATATGGGCCCAAAAGAAAATCACAAGTCATTCCACACCATTCAGTTACATAATCGGAATGGAGGGGTTTTTCATGTTTAGCGTATTGGTTGCTCTTTCCCCATATCCTGCAGTTATGCACATTTACACTAGCTGATAGTGTAAAATGTGTCTGTCTACAAGATCCTCTGTATCCAAGTTTCATCCTTACTGATTTTCAACAGGACAAAGTTTGCAAAATCAGTTCTTTGGGTGTCATCATGAGGTTTCAATTCTTGAAGCATTTTAATTTTATACGGATAACGCCGAAGAATGTGGCGCAACACTTTATGCACAGTTGACCAGGAAAGAGATAATGTCTGAGCCACACTTCTTGTGCTCACTTGTTGCAGCATATTGGCTCCTGAACTGCTACTCATAGTAGCAATAGCATTATCAATTTGTTGCACTGTTTCCAGATGTACGGGATGCCGTCCTCTTGTGCCTGGAATAACGCCCAATTCTCCTGTTTCTTCAAATTTAGAAATCATATTTTTCTATCCATTGACACTCATTGGACCTCTTCTTAATCGTTTCATATGCCGGTATTCTTTCAGAGTAGCTGAATAATTGCTCTGATAGAATATCTTCACTAACAATGCACGTTCCTTCTTATTCAGAGTCATGATTGACCATTACTCAATGTGGTCTTGTTTTTATGCTGTTCAATGGGCTTAAAATTTGCATATATGCTGTCGATGAACATAGAAAAACGGCTCAACGCCATCTATCGGGTGAAAATGGCAATTTTTTTTTTTTTTTTTTGGGGGGGGCATATTTGACTTGTGCATATTCTGAAACATGTAGATACCCAATTTCACTGGAATATTTCCAGTAGTTTTCTCTCCAGCACCCCTTGAACATTTGCAGTTTAATTATGGCCACCCTGTACTTTAAAATATCTTTCGATTGATGTATTATGTACAATATTAATGAATATCTTTGATATACTTCAGAAAAGAAAAATAGAAAAAAAAAAAACAGTATTATCCTGTTAAAAGTTACTTTTGACTCTTTACATTAAGAGATGAAATAAAAATGAATTTAAATAAATATAATAGGTCTAATTTTTTTCATTTTTAAAGCTATACCTTAGATTTTTTTAAACTGCAGACAGGTGAGCCATAATGATGGACAATTTCTAATTTCTGCTTAAATCTATTTAAAATTGAAAAAATTCAAAAACTGCTTTTTTTATTTGCAGTACCTTGTGACATGGTCGAAAAGCAATTATTCCTGACCAGAGGACTAGTTAGCCATTATGTCTGGCACTAAAGAATTAATAAATCAAATAATGAAGTGTTTCCATCTAAATTTCATACTTTAGTTAATTTTTAAAAATCTAATTGTCATGTTGAAATGCTGTTTGCACCTCTGGATTCAGAAAAATCACCCCTTTCATTTGGTACCAAATTTTAAAGAATTTTTACCGATATTTCTAATTTATTTGCGCATTTAACACTGTTTAAGCTCTGAATTGACTCATTTATTAATTGACATCGGTTGGGATGGATTTTAATTAGTATCTCCGCAACTAATTAAAATGATTAAATTCTGTTTTCACTATTCCCTGGGGAAGGCTCCTGAGTCAATTTTTGTACTTCTGCGTTCAATAGGGGCTGAACGTATAGATGCTCAGACAGACAAACATCTTTTTTTATTATTATAGATATTTGATGCAGTTGATTGTTTGAATTTATTATAAATCTATTGACAGCAATTTTAAATAAGTTTTTGAGAGGTTTTCTATTGTCTGTTATTAATGTGTTTCATATAGATTTTTTAATAATACAGTACGACTAGTATTTAAAAAGCTAAATTCAAATTTGTTTAAAAAAAAAAAAAAAAAAAAAAAAATTTAAAAATGTATGCGTAGAAAAACATTTACTAGAGTTGTTTGATAATTTTTATTCAAAAATGGAAAAAAATACTTAACCAAAGATGATTGTTTGATGTTGTAAAATTTTGTTTTACTTAATTTTCATTGTAAAATACTTAATGCATGAATTGTATAGATTTTTGTTAATCTAGCATTCATAATTTTTTTTGTTTCAGGGACACAACGAATTTTTTTTTATAAGTTCTATAATGTAACAGTGTCTAAATGCCCTATCCGATTGAGTTGAAAATTTATGTACTTATTATAGGTCACCATCGCATGAACTGTATAGATTTTTGTGAATCAAGCACCTAAAGATTTTTACAGGGACAGAATGAAAATTTTTTTATTATTATTACCTATACCTATGGGCTCAAATTATTTGAAGCGCAATACTTGATGTTAAAAACTATTCGATTGAGCTGATTAATTTCACACCTCTCTCACCAGGGACATCGCCAGAAAATTTTTCAGAAAGAGGCAAACTTATTACTACAAAATTTTAGTAGGTAAATTTTAGAAAGTAAATTCAAATGATTAGTTGGTTGATTGAGTTGATTAGACAAGCCAGTGTTTAAGCATCAGCAGTCTGCTACAATAAATTTTTGTGCATGCAATTTAAACTAAGACATTTTATTTATAAAAATGTTAGTTGTTCTAAACTAACATGCATCAAAAAACTCGATTCAAGCTTTATTCATAGGAAAAGCTTGGAGCCAACATGACACGCAAGTCTGGTCAGTTTGGCTCTAATTGGCTCTTTCATATAAATTTTATTTGGATGATCATTTGAAATCAAATAACATGGTTTTAATATTTTAAATGTAAATAAAAAATAATATGTTTTACTTATTAGAATTTTCCGGAGGGGGCAAGTGCCCCCCCCCCTTGCCCCTATATGCTAACACCCATGTCTCTCACTTTAATTTATTTAAAGAATCTTTAATTACCTAATGTTTGGAAAGTTGAGTAGAGTCACTACAGATTTTTGTCTCTGAGAAAAAAAAAACAAAAAAACTTTGTTAAAAAATAGGAAGTATAACATGTTCTTAATACCCTTAAACCTCAGAGTAATTCATCAAGTATTTTTGTAGCTAATTCACAAATCGTGTACACTTAAAAGTGTTCTTCTTCTTTTTTTATCAACTACTTACCTGTATATTTTGTTAAAATCATGTGTAAAATGTAAATTATTGAATAATTTGTTTCAGTTTATAATTTAGATTGAAATATTTTCTTTATAGGTACTGTAAATTATAATTGGGGAGAACTGAATTCAAGTCAGTTTGATCTAATAAGCAAGCATCAAATGATGAATGGATCTGATATTGGTAAATGGTTCTCATCTGTTCAAACTTTCTTCTAGTTAATTTTAATTTCATACTTTATTAAAATTGGAGGCTGAATAACTTCTGCTTTCTTTTTGCATACTGAATATAGTAAAAGGACCAGAGTCCACATGTATGTAGTTTGTATTTTAAATCGCTAAATTCGCTTATATAGTACAGCACAGTTTAAAATTTAATGGCATTAAATAAGTTAATATACAGTGCTAAAAATGTTTGTGCTGTAAACAGTCTAATTATAATAATTTATAGTGTAACCACATTTCTTAAGACTAGCAGTGAGGACGAGTCCAAAGGTTTGGAGGGGTGTCAAATTGACCAACAGATTACCCCTATCAACCCCTATTTTAACACTGGAATTGTTGAGTCCACACTTGCGCAGAAGCTCCCATGTTTAATTTTATAGTTATTGAATTTCATGCAAAATCTCTCTCTTTTATTAGTGTTTTGCTTTTTTGTTCCAAAAATTTTTTATTCTAATTGCAGGATTCCCATTGCTCAGGGACTACCTGGAAAACCTAGAAAAGTCAGGGAATTTGAAATTAGAGAAAAAAGTTAGTTTTCGAGTTGATTTAAAACTTGTCTGTCGGGTTTGGGTGGGGTAAAACCCGACCCGTGCAGGACTCTATTCTAAAATCTCATAAAGCAAGTTTAAAATGAATATTAACGTCTATGTTGTGGATAGACAAAGATTAGAAATTAGGAGGCTTTCGTACAGCATTTCATTGTCGATTGTAATTTTTTTTTTTTTTTAAACGAAGGAAATTAATTCATGGGACTTCACGAATTAGGAAAAAGAAATGCGAATTTCTGTGAATTTGCAGAAAAATCACATGCCTGGTTGGCGATTATAGCAAATTTTTTGGATCGCCACTTTTTAAAATTAGGTTGCCATGTGGCGAGTGGCAACTGTGAATATTGACCTCTAGCGTGCTACTACTTTAATATGTTGTTACCTTCATAATATACTACACTACAATTCTGCACAATTTTGTCCCGATCTGAATTTTCTGTGTCGTGACCTCTCCTGACAGACTAAAATTATAATAGATGTTTTATTCTTTATTTACTCGAAATGCATTGCAGTGTGTGCTTACCTTTTAATATAATAAATTAAGGAAAATTCATGCTGAAAATTTAAATTTTCTAGAAAAATTTACATTTTATATTTCATTTATAAAAAATGTACACTTATTTTTCTATAAATGTAAATTTTCTATAAATATTTACATTTTTACACGAGTAAAAATGTAAATGTAAAAACATAGATTCCTTGAATACTTTTAAATGTTGTGTTTAATTTAATTTAATTTTTTGTTTTTCTTTCCTTACTAAATAAGTGCTTTTTTTTTTGTAGATTTGACTTTAAATGTATAAATTACCAATTATTATTATTATTTTGATATAAAAATTTGAAATGTCTGTGGGGAGGGCAGGAAAAGAATATAAACTTTGAAATAATTATGATTGAAGTAATTTTACATGCATTTGTCTTTGTTTAATTCAATTTATTTACATTGTCGATTGTTTTAGGTTTGAGAGGCATTGTAAACTTAGGAAATACTTGCTACATGAGTGTGATAGTACAAGCTTTGGTACATGCCCCTGTGTTCAGAGACTATTTGCTTTTTACCAAACATAAATGTGACAAATGTGATTTTAAGAATACTAATGGGTCTGCTTGTTTTGCCTGTGAAATGTCTGATATTGTTTTAGAAGTAAGTATCACAGTGTAGATTTTTTTTTAAGCTTTTTTTTTTTTTTTTTCTATCTTTGATTTACTGATTGATTTTAAAAAGAGGGGATTCTCTTGAATCAAATCGTCTTTTTACATTTAGAATGTAATAAAGCTTAAAAGTAGCTTGATTGTTATTTATATTATCTGTATGTCTTATGATTTAGCTTCTTAGTTTTATATATATTTTATTTTTTATTATTATTATGCGTAAAATATTTGAATATTAAAAACATAAATATTTTCGAATACTGTTAATCATTCAGATGAAAATGCAAAACACCAGAAGGGAATTGGGAGGAAAAAAAAAACTTTATATACATAAAAACTGCAAAATATTAATCAGTATTTTTACACAAAGAATTCTTCTTTATATATTTTGAAGGGTTCTAACGATTTTTATGAAACTTGTGTCATATGCTAATTAAAGTGCAAAAAAAATTTGGCTAGATTTAGACTTAGAAAAAGGTGTTTCTGAAAGAGCTTACACAGCGACCAGAGGTTTGTATTGTACCAGCATACTTGCCAACATCCTAATTAATATTCCATTGTGTTGTTAGTCCTGCCCTTATTTTCAAACCAGTAAATTTTTAGAGTAATATTCTCCAAATGCAATTATGATTAAATAAGAAGAAAAATACTCTAAAAAGATACTTGTGTGAAAAAGAAGGTGGGGCTGACAATACTACGGAATATTAAGTATGTAACATAAATGTTATGGGTTCAAACATATTGGGCAAACAAGACTCATATTCACAAAGGGCATGGACAAATGTTTATTCAAACAACTCTTTTAGGTTTGTCACCTTTGATACACTTAAGTATAAGGTATCTCCTCTCTCTCAAAACACAATTGTCAGTTAAAAGATAAATATTTTTTTTAATGCTATTTCTATTTCGCTTAAAAAATTGCTTATGCCTAACACTATAATTACCATGGTTAAACTTTTCTGCTTATCTCTGGCCCTCAATATTATGCCAATTTGAGCACAGTTATTGTCTAAATAAATAATAGACAATATTCCTGTAAAGATTATGTAAAATTCTAATGGCTCTGGACCAGTAAAGGAACAGAACTTTTCCTTGCCATATCGTCGTCAGTCACCTCATTCCAGAATGACCAGACACATAGCAAAACATAAATCACTATATATTTAATTATTATTTTAAATCTCTGCTTATTGAATTATTTTATGGTTTTAGTAAAATAATTCTTCTGGGGAAATTAAAACAACCATGACTTATGGTTATGATACAGGTATCAAGCTTTAAAATTTATTTCTGTCATCGATTGAAAACCTAATTGTTTTTTATTTTTTGAAAGCCTAATTGGTTTTGATTTTCAGTTGTTTTTTAGATTTGAATTTGTGTTTAACATTAAACCATTTTTTTTCAAATCTTAATAGATTAAAAATTTTTCCACTGTGAAACCAAGCTTTTTGGCTTAAGAATAAATCTGGCCTTAAAAACATAATCACTCAGCCATTCTATCGCTGTATGAAAGTAATAACATATGATAGTTACATTCAGTTTTTATCCAAATACTGTACCCTACAAATATCACATGACATCACCAGACCTGTATAAAATAAAAAAAAACTTTCCTCGCACATGACCTAAAAGCTAAAAATTTTCTGCAATCTAGGAAAAGCTGGAAAAAAGTGCCATTCGGCACTGTGCTAGGTCAGAATTTTAACAATCTCAAAAAGTTGTTTGCGTTATATCTTGTATGCCGAAACGGTTGCTGCAATGTTTGGAGATTGGAAATAGTAAACTTCCTAAACAGCATACACCAGTCAATGAGGACTTTATAGAAAGTGAGAAAAATCTAACTTTCCACAAGATAGGAAAATTTTCCACACACGGCATGCACACGTGCGTCTATATTCTACAATCCTGGACATCATTAGTATAACAAAGTGTTTCATACCATTGTGGAAAGATCTTTATCTTTAACATGTTAAAATGCCTGACATGTTCTTTTAGTTGATGGAAAACCTAACTGATTTTCAATTTTAGTTACCTTTTAGAAACTTTGTTGTCCCTAAGCCTGGACCTCTTGAGTCTAGTTTAAATCCGCCACAGGTTCCAAAGAAAAACATAGCATAGCTGCCAACTGCTCCGATTTAATCGGAGTTTACCCGATTTTTTTAGTGTACTCCGGTAATCCGAATATTATCGAAAAAACTCCGATTTTTCAAACTTGACAATTTTTATTTTTTATTTTTCTTTTCTTTTTTTTTTTTTTTTTTTTTTTGTCACTCTTCTTATCCATTGGACAATTTAGCCTGCACGCCGATTAAAAATACGAAAACTCTGGGGGAAAATATATTTTGCAAACGCAGAATTATTATTATTTTCAAACCATCTTCCCTTCCTACGTTGCAGGATTTCCCCAGATCATTGCCGTAAAGAGAGAGCGAAGGGGGAAGGAGGAGAACACATACGCGCGGGTAACGAGTTTGACTTGGGAGAAAATTTTCGCCTTTGTATACGCATGCGCTAGTAGTGGAGAGATAGCAGAGATGCATATCATTTTATTTTACTCTTTTGCCGCTTCCTTTCTCTCTTCCGATAATTTCTATCGCGCTCGCGTGGTAGGAATTACTTTGTGATATCGTGAAGGTACGCTTACTGAAAATGTAAATAAAATTATTCCTCATTCTGTTTACGTTATCTATTTTTTTTTTTTTTTTTTTTTTCTGTCTCTCTGAAAAGCGAACTTCTTTGAATAGTCATTGAATTTGCTTAGAGTCAAAATTCACGTGTTCGTTCTCGCAGGATGGCGAGATTCGCGTCCAAATTAAAAAATATCCGTCAACAACAATTCCGCGAGCGTAAATCCAGCCGCCCCACCCCCGCTATTTATTTATTTATTTTTCTTATGAACTTTGCCCTTTTTTTTTTTTATGGACAATAAATTATCAGAAGCAGTACAAAACTGTTTCTTACGTAAAGGGTTATATCTTTTTTTTTTTTTTTTTTTCGAAGTTTGCACTGATGGAACAAATGAAATAATTGCAAGAATGAAATTAGGAAAAGATAGTTTTGAAAACGTGTACTTAACTATGATCGACGATCTTAAAATGGGCTTTCACAGAAATCGGCGACATAAAATAAATTTCTTATAAAAATATACATTTTAAAATTGTTTATTGAAAAAATTCGAATATAAGAAAATTACATAATATTAGCTGAAAAAAAAAAAAAAAAAAAAAAAAGAGGAAGAGATTGTAATTTTTGCAATTAATGGCTAATGAATTACTTATTTTCGGAATATGCTTCAAAGAAAAAAAAAAAAAACGGCGAAATAATTGTTTATTTCATCAATAGACTAAGAAAAACGCAAATTTTCACAATTAGCAATGAAATGCTCCTTTATTTCAGAAATTTGCTGAAATAAATAAATAAAAAGCGTGGATTTTATCAGTAAATGGTGAAATGATTGTGTATGGGGTCGGTCGCAATTTTTTTGTATATTTCGGGAATTTGCTTTGAAAAAAGCGTGAATTTTATCAATTGTGAAATGATCGCGTATTTTAGCAGTCTCGGCTGCACAATTATCGCTTATTGCGGGAGTCTGCTTTGAAAAAAAAGTGCCAATTTTATCATTTATAGGTGAATCGTTTATTTCGGCGATCAGTCGTAAAATTATCACATATTTCAGGAATCTACTTTGAAAAAATGCACGAATTTTATTAATTAGCAGTCAAATAATCACATATTCAACAGCACGTCGTAAAATTACATATTTTGGGAATTTGCTTTGAAAAATAGCGTCGATTTTAAGTCAATTTTAAATAATCGCGCATTACGGCAATCAGTCTCAAAAATTTCGCGTATTTTGGAAATCTGCTTTGATCAAAGCGCGAATTTTATTAAACAGCAGTAAAATGATCCCGTATTTCGACGATCGTATCAAAATAATCGCGTATTTCGACAGTTAGTAGCAAAAAATAATATATTTAGGAATCTGCATTGAAAAAGTCGAATTTTATCCATTAATGGTGAAATGATCGCGTTTTTCGACAATCGATCGCAAAATTGCCGATTTAGGGAAAAAGGTTTTAAAAAAGTAACTTTTTTTTTTCTTAGAGCCAATTTTAAAAAAAGGAAAAGCATAAAAAATTACCGCGTATTTTGACAATCGCAATACTATCACGTATTTCGGGAATCTGCTTTGAAAAAAAGCGAGATTTTTTTCAGTTATCGCTGAAATGATCGCTTATTTCGATGATAGACTCAAAATTACTTGCTATTCCGAGAATCTGAAAAATAGAGCGATTTTATAAATTAGTACTGAAATGATCGCGTATTTTGAGAATTAGCTTTGAAAAAAGGAAAAGAAAATGCAAATTTTAAGCATTAGGGGCAAACTAATAGCCTATTTTCAGCAACTAGTTGCAATTAAATATAACTTTTCTCCATTAGTGGCGAAATAGTCACTTATTTTGGCAATCAGTTACAAAAATTTTACATATATCTCTTATTATTATAATTTGTCAAATAAATAGCTTCTAAAATAATCATCAGCTGATAAGATAGTACAAATTAACAGTGAAAAAATAGCATTATAGCATATTTAACATCTTATCATGAAGTAATTAAACAGATTCATTCTATATATACATTTTTTTTCTATGAGATAACACTCTGCATAAAAATAAAATAAGAGGCTACACTCTGTATAGTGTTGACTCTAGGCCGATTTAGCAGGGCGCAGCGCCCGGCGGCCCATTACTAACACATTTTTGCGCCCCGCGGCCCTTACTAACTTATTTCTAGCGCCCGGCGGCCGTTACTAACTCATTTTTAGCGCCCGGCGGCCCTTATTTGTATTTTTCACAGGGTTCCCAACTGCTCCGATTTCTGCGATGTTTCTCCAAAAAAATGAAAAAATTTAAAAACTCCGCGAGTTATTTTTTATGCGCCGCAAATTCAGCCTTGACCACCTAGCTAAATATATTTTATTGAATACAAAAAACTGAATAGTGGCAGACACTGAAAAAAAAAAAAAAAAAACTACTATTCTTTTTTCTTTTCTTTTTTGCCTTGCACACATATCGCGATCCAATCCTTATCAACTTTTAATTTTGCATTTCCAACAGTTGCCGCATAAACATTATTCTTTTAATTTTATTTTTTATCTATGAAAGCCCTTCAACTCCTTTTGAAAAAAAGAATTTAAAAAAAATAATAATAACAAAACTAACTTTTACAATCTAGCTGAAGAACCACACGCTTCATCGTACAATACTCATAAATAAATAGTAAAGAAAAAAAAAATGCTAGTGCTAGGCATTGCGTAATCGAAATATTGCTGACTCAGAACGGGAAAAGTGTTTGTTTACATTAGCTGAGAGTGTGCTTAATTAAAACCGCAAGCTGGAAGGGGGGAAGAAAGAAATGGAATGCTACGATTGATTATCTTCATGGGTTATCTTAATGCTTAATAAGTCGCTTAAAAATAATACTTTCTAAGGAAAAAAATTGTTTATTTTAATTATTTATTGATAAAAATAATGGATTCAAAGCTACTGAACTTTAAGTACGATTGACAACGCAAGGAATCTAAGACCAGGAAGAGCTATCCTCCGTGGGAGACTTTCTAAAGTGTCTTAGGCCGTAATCACGCGAATTTTGGAGAAAATAGTATTTAGTCAGACTTTAACGGAGGAATTGACCTCTGTAATAGGAAACTTTCTTAAGTGTTTTAATATACAAAGTTTCTGAGAAAATCATGGAAAATTTCAAACTTTATCGTACCAAGTATCTACCGTTGGAGAAAGAAAAAGAATATTTTCTGTGCTTTTTGTTGGGATGACTGAATACGCGATAACTTAGTTTTTATAGTGCGTGGGTGATTCTAAGAAATTTTCATATCAGAAAATGGGACTTTCACAAAAATCGTCGGATTTAAAATGGATTTGTCAAATAACATCTATTTTAGCAATTAGTTTACGATTACGTAATTTTAAAAATTAGCTGTAAAATAATTCCGTATTTCTATAAAAAGCCACAAAATTATACGTATAATGCAAATCATGTTTGAAAAAAGCAAGAAATTCATCGATTAGCATCAAAAGCCTTTTTCAGCGATTAATTGCGATTAAACATAGATTTTGTTAATTAGCAGCGAAATGATTGCGTGTTTCCGTTATCGGTTACTAATGTATCGCGATTTACTGAAATCAACTAGAGGGGAAAAAAAAAAAAACTTTATTGGCTAGCAGCCAAATGATAGCATATAAAACGTAATTTTTTTTTATTATTAGTGGGTAAGCGATCCCGTATTTGCAAAATCTACTTCAAAATTATTCCCGATTTCCGAGATTCCGCTTAGAAAAAAAAAAAAAAAAATTAAAAAAAAAAAAATGCAAATTTCATTGATTAGTGGCAAAATAGTTGAGAAAATAGTTGAGTATTTAAGATTCAGCTTTCAGAAGAACGCATTTTTCATAAATTAGTAGCTAAATAATAGCGTGTTTCGACAATCGGCCACATAATAATCGCGTATTTCAGAAATCTGCTTTGAAAAAAAATGCGCAATTTTTTACCTATTAGGAGAAAAAAATAATTTAGTTCCGAGTAAACGTAATTTTTGACAATTATCTGTGAAATAATCCGGTGTTTTTTAATTCATCTGTAAATTTTCACATATTTCTGGTTTTGAAAAAAGTGCGTATTTCATCGATTAAAAGCAAAGTTTGGTATTTGGGGGATGTAGCTTTAAAAAGGGCTCAAATTTCATCGATTAGCAGCCAGATAATTGTATATTTCGTTAATAATTAACCCCATTTTCGATATAATTAACCGCAAAAATATCGCGAATTTTAGGAATCATCGTTGAAAGAAGAGTGAATTTTATCAATTAGTTTCAAAATTATAGTATATTATTAGCAATTATTTGCTATTAAAAGTAGATTTTGTAAATTTGCAGTGAAATAATTAAAAATTTCGGCAATCGGTCGTAAAAATATCGGGAATTCTGTCGGGAAAAATAGCATATTTATTTAATTAACGGTAAAAACGTAATTCTACCTTACCCCCCCCCCCCCTCTCCTCTACGAGAAACTCTCGATTTTTGAGGTATATTTAGCAATAATCTTAAGAAAGAAAGGAAAAAAAAAGTTTCAGAAAAGTTCATGGCTGTTAGTTTGCACTAAAATTGAATTTAATGTTGTACAATTTCAATTATTTTATTGTAGATTCAGTTTTATTACATTTTCTAATATCCAAACTATTAAAATTGTCCATTATTTTGACTTTATTATTACTCCAAAAATTTAAGATTTTGTTTAAAAAAATTCAATTTTTGTATCTGTTTAAAGTATAGCATTGAAATTATTTTCACATCAACTGTCTTGTTCTTGTAATTAAACAAGTTTCTTTTGAATAGGCATGCACTAAATGTTTGATTATTACTGAATAATGAATATTCAGTATACCAAATAGTAACTAAAAATTCGGGGCTACATTTTGTAAGTGATATATTTCATTCAAAAATGTAAAAAATTTTCAAAATTATTTCTCATAAAAATCTGATTTTGTCTTTGTGCATTCTATGATATAATATTATTTGTACAAGCTTTTATATATATATATATATATATATATATATATCTGATTTTTCTTTTATTTTAAAATTTCATTATTTTGTTTATTTATTTATACCTTGGATACATTGCTGCTATAAAAAAAATTAGTAAGTTTTTTTTTTTTTTTTTTTTTTTTTGGGGGGGGGGGGGGCTACATTTTGCAAGTGATATATTATGAAGATGTTATAGTGCCCTTTTTGAATTATTGAGAATATTATAGTGCCCCTTTTGAGAGTATTATAGTGCCCCTTTTGAGAGTATTAAAGTGCCCTTTTATCGAGTTCCCCCCAGCGGCCCTTTTGTTCTAGAGTCAACACTACTGTATCCACATCCAGTGTGTTATTCAGCATCATGGGCGTAGGACAGGGAGGGGCTCAGAGAGCTCCCCCCCCCTCCCATATTGATTATTACAAAATTTCCTTTTAAGGGCAAATGAAGTAATCACCCATTTAAAAACCAAATTAAAATCTTACAAATGTTCATAATTTAACGATATTTTGTAACTAATACTAATAATTAGAGAATATTAATTGATATTTAATTATTAATTGATTTTCTTTATAATAATCTTAAGCCATTTTTATAATGAAATATTTTGAGCCCCTCCCATGATTTTTGAATTGCTACTCCCATGTTCAACATCATATGAAACTTTCAAGAATCATGTGCTGTGAGCATTTGATAAGAAAATTTTCTATTAGATTTGAGGATGATGTGTACATAGGCAAACACATATCCATGGGGACATTAATTTTTGTTAGAATTAAGCAAAACTATGTTATTAAAAATCTGGATATTTTTCACCACAAAATATAGTTTTGATATTCCAAACTAAGAAATCTGCTCTGAAACGGCAAATTGATGCTCCAAAATGAGTTTTTTTCTTACACCAAAATTGCTCCAAGAATTTTAGCAATTAAAACCTTGCTTTTGTCTATCAGTGGCATAATGATCCCACATTTCAGTAATCAGCTGCAAGAATATGGCACATTCAATGAGTTAGGCACATACACAAAGAAATTTTGAGGATTTGTAATGAAGTGATCACATGTATCAAAAAACAGCTTTGGAAAAAAAAAAAAAAAAAAAAAAAAAAATTAAATTTGAAGATAAGCAATGAAATAATTGCTAATTAATTGTGATTAAAATTGCAGCATATATTTAGTCTATTGACCTGTTAAAAAAAAAAAAAAAAAAAATAGCAAAATTTGATAAAAATTTTGCACGTAATTTATCAATTAGTGAAAAAAAAAAGGTTTCCCCCCCTCTTTCCGGCACAAAAAGCTTTTTCTTTGTGTATGTAATTACTAATCACATATTTAGGGATTCAACATAAAATAATAACTCAAATGTTGCCAGAGGCGAAAAAGATCTCATGTTTCAACAATCGCTTGCAAGAGTATCATATAATTAAATTTTTTAAACGCCTAGAAATTATTGAAATAAAAATTTCATTTTAAGAACATTGGAGTGTAAAGGTTGATACATTTTTATTTACCAACTATGTGAAAAATACCAGAGCCGGGAATCGAACCCGGGCACCTCCGCTTAACGCACGGATGCTCTACCACTGAGCAACCCTGGCTGACAACCAGCTAGGCATTTTTCACATAATATACGTTGGCGAAGTCACCGAGTCTGCAAACGCAGATATAACAGGTGAGACAATAATAATCGTAGCACAACTCCATAGACCACGAAATTTCAATTTAGAAATTTATTCATGAATTCATCAACCGGGAATATTCATTTTAAGTACATTGGAGTGTAAAGGTTGATACATTTTTATTTACCAACTATGTGAGAAATACCAGAGCCGGGAATCGAACCCGGGCACCTCCCATCTTGCTTAGTGGCTTGCTTACTTGTGTTGACTCTGAGAAGTCAACAGTGTCAGCACAACTAAGCAAGCCGCCACCGTGCTGCCTCTGACGATGGGAGGGGCCCTTTCCCGCAAGTACTAAGGCCTCTATAGAAGTATGTAAGGTTTCTTTATTTAATTGAATTTCTCTTTTCTTTGATTTTTTTACTCTAATATACTTAGAATGATTTTAAAATTTACTAACATTAAAACTTACTAACTACTACACAGTTTTAATGTAAATTAACATTAAAACTGTGTAATTATGATTTATATGTGGAAGTCGCATTCAAGGATTTGGTATTATAAAATTTGCTCCTATTTTTTCGTGTTTGCTCCTATTTTTTAAGTCTTGTGCTCCTAATTTTTAAATCGCTAGGTTGGCAGCTATGACATAGAAAGCTCTGAACAACCACTAAGCCAATAAGTGCAACCTAGATTCAATCCCAGCACCTCCCATCTGTCAGATATGAGAGCAGAACCTTTTAGCCAAAGTTAAGGCTAGATTAGTGTTAGAATTTAGTTAAAACTTTAAAAGGTGACATATAGTACTGTTATACCATGCATTTAAAAGTATTAATTTCTATTTTAGTTCATTCCATGGAGATATAAACCTCAGCCTGTACAGTTAAATGGAGAATTACCATTTCGTCTAAGTGTAAATAATAATAAAATAAAATAAGATGAAATAATCACAGTGTATTAAAAATGAGTAAATACGTAAATAAAATAAAAAAGAATGTTTGCTCTAAAATAAATGCATTTTTTCCCACAAAAAATGGACCAGACTAATTTGTACTCCCAGTGAGGTAGAAAAGAAGTTTCAGTACTCAGCTTTTAGTGAAGTATATATAAAGTAAATAATAATAAGTAAATATAAGTAATAATAAGCTATAACTAAAATAATTGGAACTTAGATCATTTGATAACCTTATGTAATCACTTTATGTAAATCTCTTAATTTTATGTACATTTGTCACCATGAAATGATTTTTACTTTTGTTCTCATAGGCTTTTTCTCTTAAGTGTACATATTATTTTTTAATGTGTTTGGTTTTAATAAGTTTTTTTCAGGGAAACAAGAAGCATTTATTCCAGATCGTTTGTTACATTTGCTTTGGACACATGTTCATGAACTTAAAGGGGATTATCAACAAGATGCTCACCATTGTTTCCTCGCTTTGCTAAATAATTTACATTTAAATTGTTTAGGTAAACTGATTTTCAAATTCTGTTAATTATTTTTTACTCCTTATTTTTTACTTTATGCTTGTTATTTAATTAATTAATTAATTATTTTTTTGTTTGTTTGTTTGTTTTAATGAATGAATACTTTAGTCATTGAATTATGCAGGGGAAAAGAAAAAATATATATATATCAGAATGATATTTGTAATGATAAATCAAATATTAGGCAAAACTTCATCAGTACAACATAAATGATAATATTTAGCAAAATCTTTCATTCATCACTGGTTTTCAAATTATGACTTTTAGTTAAATTTTAGCCATTTTTAAACAGCTTGTTTCTTTCTATGCTACCTAATAGTGCCATACGTTCTGATACAAAATAAAGGAATTAAAATAAAAAACTTTGTAATCAAATGTAAAACTAAATCTTCTTAAAGCTTTATTTTACCTTTAAATTTAACCTTTTATTCAAAATGATCACCGTTTTACTTCACACAGGCTCTTTGGCCAATCATCTATCGAGGTACACACTACTTCCATGGGAATTTCCATCACTTCTTTCCTTAACCCTCGCTTTGGTCATTTTGACCCCATTTTGTAGTTGAAATTTAATTAAGCCCGCCTCGTTCAAAAAGTGCGCTAATTCACCAGAAATAGCAAACGTAACCAGTGGAATGTTGCAACTTCTAAACGATACAAGAAGGCACGGTGCTAGTGATTTTCACCACTGAAAGCAATTTTTCTGCAGTAATGCCTTGATCTTGGGAAAGCGAGAGTTGTTAAAGAATGTATAAGACTTTTCACACTGGGATATTGTTTTCGGCACACCTTTACTTTCAACACTGACCATAAGTTATAGCAGTCAAATCCAGACTGCTGGAAGACCAATGTTTGGCTTCTATGAAATCTGGCACATTCTCTTCCAACCACCGCTGTGTCTGCTTCGTTTTATGAGCAGGAGCGTTGTCCTGTTAGAAAGTCTAATTGTGTCCATTGAACAAGTTTACATTCTGGGGCTTCACTATTGGTTCTAAGACAGTATCTTTATAAACTTTTGCCATGGTTTTCACTCCTTAATCGCAAAAATTAATTTCTGTGATGCCTTCATAACTGATACCCCACCAAACCACTACATAAGCTGGATGATGAGTTCTTTGTATGCATTTTTTCTTTTCTTTAGCTTCTTGGACAGTCCTTGGGTATACGTGATCATTCTGGCAGTTGAAAGATTCTTTGTCAAAAATTTTCTCGTTAGTAAACATAATTCTTTTGTGGCCGTTATGAGCGTACCGTCGCAGTTGCGACTACCTCTGGCTCTTTAATTCATTTGTAAGAAAATGGCCTGTTATTCTTCAATAATCTCTTAGTCTAAGGTCTAATGTTGCAGACAATCCCCAATGATGAAATTTAAAATACTATTTTATCGTCTGCTACATTTGTATCACAGTAGACAATCTCAAGTTTTTGCATCAGAACTTATGACTCAACTGTGTATAGTGAGGGGTGGCAAACCATAGTCTACTGCGTAATATTTTGCAGCTCGCAATGGGATTCACAAGAGTTATGATTATATATCTTTGGTTATCAGAAATTAATAAATTTTGACTCTTTCAAATGAAAATATCAGTTATAGTAGCCAGAGAAACAAATATTTTATTAGCAAACATAGGTCTGATTATTGTTAATAAAATATTATTGAATCAAGTGTTCATTCTTATTAATATAATTATTAAGATATAGTCATAATTTTTTGACTTTTTTATTATTATTTTATAAATTTAATATTAATGTAGTCTATTGCAAATCTCCACTCCTTCTCTTCACCTCCCTAGAAATATATATATATATATATATAAACATACACATATAAGTATAATGAGACAACCCCCCCCCCCCCCAGATTAAAGTGGATTTCCAATGTGACCTACTGTTGTAGTTGGACAGACCTGTTGTAATGGGTTACAACTAGTGATATGGATTGGGTAAATACCCAGTGGGTAGGTAGGTAAATATCTTTTGCCTCGGATAAATACCCAAAAACTGGGTATTTTGGAAAAAGAAATTATATATACTTTATTGCATATATTTGACTGACTAATGCGTACGAACAATATTAATTATCGCTTTAATTATTTTTTCTGGATTTTTTTTTTCCCGTAAAGGGACGTTTACTTATTAAATGTTAATATATTTGATCAATTTTAAGCGGAAAAAAAAAGGGGGGGGGAGAAGAAAAAGGACCTACTTTGAACTTAACTTTAGGCGACTCTGCTTTGACTGTTAGGAGACCCTCTACATATTGTCGCCGGTAACTAAAGCCAGTATTGGGGGTTTGTATGGGGAATTTTGCCCTATTATAAATCATTAGCCAATACATATTTTTAAATTCTGTTTTGACATTCACGAAATTCGCAACTGTTAATTTGATTACCATTATCTAAAAACTGATTTTTAAAATTTTTTAATATTTTATTTTGAAGCTGTAAAATTCAAAATATCACTTAGTCAAAATTTGAAACATGCTTGGAATATACAGTACCCACTGCTTATTAAAGTCACATTCATCCTGAGCCAAAGTGATTTTATTAAGCGGCTGATTTTTATATCCGGCGAAAGATCCTGCAGCTGCACTCAAGAAAGCGGTATTACTTTCCTGAATATGGAAAGAAATTAAAAAAGGTAACAAATAATAATGTAATTAATAAACAATATTAATTAAATTTTGATAGATAATTAATTGATTGTTCCTTTAACTATGCTGCAAGTGTAAAATTTTTGACAAAAAGTGATAACAGAGAGATTACTTTTTTTTTTTTTTTTTTTCCTTTTCAGTTAAAATCTCTATTATTATATAATTGCGAAATAGATTTAAAAAAAAAAAATTAAAATAGTGTGCCTGAATTACATTTTTTGCTGCTGAAAAGATTTTTTTTAGTCTATTAACCGGTGATGCTGATTTTATTAAGCGGTGGTTTAAAAAGTAGTTTGTATTGATTTGATTATGGTTCTGGCAATTTGATCAGATTAACCAATGAATTTATTAAGCGGCGGTTACTGTATTTTATTTTTGATCTTATTACAGAACTTGAAATATATATACCTAACTATAGACTTTTTAAGTTTAAACCCTCCTCTCTCTCAATCTCTTTTTTTTCTTTTCATTTTTGTTTTAATGTAATTTTAGGGTCATTTTAATATGGTTGCAGAAAACTCTGCAATAATATTCTCAGGACTTTTTAAAATAATATCACAATTCCCCTTGCAATTGTATCTAGCTACCTTTTTTTTTTTTTTTTTTTTTTTTTTCCCATTATCAGTTTCACTTTAACATTTTAAAACAAAACTCAACATTTTCTTTCAGTTTAAATTAATTAACATTGCTATTAAAAATCTGAAAATACTTATAACTAAAAAAGAGCTAATACTTAAATCAAATATTTAATACAAAATGCAGGATGTTGTATTGCATTTGTTTCTGGTTAATTTTTTTAGTTTTATAAATTTTAAAAATTTATATAAGTCTCAAATGTTTCTAACTTTTCTTTACATTCACTGTCTCTCTCTTCCTTTCTCTTTTATTTGAATAGAGTTAATTGAAAAATAAATATCCAGGTAATACCCATTTTGTTTACTTACCTGGGTATTTACCCTTAAAAATAAATACCCGGGTATTTTCAGGGGTGAAACTTTTCAGGGGCTACCCCTGAATTCAGGGTTTTTGAAATTTTTACTGTTTCTGATTTTCATGTAAATTATTTTGTTTTTACAGAAATTTCTTATTTTGAATGTATTAAGAACTCTCCAAATATCATTTAATATAGGTAGCCATATGATATTTCATTATTAAATCTTCCCTATCTGCATGCAAATATCAATTTTCAGGGTTTTTGCATGCTAGGTAGTTTCACCCCTGACATCACTAGTTACAACTTGTCACCATCAGAAATGTCTTATAAATGTTGATATTAACAGCTATTTTCTTAATTATTATTATTCAATTACTTTTCTTTAACGATTATCTATAAATCTAATTTTATAAAAATTGGGGATTTATTTTCTTACTGTAAGTTACTAATTTAGTAGCAGCTATGCAGATATATGCAAACCTAGCTCCTACCCCTCACACACACACACTCTCACCCACCCCCCACCCAATCAACTGTATAGATGGCCCTTGCCCCTTGAAAGGCCACTGTTAAAAAAATTTAACTTTGCTGCCAGAAATTCTCTGTAATCTGAGAAAAAAGTCGTAAATTACGTTGACAAAATGTATTTTTCTGTAATTATAGAGAATTTCTGGCAGCAAAATTGCATTTTTTTAACAGTGTAGTGTATCTTGTACCTTTAGTATACTTTAATTCTTCGTAGGGTGATATTACTAAATTGTCTATTTATTCCATCGTGTATAGGATCCCTTAGAAAGACCCCAAGCAGGACACTACCCAGGCCTGAGACCCTCGTGTAGTCAATTAGCCTTAACACTTACACAGTCATACAGTCATTTTACAGTTCAGCCTTTAAAAGTTTTGATGTTTCCATTCTTTAATCCTTTAATAATTGTGTTGTGCAACTGCACTAGATACTTCATTTTATCTTAATGCTTAAAATTAAATAAATGATAGTAAAATTAAATAAATGAGCATATCAAAAACAAAATATAGTCAAATTTATTGTATTCATAAATTATTATGAATGCCATGACAATTAGTATAAAATGTCAATTTTGCTATAAAAATGTCTTGTTTATATTAGATTTACTTCTCTAATAAAAAATTTTCTTTTATAAAAATAATTTACTCTTCTTGTAAAAATGCATTATTACTTGTTATTTATTTATTTATTATTATTTTATTATAGAGTCAAGTGATAATTCTTTATCTAGTGATCATTCGTGCAAATGTATTATAGATACTATATTCACTGGTCTCTTGCAATATGAATATACATGTGCTGAATGCAAGTAAGTATACATATGTATATGTGTGTGTTTTATTTTTTGTACTGTTTAAATAATGTAATGAACATTATGTATTTGCTATATAGGATTATATAGATTTGCAGTCAAAAAACCGTGTAAGATTTTTTTTTTTTTTAACTGTTTCTTATAAATTTTTATTCACTAAAATTGGGAGGGAAAAATATGAAAAGAAAAGAAAAAAAAAAAAAAATCTATCCAGTCATTTTTTAGTTGCTTACTTATTTATTTTTCAAAATTCATATTTTTAGTTTTATTTTACATGAAAACATAAAATCTGATAACTTTTTTTTTTATTATTATTATAAAAATCTATTCAATAATTATTTTTTATTTTAAAATGATATTTATATGAGTGAATCTAAAAAATAATATAAAATGGAAAATAGGAGGGTTGGGGGAAGGGAGGGGTAGGAGTAGTGGAACTGATGAAAGCGAAAGCGTGTGACAAATTGTTTTACAGTATTCTCAGAATAAATATAATAATAATAACGAAATATTATAGTGGTTTGAAAAAATAAAAAATAAATAAAAAATCCAGCTGGATAAGCCTATTTATTAATAAATTAAATTTTGTACATTTAATAAATTGCTATTATTTATTTATTTATTTATTATTATTATTATTATTATTATTATTATTATTTGACTTATTTGGAATCTGACTGTTTATAAAAAAAATACATAAATACATTCTTAAATTATGCTATATTAAATATATAGCTTGAATATGTTATATACATAAGTTTGTTTAATTGATAAAACATAAACCTTTAACTTTAGAAAATTTAAATATATAAAGCCACGAAAATTAATATATATAAATAAAAGACCTTACTTCAGCTTTACTGAGGTGACTCTTCATCGGCGCGAAGTACTTTCAAATTAGGGGGGCCCCCCTCATTTTCAACGCAGGTCACTCTGTTCTGTGATTCTGTGAAGATTCTCTCAGGTGTACAAACATCCTCCCTCTCTTTCAGGAGATGGCGCCAGGTGGCGTCTATACCTGTTGCTGGTTGGTCTAGGTTGTATGCACTGGGTTGGCTGATAATTTCTATGGTTTCGCGTAGAAACTTTAAAAAGTGTTTTTAAAGTCAACTTCGATATTTTCATTTTTATAAGTTTGCGCTAATGCGGTGCCGTATTTACCAAATTTTATGTCATTAGTATGCTCTTTGATTCTTGTGTTTATTTTTCTTTTAGTCATTCCTATATAACAACTGTCGCTATTATTTTGATATTTAAATGGGATTCTGTAAACGCCAGCGGATTCGAGGGGGGGAATTTGATCTTTGTCTTTTCTGATTATTTGGTAGATATTCGAATTTGGCTTAATTGGAATGTTTATATTTAAATTACTTGCAATATTTTTAATTTTTACTGCGGCTCCGCGATCGTAAGGTATTACGTTTGTGTATTTTTTATTTGGTTTTTGGTGGCTAGGAATATTATTGATTTTCTTTAGACTTTTTTGTATAATTTATCAACAAGATTTTTAGGGTAGTTGGCTTGTATGGTTAAGTTTCTAATATATTTGATTTCATTTTTAAGATCTCCCGGTTCGGTACATATAAGGATTGCGCGATTAATATAAGATTGAATTGCATTTAATTTATATTTATATGGTGTTTTACTATTGTAGTTAATAATTTCATTGCTGGAGGTAGGTTTTCTATAAACAGTTGTGTTAATTGTATTTTTCATTCTTTTTATTTTAACATCAAGGAAATTAATTTCATTGTTTACTTCTATTTCGCTAGTGAACTGTATATTTTTATCCAAGTGATTTAGGTCATTTAAGAGTTCCATTATGTTTTGTTTCTCATGGACAAAAAAAAAAAAAAGAAATTTACAAGGAAAAAAAAAATATATATATGACAAAAATTTACAAGAATATCCTCCCCCCATCACAGTATAGCTTAAACTCTACAGAAGATTTCATCGAAAGAATAAAAAATATTGAAATTAAAAAAAATTATAAATTTGTTAGTTTTGATATAATAAACCTATACCCCTCTATAGATACCGATGAAATAATTAATACTATTAACGACGAAATTGACAGAAATTATAATCCTCTAATAGCCAAAACGTTAAAGTCCACAACCAACCTAATATTACAAGAAAGTTTTTTTTAAATTTGATCAAAAAGTATACCAACAGGTTAAGAGGGAGTTCCGATGGGATCTCCTATCTCAGGGATTGTTGCGAAATTTAAATTAAGAAAACTGGAAGATACAATTTTAGAAAAATTCAAACACAAAATAATTTAGTGGAACAGGTATGTCGATGACATATTTGCCATAGTCCATGAGAAACAAAACATAACGGAACTCTTAAATGACCTAAACCACTTGGATAAAAATATACAGTTCACTAGCGAAATAGAAGTAAACAATGAAATTAATTTCCTTGATGTTAAAATAAAAAGAATGAAAAATACAATTAACACAACTGTTTATAGAAAACCTACCTCCAGCAATGAAATTATTAACTACAATAGTAAAATACATATAAATATTAATTAAATGCAATTCAATCTTATATTAATCGTGCAATCCTTATATGTACCGAACCGGAAGATCTTAAAAATGAAATCAAATATATTAGAAACTTAACCATACAAGCCAACTACCCTAAAAATCTTGTTGATAAATTATACAAAAAACGTCTAAAGAAAATCTATAATATTCCTAGCCACCAAAAACCAATTAAAAAATACACTAACGCAATACCTTACGATCGCGGAGCCGCAGTAAAAATTAAAAATATTGCAAGTAATTTAAATATAAACATTCCAATTAAGCCAAATCCGAATATCTACCAAATAATCAGAAACGACAAAGATCAAATTCCCCCCCTCGAATCCGCCGGCGTTTACAGAATCCCATTTAAATATCAAAACAATAGCGACGGTTGTTATATAGGAATGACTAAAAGAAAAATAAACACAAGAATCAAAGAGCATACTAATGACATAAAATTTGGTAAATACGGCACCGCATTAGCGCAAACTTACAAAAATGAAAATATCGAAGTTGACTTTGAAAACACCGAAAAAATCGCTAATTACAATAATTACAATTATGCCCTCTTTCGCAAAACCATAGAAATTATCAGCCAACCCAGTGCATGCAACCTAGACCAACCAGCAACAGGTATAGACGCCACCTGGCGCCATCTCCTGAAAGAGAGGGTGGATGTTTGTACACCTGAGAGAATCTTCACAGAATCACAGAACAGAGTGATCTGTGTTGAAAATGAGGGGGGGGGGGGGGGGCCCTAATTTGAAAGTACTTCGCGCCGATGAAGAGTCACCTCAGTAAAGCTGAAGTAAGGTCTTTTATTTATATATATTAATAAACCTTTAAGTCGAATATGAATTATAGATTTTAACTTATTTAGAAAGAATCACTATTTTTTTTTTTATTATTATGAGTTAATAAAGAAAAGAAAGGAAATTTAACATGAATAATTAAGATGGGAAAAAGCTGAATATTTCCTTTTACTTTACGATTGTTATATACCCCATACTTCAGCATTACAGGTGTTCCTCTATTAGTGCAGTTTTTTTTTAATGCAGGTTTCAGTTAGTGGAATAAATGTTTTTTCTAGCCTTCTTCGATTAATGTAGGAGAAACATTAGGTGACACACACCTCTTTAAAAATAATAAATAAACTTCTGTAAGAGTTTACATGTGCATCAAATTTTGTGCAAGATGTATTCTAAACAGAAAAACATATGTCAATTCTTAAAGGAGATGCACTTCATTTGTGATAGAATAATTGGAATTTACTTAAATTGCGTCCAAAATTTAATGAGAACGTATGCACTGATGACTCATTCAATTGAAACAAGTTGAAGATAAGTTGATGCAGTGTTAAAACCATTGATGATTTTTGATAAATCATGAATGCCATAAAACAATCTGCAGGGAAATGTTTAGTTCTGATGCAAATGGATGCGTAAAACCTTGGCAAGTATCAACTACACTTACATATGCTGTCATTTCATAACAGTCTCATGTGTGTTTGCATGATACTAAGTTTGTCATTTCTACTCACTATCATCATCCAACTCACCAAAGGGTAGACCATCCAGAAAGTGGTGATTCAGGAATTAACATGGCACTAGTATGTGATTCAGTATTTGAGTACATTTAAGGTATCATATCACTGAAGAGTGAAGAGATATGAACACATAGACTCGCTGTAAAGAAGATATTTTGCTGTCATATTTGCTAGGAATAAAATCCATAAAAGTTCATTTGAAAAAGGCAGAAGCAGTACCCGAAGCTCAGATTCTTAAAACAGGCATTATTCTGTGCAAATAATAAAGGTGAATTTTATTGAAAATTTGAAGGATATTGTCATATCGTAAATATGACATTTTTCAATATACCCCGCCGAAATAATTCAATAATTAAATTGTCCGTTTAGAGTTTAAATTTATTTAAAAATTATACTTTCCCCCTTTTTAAACTAACGGTCATATCCCCTAAATAAATAAATAAGGTATTATTTCATTACGTTTCTAGTTATTTAAACTTTAAATTAAATAGCTCCGATTTTATAATTAACTTATAACAATATTAATATTTATATAAATATACTCTTAATAACGGAATAGTCTTTTTACCTCAGCGATCGATAAACATAGTTATGATCGCCGATAATTTAATAAACAAAATATTAAATATTTCAAATTACAATATCTAACCTTTAAACCTTAACTAAAAGATACAAAACTTAATTTAATAAAGTTCAACGTATGTACCGACCTCCAACGTTAAATATTACGCAAGTTATCTAAATTTATAATTCTCATTATTTTCTTCTTTTAAAAATAAAGATTTCAGCCGGCGTCCATGTTTTTGACGACCATAGCATAAGTTTGAATTCAAAATAGAACACCTTTTGAAAGGAGCGCCGTGATTGGCCAGAAGTCCGCAGGATGGTGAAAAAAAGCAAATGAGCATCGGATTCCTACCGAAGCTACGAGCGACAACAGTCGCAAGAAAAACATCGCTCAAGGGATATATATTTTTTTTTTTGGCCCTCGCCTCCTCGATTTCCCAAACCTTTCCTTTAACTAAATAAATAAAACTACTAATTATTTCTCATATTCAAGCGGCTTCTACTCTCTAAATGAGATTTTCCTTTCTATTTTCTTAAAAGAAAATTAAAATGTTTGTTAGCATTCATTACGTCTCAAGAGTGACTCACTTAGCCACAAAGCATTTTCCCAGAACAAGTATCAAGATTATGGAGGTAAATACGAATACACACAACACAAGGAAAAACTGTAAGTAGATAAAATTTATTATTTATTATCTTCGGCCATTCATCTGCTATCAGGTAGCGAGTGTATTTAGCCAACGGCCTTATGAAAATACAAGTTTGAAATATAACGAAGATAATTATTTTAATTATGTCTCTCCCATACTTTTGTCACGAACAATGTGATAGATATATAAAAGAATGAACAGGACCAATTAATGTTAAAGAGTTTACAAATATTACAGAGTGGAGTGGAGGAACTAAGTACAAGACAAAAAACAATAGTCCTTATAGGACTACATCTCAAAATCAAGAAGCCAGATGACAGAAAGCAAATGATTATCCTTGGTATTCATTTTATTACATTCGCTAAGTTCAAAGTATCCAGAGAGAACATGGTTGCCATTTTCATTTCAGATATACATGTGTAACTTTTGGAAAAGCCACCAGAAATTCACTGGCTACAGTTATTGAAAAATTGACATAGTTTTTGCCAAGTGTAGTTCATGAGAATTAGCAAGGTAAGCAGATTTTATGACTAATTCTTTAATGCAGAGTTTGCAACAAACAGGCACCGAAGATACATTTCAGTGCAGGATGAAAGAATTAAGACCATATGCATTCACAAAATAAACATCAAATATAAAGTCAAAAAAGATATTTTATCCGAACCATAAGAATTTATCTTATGGTATTGGAATAATGGGAAGTGATCAAAGATTTTGTTTCTGTTGCTTTGAAAAATAGATTCTCACCATAAAAAAAATTTAATTTTCTCCATTTTCAACTGTTTTATATATGAAACATTGTTTATTATGACTGAATCATAAATTTATTTTTTAAAAAAATGAATTGTTTTAGGGATTGTGTGTTGAAAACCATGTGTAGAAAAACTTCTTTTGAGACTGATTAATCTGAATCTGAAGTGATTCAGAATTTCACAATTCAATATTTTGGAATTTTCTTTTAAAGGGCTTAAATTTAAAGCTTAGATGTTTTTTTTCCCTGTTTCTTCAGCATGTAAAAAATTATAACACTTAGACAAATTGGATAATTTATTAAGATAATTCTAAGTTATTATTATTATTTAATATTTCATTAATATATTTTTGGTTAAATCAACTTTATTTAATAAAATTTTGCTTTTAATTATGGTTTGTTAATTTGACTTGGATTTATAAAAATTATTTTTCTTGATCTTATAAACTGCCAAAATGTCTTTTGTTCTACATTGAACAGCACAAATTTTAGTTTGTGCGTGAAGTTTTTTTTTTTTTTGCAAGAATATTTTGTCAACATTTACCTTTTTAAAAAAAAATAAAAATATTATGATCTTTACAATCAATACTCTTATCTGTATGCAGCACACTATTATATTTAAAAACACTTTTACTTATTTATTCTTTTCGCTGTAGATACTATTATAGTAACATTATTCAGTAATAAAATTTGTATCTAAAATTAAAAATAAGAAAAAAAGGGGTGGGGGATTATTGGTAAGTTATTCTGGATTTTGGAAGTTTCTGAATTCTAGATTTTGAGGTTATATTGTATACTTTTGTAACACATATTCAATACATGTTATATACCGGATGATCCAAAGTCGCAGGAAAAAAAATATATATATATTATTCAAAAAGTACTAAGAGTAGTTCTATGTGGTTTTCACTGAAATCTAATAAAAGCTTGGGATATTTTATATATATACAAAAAAAAATAGTTACATTTTTCACCAACATATCACGCTGTAATTGCAGTATCCTCTCACATTTTAAACAGATTCGCCTGATCAAATGACACCATATTTTGAATTCTGAAGCTTTTTTTAGGAGAATTTCCAATGCAGAACATCTGATGGTCATTCTAATGAATGATGGCCCTTACACTGAGCATTTATAGTGCTAGTTACATTGTTGTAAGTACTGTGCCACTGTAAAGAGGAAATTTTACAATTGAAACACCACTTTATAAAGGAAATTTAAACTAATTTTCTAATAAATTTCTCATTGCCTTAAAAAAATAATAATAGCATGTCTTTCTGTGCATTTCAGTGAAAAACCACACAGTGCTACGATAGTACTTTTTGAATGATACAGTGAAACCCCAATCTATCATTCCCGCATTGATCGTTTTATTTCTATGGTCCCTGGGCAAACTGTATTTAAATAACGTTAACAAAACCCTCATGTGTCGTTCTTCAAAAAGTCATTTTTCCACATTCATCGTTGTAATTTTTTTCATCTGACCGAAATCAAATTTAAAATCAAGCGATTCCGTGTGGCATTCAAACTAGGATTACATCATTTATCCTAAAATAACTCTTTTCATTCTCCATGGAAAGTCAAAATTGTGATGGTGTGTTTCCGGACCATCCTCAAAGGTGAATTCCAGACTGTCGCCATTTGTCCATATTCTAGCACTAGTATGATGTAAAACCCAACCAACCTCAATTACTCAAACTTATGCTGTTTTAGGTGAAGAACAGAGATGGTGCAGATATTGTAACATGTGTCTATGAATTACTGAATACGGATTGTGTGTTGTTGCTTGGAGAATAAGTTATTTTACTTTGTGTAAAGGGGTGAATGGATGCATCCAGTATGGCCAGCTGCTACATTTTTTTTCCTGAGGCTGAGTCTACACCAGCGCCAAGTGTGTCTGACATAATTATGGCATTTGAAAATGCACAAATTCTTTTATATGCACATGAAATTACAGAAAATGTTGTAAATCTGGAAAATCCCCCTTTTATTTATAAAATGAACAAAAAATCGAACATAAAATTATAGATTTTTAAAAATAAATATCACTTAATGTACTACAACTTTGATTTATTTCTTTGACAGTTTGGAGAGTAACAAATTAGTTTTTTTTTAGTTTCCCATCATACTATAGGTATGGGGAACTTAGGTAATCGTGAAAATTTTCGACCTCGGTTTTTTTACTTTTTTGCACGTTTTCAGGTGTGAGGAATCCGAAAATGACAAAATTTGTATGGTGTCTGTCTGTAGGCTGTCTGTTAGTGTGTGTTAGTCCGTTAGTTTGTTAGTCTGTGTACACGATATCTCAAGAACAAATTGTCGCAGAGAGGTCAGATCAGTTTTAAAATATCACTTTTGACACTGGCAAGAACCCTATTCATTTGCAACATTCGAATTTAAAAACTTCGTAAGTTATGAGAAATTTACGATTTTCTTAACATGGTAAAATAGGACAAAAATTCACTTAAACGTGCATTAAATGGAAATTTTTACTGTAAAAATGTCAGACCAGTTTTAAAATATCAGTTTTGATGCCTAAATAAACATCAGTAACCATAAATATGCTACTTTGAAAATTTCGCAAGTTATTGGAAATTTACGAATTTCTTAACATGGCAGTATAGGGCAAACTTTCACATAAGCGTCAATCTTGAGGGATATTTTCATCGTAAAGATGTCAAACCACTTTCGAAATATTATTTAGGATACTGGCATGAATATCATAGACTATGATTTTTCCAATTTAAAAAAATCGTAGGTTATTTGGAATTTACGATTTACTTAACATGTCAGAATAAGGCAAAATTGAGCATAAACTTCCATTATGGAGATAATAAATACATTAGACAACTTCAAAATTACATTTATGATATTTGTTTGAACATGATTGAAAACAAATATTCTAATAGGAAAATTTCATAAATTATTCGTAATTATGATTTTATCAACATAACGAAATTGTAAATTTTTCATATAAATATGAATTTTGAGGATTATTGCATTGGAAATAGTAGCATGAAAACTAAACAACGGAATTGACCCTGATAAAATAAATTAATAGATTAGAATAAGATAAATATATTGAAGTGAACGGTGGATAGCCTATTAGGCGGGGATTTCATTCTGTCACTGTATCAAGCTTTGGTAAAATTCACTTCTTTTAACATGATTATAATATGTCTCGCGCTAGAAATTTATGAGAACGTACATATGATGGGGAACTGAGCAGAGTCCACCTATGCCAACTAGTTTATTTTATTAGTAGTGTATTATATATATTATGTGTATTATTTCATAAACATTATTTTATTCGCGTTTTGACTTTAACCCGCATTCATCTTTTTCCCGCACCCCCTGAAAAATGATGGATCAAAGTTCTACTGTATATATATAATATATATATATATATTTCTTTTTTTTTTCTGACTTTTGGATCACCCTGTACAATAAATGTTTCTGAATGATAGATATATTCTTAGTCTGAGATTATGTGAATAATAAGTCATTGTGTCTCAAATTATCTCAAGTATCTACATAATGTCTCAAATTATTTGAATTGTATATTCAAAACATTTTTGAGTTATTGAATTTAAAATAGAATGAATTTATTCAACAAAATGATTATTTTTTTACATGCATCATATTTTTTAGTATTTAAAAAAAAAAAAGTAATGTATCTATTAGTCCTTAATTTTCCAAGTCTGTTATTCATTCTATTGTGATCTATATTGCCACCATTATTTTCTGTGATATGTTATATCCTTAAGCCTTATTTAATTTTCATTAATTTGACTTTCAGTGAAATTTTTAAAATATTGAAATAAAATATACCCTGACAAAATGCCCTATATTAATATTTGAATGAATGAATATTAAGATATTTTTCTCTTTTCAGAAATGTATCCATCCAAAGTACCTCATTTAAAGACATATCATTAGATTTAGAGTTACATTCTCATGCATCATCAAAAAATAATGGTAAAAATATGTTAAATTTTTTGAAAGAAAATTTTTATTGGTATTGTTCAATATGTGTGTGATTTAAAGTTATTGTTATTTTTTTATCATAATTTTTGTTGGGTTAAGATATTACCGGTCTCATGGACCTGTGAACATGAGAATATATTGGTCCACTGGTATTATTAGTCTGCTACCAAAAAGTTGCTTTAACTCTTAAGAGCCCATTTCACTCACTGCCGCCGGAAGCCGAAGCTAATGTTATTCTGTGGGAAATTTTTCTTTACAAATAACTTATTAACCAATACATATTTTTAAATTCTGTTTTCACATTCTAAAAATTCCCAGCTGTTAAATTGACGAACCTTTTTTTAAAAATTATTATTATTATTATTATTATTATTATTATTTTTTTTTTGTAGCTGCAAAATGCGAATTTTCAATATGTGAAATTTTTTCATTTTGAAATTTCAAAATAAAATATTAAAAATTAAAAAAATACATTTTTAAAAGAAATCTGTCAATTTAACAGTTGGGAATTTTTTGAATGTGAAAACAGAGTTTAAAAATATGTATTAATTAATAAGTTAATTGTAAAGAAAATTTCCCCGTAGAATAACATTGGCTCGGGCTTCCGGCGACGGTAAGTGAAGAGGGCCGCTAATGCAGCCATCAAGAATCTAAACCTATTTCTTATATTTTTTTTTTTTTTTTTTTGACAAATACCAACTTTAAAGGAAAATGTATACTAGTTGTAAATATTTTTTTTTTTTAGAATAGAAATGCATTTAAATATTGCAAGTTATTGAATTAAAATTGAATTTGTAAAATGTGGACTGAGATATCTGAGTGCCAAATAGTTAAGACACCATCTCATGCAGTTTTCTAAAAAAAAAAAATTATTTATGGAGCAAAATGATAATCAAAACAAATGGCACACTAAGTATTTGGTTATAGTGGGATGTTTTTAGTACATTCTTCTGATCAGACATTTACTTTACAAAAGTAGGGGAGGTTTTCATCAGAATATTTTCATTATTATATATCTTTTTAAAAAATTAGATTACATAATAAATTATATAAATGCAAATACAGTTCCCGCCGCTTATTAAAATCACATTTGTTCTGATCCAAAGTGATTTTATTAAGTGGCTGATTTTTATATCCGGTGAATTTTCCTGCCTGTAAAGAAAAGGTATTACTTCCCTGAATTTCAAAAGAAACTTCAAAAGGTAACGAATAATATAATTAGTAAACAATATTAATTAATTTTTGGTAAATAATTAGCTAATGGTTTCTTCGATAATAAGTAAATTAAACGCATTGTAAGTTCCCGTGCACTTTCGTTAGAGGAAAATCATCATTACTTTACCAAAAGTTCACGCTGTTCTTATAAATTTAAAACCTTTCCATTTAAACCTCATGAATTATAGTAATTTCAAAATAAGAACTAGAAATTGCCTTCTAATAATTATTTAAAAAAAAAAAAAAAAAAAAAAAAAAAAAAATTATACAGACACGACATTATTTCATTATTTAAAACATGAAAATCTGACACTGACAGATTTTAATTTAGTGCCAGAGGACTACTGCTAAACTTGTTAATATCGACAAATTCTTCTTTAGTTAATTCGTGACGATCTAAATTCCATGATAAAGTTTTCATTAAATCAAACCAATGTGTTTCAGCTGCAGATATTGTAACAAATAACGTTGGAAGTCCAAACTGTCTTATAGCCGCAAAACGTTTTTTCTCTTTTTCCCAATGAGGGGGAGGTGTGCCTTGGGGGGGATTCATGTCAAAGGTGTGCCTTGGGGGAGGGACTCATGTCAGAGTTGTACCTTGGGGAGGACTCATGTCAAAGTTGGGCCTGGGGGGGGACTCATGTCAAAGTTGGGCCTGGGGGGGGGACTCATGTCAAAGTTGGGCCTTGGAGGGACTCATGTCAAAGTTGTACCTTGGGGGGGGGGACTCATGTCAAAGTTGGGCCTGGGGGGGGGGACTCATGTCAAAGTTGTGCCTTGGGGGGACTTCATTCAATAAATCCCCATTCAATAAACCGACTGAAATAGGCCCTTAGCACTATTAAGAGTGTATTATAAAAATTCGACAACGCTGTACCGACTGAAATAGGGGTACCTTGGGGGGGACTCATGTCAAAGTTGTGCCTGGGGGAGGGACTCATGTCAAAGTTGGGCCATGGGGGGGACTCATGTCAAAGTTGTGCCTGGGGGGGGGGACTCATGTCAAAGTTGTGCCTTGGGGGACTTCATTCAATAAATCCCCATTCAAAAAACCGACTGAAATAGACCCTTAGCACTATTAAGAGTGTATTATAAAAATTCGACAACGCTGTACCGACTGAAATAGGGGTACCTTGGGGGGGACTCATGTCAAAGTTGTGCCTTGGGGGGACTTCATTCAATAAATCCCCATTCAATAAACCGACTGAAATAGGCCCTTAGCACTATTAAGAGTGACGTATAAAAATTCGACAACGCTGTACCGACTGAAATAGGGGTACCTTGGGGGGGGGGACTCATGTCAAAGTTGTGCCTTGGAGGGACTTCATTCAATAAATCCCCATTCAATAAACCGACTGAAATAGGCCCTTAACACTGTTAAGACTTAAGAGTGTATTATAAAAATTCGACAACTGTACCAACTGAAATAGGCCTCTAGCACAAAAAAAAAAAAAAAAAAAAAATCATTTCAAATTAAATTTGTATTTTATTACTGCACTTTGAAAAATACGTTGCTTGAAATTGTTACGGAGATAAGTTGCGGGGCGTGCTTAATTTGTAACTGTGGTGCAAGTATAAAATCTTGAACAATGAGCGATAACGGAGGGTTTGTTGTGCTTTAATTTCTATTTCTATTAAAAAAATAAAATAAAATAAATAAATAAATCTCAACGTAAATAAAAAAAATTTTTGTGTGCATAAATGATATTTTCGGCTGCTGAGAAGATATTTTGGTGTTTATTAACCGGCGATGCTGATTTTATTAAGTGGCGACTTTAAAAGTAGTTTGTATTGATTTGATTCCAGTTCTGGTGATTTGATCAGAGTAAGTGGCTTATTTTATTAACCAGTGATTTTATTAAGCGGCGGTTACTGTATTTGTTATTTTAAATAAAATATTCAACCAGAAAAATCAGTTTGGAACACAAGTAAAGATTATTCATGATTTATGGCCTCAAATTTTTTTAAGTGCAATAGCATTAAATTAAACAATGTACTATATGGAGAAAAATACTAAATGGGAAACAATTTGAAATAATCATAAGTAATTCTGCTGTTTGCTTCTTAAACAGCTGATAAAATTTACTAAAATATTTATAACATTTCTGTTACATCACTATTTGTTTTTAATTCATAATTATACTTGATTTGTTATATATTTGTATTTTGTAGCATGCATTTCCCCCCCCCCCAAAAAAAAAAGTCTATTTATCTTTTATAGAAAATGCAGGGTTTTTTTTTTTTATGCGTAATACTTTTATGTAAGTTTTTGTGTCTTTTTCCATATCTTTAATGACTTTGTAGATTAATTGCAACATTGCATAGACCAGAAAAAATCCATTCGCCAATTAAGTAAAATAAAGTGTGATATCTTAGAATTTAAAAAATTGCCACTTTTTTGTGTGTGACCTTCACAACTATAAATTTCATTAATCAACCACATGTGTTTAAATGTAAGTTAATTCAAATGCTGCAACAGGAATTTGTCTTTCAGAAATGACTCACAAAGATATGTATTTCATCATTCATGTGTATACAGCAGCAGAAATTTCATTGATTTTCATCAAAATAATAATGATTTTTAAAAATCAACTTTCAATAAAAGGTGTTTTTTGACAGCAATGTAATAATTACCTATTTTTAGCATTTATCAACAAAAAAGATAAAAGAGAAATTATGCATTTCAGTAAATAAATGTGATTAAACGTAATTTTTTAATCAGTGGCGAAAGTAGGTTTGTCATTTTAGCAATCATTTTAGCAATTGGTCACAAAAATATCATGTCTTATTTGTCAGTTTCTTAAAACAAAAAGTTTTAATTATTATCTAAAATATAACTTATTTTGATAACAAGCTTTTATTATAATGTTTGTTTATTTTTTATCATCAGTTATACATAAAAAGTTACCTTCCGTTATTTACACTTTCCCACAATTTATGCTTTTTATGTTACGTCTCTTTACAGAAAATGGGAAAATGGTGTTACACTGAATATAGATCTTAAACATTTATTTGTATCACTCACTAACAACCATTAGTTTACGTATCATTTCATATATGTCAGCACTAAATATTAAAATCTCAAAAGATAAATATATAAATATGTCCCCAATTTTTTTACTACCGGGTTAACTATTTCCTCACTAACTTGATGACCAGGTATATCAAAACCGTAAACCAAATATGACAAGTTATAAAACAGATACTCTTCATCTATTCTCACTCTTTGTGCAAAATGAAAGCTGAAATTATCCGTGAAATAAGATTATGAATCTCCATTAAAATATTTCTTTTCTATAAACAACTTAATAAAATTACAATTCAACTGTAGCATCTTAAAATCATTTCTAAGATGAATTATAATATATTCGACATTCAGTAAATAATTTTTTACTAAATAGTCATTTTTTAAAGTAAAAAGAAACATAACATGTCCTTTGCAAGTAACTTTAAAATGTATTTAATTAAAAGCTGATAGTGAAAAATAATAATTTAGATCATAGAATTTGATTCAGCACAGTAAAATTTAGGAAAAACAAAAATTTTGATTAAAAGAATTAGCAGTCAATTAAAATAAAGTAATAGAATAAACAACATTTTAAGTTAAATATGATTTTATTTATTTATTTTTCCAGTTTTCACACTCTTAAAATTCGAGTGTAGAAAATCAGGCAAACTACTTTTTTTGGTAGCCTCTGTGTGAAATTTTGGAAATGTGCATTCATTGGGGACAAAGCTAATCAATAAGACGTAAAACTCTGTGCCCTCTAAGAAGAAAGAAGTGGCTGAATTTCTAAAACAAATTCTTGTCTAGCATGCACTTACACTATTTGTTCCATGGTTAACTGATTTTGAGTCAGTGGCTCCAGTTGATTTTGTTGTATGTTGATAAGTGAGTAGATATAAAATTAAGTTATGCAATGCAACTGGCAAATGATCTTGCAATATTTTTAGCCAACAATTAAGTGTACATAAAAAAGCATGTGTATGAGAAAAATGAAATTCATAAATTTTAATTGTTTCTAATATATAGTGTTTTTAAATCCTATTACTTTTTTTCACTGAAGTATAATTTTTATTTATTTATTCATATGTAAATATGTTAAAGAAAATTTATTAATATATTGAATTTCCAATAGGTTCAACTACTGTTTCATCCCTTGATGATTGCTTGAGAAGGTTGGTTAAATATGATTATTATTAATGTGAATTACTAGAATGTTCATGCTATTTAAAAATTTCTTTAAAAATATAATTTTTAAGTATATTAAGTGTTATATGTAAAATATTTAAAATATAATACTTAATATATAAATCATTAAAATTTTGGAAGAAGAAAAAAACTGATTTTTTTAAAAACAGTTATTTAAAGAAGTTTGCAAATAATCTTCATTTGTAAATTATTAATACTAGAGTACAGCTTTATTTTAAACTAAACTTATTAATTTAATTGTACATTATTTGGTTTATATAAGTGTCATAATAAATGGTGTAACACTAACTATTGGTCAATTGCCTTAATCTTTGCTTGCTAGTGGTTCCTATTAGTCATGAAGCCACAGCAAAAATGCTGAACATCAATTGTTTATCAACTAATTGAAAATCTAAATTACCGGTAACATTTTTTACATATAATTGTGTAATTTGTTTCAATTTTGTATGACATCATTTATACAGTTTATATTAATTACTCAGTTTTGCACTCAATAATAACTTATTTGCTGACAAAATGTCTATGGAATCTTGTAAATGTCTCCAAGAAAAAGAAAATAAGGTGTGTAACAACAATATGATTTCCATTACTCTCTACTATACATATTATAAATTCCTTCTGGAGATACTGTAACCAGAAGACATAACATAAAATTCACCTAATAATTAGATGCATGCCAATTTCCCTGTAGTATAACAAACTATGTTCTAAAGACATAAGAGGATTTATAAAGCGAGTTGAACTAAAATCGGTAGAGCTATTTTTTAAACATCCTTTCCGAGATCTAAAATTTACCTACCTAAGGATGTCTATTAATAATGTAATGTATGCACATCTAAAAAGGGTAGCAAATTACTGCTGAATCACAAAACATTTGAACATATTTTCTAATATCAAGTGTGAATTGATTATTTTTTGCTTTCAAGTAACAAACAAGGATGACACAAGATTCACAATCGTGACGCATGTATTGGCATACATTAGCAAAAATATCAAGCATTTTATAGACATCTTAGCTATAAGATTCTCATCAGATTTGGAGAGACTTTTGTAGACTCTTGAAGTTATCTGAAAAGGAGAAGAAAGCATAACAATGAACTTTATTTGAAATTTGTGCAGAGGATTACGATTAGAGCCTTAGAAATGCTTTCACTAACTAATTTCATCAGTATTTATTGCATTTTAAAGCTTAACAGAAATGATTTGAGAAAGGTAATTGGCTGTCTTACTGGTCATTGTACTCTTGAGAGGCATCTCCACATTGTGGCATCAGTTCTGATCTCATTTGTCTTTGTTGCCTGAAAAAGGAGACTGCTCAACACATTTTATGTGATTGTGAGAACTTTTCTACTCATAAACTTGAGCATCTTGGTCGTCATCTTATTGAGCCTTGGGAACTACAGAATATTCCTGTCAGTTGTCTGCTGAATTTTGCCTCAGCCGTGAGACTTTTCTCTTAACCTATTAAGCACCAAGTCTGCCATTTTAGGAGCCTTAGATTAAGAATTTTTTTCTCTACAAGTAATTAAGATAAATATATTTTTTATTTTTTACATTAAATATTGAAACTTCTAGCTTTGTTGGTAATTTTTCAAAGTTTGTAATGTAAATTCTATTTATTTTAGTTATTCAAACAAAACATTCTGTTTCTACTGCATAAGATAATGGAATTCATTCAAGTGCAGGGGTTTAAAACAATGGATATGAAATAACACTGTTCTTTTCTTAATTTATAACAAAGAGGGATCATGAAAACTAACTTATAAGGGTTTTGCAGTTTTTGAACATCCATTCTAACCCAATTAGATGCCAAATCTCCCATTTTGGAATTATATCATATCTTCTAACAAAATATATATATATTTTAATTATTTCAACTACATATGATTAGAAATGCACATTGAAACCCAAAATATACAAAAAATCAGCAATTTTCAGTGGGATTCATATAGTGGTGTTTAATGAGTCAAGGATGGTTTGGGTACAATAGACCTCTGGTCAATGTGCCCAGTTCTCAGTGAGCTGCTGAGGACTACCCTTCTCTCAAGTCATATCTATTACAATACCTTGATGCAACACATCTGCACCCATATTCCTGTATTTTTGTATAAAAAATTCAATGACAATCTCAGCAATCAGGAAGCTTTTTCTTACCAGCCACCAATATAAAAGTAAAATGATGTCTTAAATCAGACATGTTACTTTTCAGCCTTTTTAAGCTTGAAAATTATTATTCTTGGGATCAATGCAAATTTGCATTAAAACTTTTTGGACATGTGTATGGGGGGGGGGGGTGTCAGCCTGAATTTGTGCAATATATTATTAGCAATTTCTATGTGATTGGCTTTGAAGAAATGTTAAATTCAAACTTGGAGAAACTGAAAAATAAACAGCGCTTCAACTGCATTTTCCTAATGAACTTGAACTACATTATTTTGCTAATCAATTGCCCCAGCAAGCAATACTTCTATAGAATAAACTTATTTTCAAGTATATGCAATAATTTTATCTGTTTTTTAAGCACTTACAACTATTTTAATTATAATTAATGTAAGATTTATTGTTCTGATTTTGTTTATTGTGTGTTATTTAACATTATTTTTATTATTGAAAAATTTATATTGTGTCAGTTGCCTGATACCATTTTTGAGAGGGAGGGAGGGGGGGGGGGGGGTCGTGAAAAGTTCAGCCTTTTTTTCTGCAAGCTTGTACCATGTCTGCTTAAATTAATTTTGGCGCTTCTTAAGTTTATTCTTTTTTTCCTTTTCAGGGTAATGCAGGGTTATATACATTCCTATACATGCAGCAAGTGCCATCAAAAAGTCGGTTGCAGCATGCAAATGACACTAAAGAAACTTCCACTAATCATCAGCTTTCACTTAAAAGTAATTTTATTTCTATTTTGACTCTTTTCTTTAAAAATTTTTTCATATTTCATTTTTGTAAGTTTAAAATTCTTTTTCAGATTCTCTTTTTTATATTTTAATCAGTCGTGTTTGTTTTCATTGTTAAAATATAATTCTCTTAATAAAAGAGTGTTATGAACTTATTAAAGTTATTAATAGTGTATCAGATTTTTGTGCAAGAGTTTTATTGGTCTCATTTTTGCTAGATAGATTATTTGTATTACTTTTATTGATTAGCTTATTGCTATTTTATGCAGAAGATTGCCGAATTTAAAATGATTTGCATATACATTTATCAAATTTTGATGAATAGTGTTATTCAAGGCTGTATCTGAGGGGGGATTTGGGGAGGCCACAACTTGAAATTTTGCAGATTTGTTGAAAACTTCTGAATTTGAAATTTTGCAGATTTGTTGAAATTTTTTGAATTAAACTTCATTTTTAGCACTTAATATTATGTACTAAAGGGTGAAAATCCTCCAAAAAATTTTTCTGACTATGGCTTTGATGTTATTTAAAAAATGTTTTAAAAATTGAATTGTTTTTATCGCAATATCTTTCTTGTGTAATAATTATATTTATTAAAAAAAAAAAAAAAAAGTCTTCAATAGTATCTTTTTAAAATAATATAATTATATTTTCAATATTTATTTAAACTTAGTTTATTTTTTCTTTTCTAATTTTAGCAATCATGTAATCCAAAAGGGCAAAAAATTTTCATAAATTTCCCAGAATTCCTTGATATGTCAGCTTACATGCTACCCCATGTCGTTCAGAACAATAAGGATGATGTAGCAATTAATGGAATGAGTAAAGCAACTAGTAATAACAAGTAAGTAGTTTATTGATGAATAAAACTTTATTCATGTGATTCAATTATTTTTGTTAACATTTAATTTTGAAATCTGTACAGATTAGCCATCAATAATATTCCTTTTTATTTACTTATTAATCAATTTTGTTTGTATAAATGTATAATGAGTCAAAGTAAAAATCAAAACAGGTGATAATTTTTTATGTATTTGTCAAATGCTTTAAAATGAAACATGATGGCTTTTTTTTTTTCCGCATAATTTCTTGCTGTAAATATCAAAATACTTTTGAAGCATCAAACAAAAAAAACATTGACTAAATGAATCTCAAAGTGAAAATTGAATACATTTTTAGAATTCATTGTTTGCTTTTCTTTGTCATACCTGTAAATTCATGTTTTATCTACAATACATTCAGAAATGTGCCTTTCAATATTTTATTATTATTATTTTATTTTAAATATATATACGTACAGTACAAAGCCGAAAATCCGGACTCCAAAAATCCGGAATCGCCAAAAATCCATACAATTTCGGTGGTGTTAATCATCATCATCCTCAACAGCGATTTTTTTTTTTTTTTTTTTTTAAATATAAATATATTTAAGTAAAAAACTGAAAAAGTATTTTATTTCTTAGTAATCTTCAAAACCGACATTTGCAAATTCTGAAAGAGGAGGGAGAAGAAGATTATAACAGTAACAATTCTTAAACATTTATCTAATTGAGAAATAAATTCTATATTCTATTTTAATTATGCTCAAACTTTTAGTTGAAAACCTAAAGTAAAAGAAAAAGAAAAAAAATCACGAAATGTTTTAAAAGTGGTATGTTTTTCTTATTTATTTTTTTCTATTGTAACTTGTACTATTTTTTGTATGCAAATATTTCAATAAATCCGTTTTGTTTTTCAAGTTTAATTTTAATTTATTTATTGTTAAAATTGATTAAAAAAAATATTACAGAATACATTTAAAAATTGTAATATATTAATTTTTACTTGAATTTGCACTTTATCCAAATACTTAAACCAAAATATTATATTTTTTTTATGCATGACCAAAAATCTGGAAAATTCGAAAATCCAGAATTGCCGCAGTTCCGACGATTCCGGATTTTCGGCTTTGTACTGTACTTATACATTTTGAAATCAATAAGTACAAAACTGGGAATAAACACGATAAAATGCAAGAACTTGCAGTGATTGTTTTTAAACCTCTTATACCAATAGTATTTAACCTGTAATAGGCCATTTATTTCTAGTAACGGTATATTAAAATAATTTTGGGAATCGAGATTAATGTAAGAAAAGACATTCATTTAGCTTACTTTGTAAAATTTATTTGAATTTTAATCCTTTTTTATCATTAGTCTATTTTTATGATAGTACTGAGCATTTCAAATAAAACAGAAATTTTCTGTGTCTCCTTTATCTATTATTTTTATTTATTGATTTGAATTAAACTAAAAAAAAAAAAAAAAAAAAAAAAATGAGAAACGAAAATTTTATAAGAATGTCAGTTTTTTGTGTAATTTTTATAACTTTTGTGATAAAATTCTTTTTGTTTCAGATTCTACTTATTTGCTGTTGTGGAACATGAAGGAACTGAAAGTGGTGGTCATTACAAATGCTATGTTAGGCGACATAATGAAAACTGGTTTTCATGTGATGATGTTGATGTACATCCAATTAGGATAGAAAATGTGCTTAAAATAAAAGCGTAAGTATAATTTCATTTTTTTTTTTCCCCCGCAAAATAAAGATTAATCCACAATCTATTACTTTAGGCACTATTTTATAGTTTAAATAAATATTAAACATTTTCTTTAAGAAAAACAAACAAATATTTGTTGTTTTTACAGAAGTTGCATATGAGGGTGATAATGTAATAGTCCTGTTTTTGAGGGGAAAAAATCAAACCATTAGAAATAAACCTTTTTTTCAGGGCATACATCGCAAAATTCAGTGCAGATGTCATTTTAACCAGCTTGAAATGTTTCATAAACAGTCAGTTTTAGAGTTATGGAGCAGATCACTTTTACGTGTTCTTACAGTTAAGTACAATAAAATTGATTTGAATTAAATTCAACTGTAGTAATAAAGCTCAGCTTTTTTCTCTATTTCAATATGAAAAAAGTAATATAATTTCAAAAAAAGTAACATTTATATTTTTGTCATTTTTAATATTTGAATTTGTACCATTAATTAATTAACGATAATATTTCATTTTCTTCACTTGTCAAAAATTATTATGAAGTCTATTATCAAACTTATGTTTTCAGCAAAATCGCTTGGATCGCTTTTTTTTTTTTTTTTTTTTTTTGAAGGAAAATGTAGTTAAATACATCTTACTCTCTAATTACATAGTAATTTAGTTCCATATGTATGTATGTTGTGCAGATTTAAATCTTCTAATGATAATTTATATATTACTTCTAAAATTAGTGAAACAATTTATTTATTGAAGAATTTCAACAAAAGTGTTTGTTAGATTTTTTCCCCCCTCTATTTTTCCTAGTTAGATATGAACAGAGTTAGATAAAATAAAAACTTTCTGTGAACACAGCATTTCTATTAAGACTTTCTTCACAAAAGGCACAACAGGTAAAAGATTAAATAACTCATAAAACAAAAAATATATAAACAAACCATAAAATAATTGAAAACAAAAGCATGTATCTTTATTTATATGTCATTTCTTTAACCAATAGTATACTGTTAGTTAAAAAAAATATTTTAAATATTTTATTCATTTTACATTAAAAACATTTAAAACATTCTATAAGTTACCTATGTACAAACACTTTCTGTCGCAATCTGCGGCCTTCTTCAGGTATGTTGTCTCTAGTGAACTGCACTCGGCAGTCTTGGTACTTGTCTCTTCTTCTCTAGCATAGTGCGCCACCCAGCGTCTATTTCTATTGGTTCTGTGTTGCATAAGTCATAATTCGCTAAGATTTTGAGGGCTTCACGCTTTATTGCGTAATAGTAATTATTATAATTACAACTCATACAACACAGAGCTAATGGAAATAGACGCCGGGTGGTGCGCTATGCTAGAGGAGAGGAAACAAGTAGCAAGACTGCCGAGTGCAGTTCACTAGAGACAACATACCTGAAGAAGGCCGCGGATTGCGACAGAAAGTGCTTGTATATAGGTAACTTATAGAAGGTTTTAAATGTTTTTAATATATTTTAGAGTTTTGCCTTTTAATTAACTTTTAAATCATTTTATTTTTTTCATGAGTAATGCTAAGAAATTTTTTTCAAAGAAGAAAAACTTTCTGTAAACTGCAATCTCACATTCATGTGTATTATGTATGCCTGGATATGATTACTCAAAAATTAATAATTCAAAAAAATATAATATTTTTATATCATACAGAAAATTGTACACATATGCAGTTGTATAAACAGTAATTTGTGTGTGAAATTTCTCTTGTGTTGAATTAGTATATGAAATTTTTCTTATTTCAAAAGAAAACAATGCAGTAAAAATACTACACTTTTTATGAAAAAGTTAATAGCTTTTGAATAAATTAATGGACCAACAACTTGAATTTATTATTAGCTCATTAATCTTTTTAGTATTTTGTCAAAAGTAAGTGTTTATTCAATTGTTAAAATGCAATTAATAATTTTATAAGTATCATAATATGAGGTGTAACTAAAAGATAGACAGGTCAAGCATTTTAAGAAATACATCTCATATCAAAAGGTAAAAGAAAAGCCAGATTCAATCTTTTCTTAAAAAGCTGTTTGATGATACCATAATTAACAACCTGTTATTCCCCCCTCCCTCTCCATTTATTCCAGATAGGTAGATGAATGACAAATTTGAAATTTTATCATAAGGATTTTTCTGTTAGAAATAAGGAGGAAAAGAGAAGAAAATTGTTTAAGCAGTTTGTGAGAAAAAACTGCAATTTCCAATGCGTTGTTTCACTAATTTCAGTATAAATATATATACATGTAAAAACACTCTGAATTTCTCATAATTAAACTTAATTAGCTCTTTTTTCCGTAAGAACACAGAATTTCTCATAATTAAGCTTAATTAGCTTTGCCATTCCATTCATGAAAGATCACGAAAACACCAGAAGAATTACGCTGAATTTCTATAACACACAAAGCTATTTAATGATGAAGGCAAGTTTACAATAAAATATTTACAATGTATTAGAATGATTAGAAGAGTATTAATATCTGAACACCGTCTGTGCTAATTTTAATTTAGAAAAAGCTGAAAATTAAAAAAAAAGTTGAACATGTCTGTTCACAAATCCATAGGACTTCACTTCACTGTTTGAAACAACCAACTGCGGCTTTCCACCAAACTCCAGTTTGCTGGTCGAAAGTCATTGCCATTCCACAGACACTAATAATGAGACAGATGAAAGTTGTAGTCTCTTTGGAGGTGCGGAAAAGTGGAAGTACTTCTACCTCACATACATGTATATATATTATTTTAATTTTATTATTGCACCAGTGATTGACACTTTTAGAGCAATCTCTGATGTTTTTAATGTTGTAGTCATCAGAAAATATTTTTAGAAATCATATGTTAGTACATATAGCATGAAAGACATTCAGAACCACATATATGTTAAAATATATACATTTGATAACAATTATTATTATTATTATTATTATGAATTTTTATTTGGCACCCACTCAGTGCTCCAGTAATGGACACTGCCAGTTTTTCCTTTTATTAGTAATTGGCACCCTATGTTCCAGTGTTTGATATTGCTAGTTATTCATTTTACCAGTTATTAGCACCCTATGCTCCAGTGTTTGACATAAAATGTTAAAATTCTTATGTGTAAAATATTTATTATTTTTCTTATTTATTAATTATTTCGAGATAGATGTCAATTACTGGAGCATGCCAATCACTGGAACACCTACCCTATATATGTTTTTTTTTTTTTTTTTTTTTTTCCCTTTTCTTTACTAAATGTTGAATTACTTTTCAGGTATTTGCTGTTTTATCATAGACAAGCATTAGAATTGAACTTTAAAAATACTAAAGATGGTGAAAGTTCTTCCTGAAAATGTCCAACTAGTGTGTGACAAAGTGAATTTAGTGATTTTTTTTATCATCAAATTTTAAGGAAGTTTTCACATTTTTTTGCTAACTGTTAAAAGTGTAAGCTACCTGCTGGAAGTTTGCTGACCTGGTGCCACCAAGTTCAAAGTTTGTTCCAATAAAGCAAACAGAGCTTCTAACGATGTGGCTTCCTTTTCGAGTGCAGCTACAAAATTAAAAATCTCACAAATTTTGTGAAATGGTTGTAAAAAATGAACTGTACTTAAAAAGTTTTACTTTTTTCCCCGTCATAAATATATGTGGTATATTATGAACATTATAGGTTTAAAATGAGGCATTACCATAATTTCCTTTAAAAATAAGTTTCTGTGTTTTGTATATATATAATGATATATATAATCAGTTGAATGAACAAATTTATTGAAATTGAAAGAAAATGTACTTTACAGATTTGTTTTAAATTGGTCACAAAAAAAACTGTTGCTTGTTTAATCAGTAATTTGAATTATCTTTTTAATATATTTTAAATTATAATCACAGACCTGGTTTAGTGTTATTTAGTAAAAAATTAATCTAAATAACACTAGAGCAAATTTAACATAGCTAAATGAATAAATACCAATAATAGAAAAATCATCCATGACATAACTTAAGTGTTAAAATTTTATGTATGGTTGTTTTATCGTAATTTTTAATCATTGAAGTAATTTTTTTATGTGTACAAATTAAGGAAATGCCAGTATTTCAACAGTGTACGATTTATGTACTTCCTGATACAGATATTATATTGATTCCTCTAGTTTCATGCGCATAATTCTGTACTGATAAGTATAAAGGGTTTAAGTCCAAAAATGTCTATTTTGAGTTAAGTACATAGTCAGACTCGGAAAAAAATCCTCTATCGATTGGTATAAAGGATTTAAGTCTATGTCATTTAGTCTTTGAGAAAATCCATTAATAAAAAAAGGTTCAAGTCAGAAATTTAGCATTCATGTATGGTATAAAATATTTAATTCAGTTTTTTCCCGTTATTAAATGAATGTTGACAATCATTTAATGGTATAAAGTGTATAAGTCAACGAAATCCCTTTTTCCTAATCAGTTCTTTTGATTTCTATTTTGTTAGTTTAACTTTATTTTTCGTCTCCTGAAAAATCAAGAATATGGACTTAATCCTTTATACTTATCAGTACAGAATTTGCTACAAATTTTGTTTAATTATTGAAAAGAAATGTATTCTCTATCTTGTTTTTTTTTTTTTTTCCCATTCCCATCACCTCTTTATTTTTTGATATTTTAAAAAATAAAATCAGAGTGGGGGTTTCTAAGGGGTCATCTAAGGGGTTTCTATTTTTATCTATTTCACATGTAACTTTCAAAGTAATCTAAGTAAATACACAGCATCTTGGTGAATTTTTTTTTAAACCTGTTTAAATGACTATTGTATATATTATTTTCACTATTTTCTTTAAATTTGAAATAAAATGAAAATGTTACTCGTGTCATAAGTATTAGTTATACAATATATATACTGGGGTGTCCTTTAAATGAGGGAAAAATTTTGTTTTTATTTTTTGAAATCTGATACTCATACTCTCTAATTTTTTTTCTGTTTGACCCTAAACACTTTTTAGCAAAATATTAGCTCTCTGGGATAATTTTGGCACGTCTCAAATTGACGGGAAAGATATTAGGACTTTCCAATCAATTCGGTGTCCTAATATCTATATTAGGATTTTCCTATCAATTTGGTACATGTTAACATTATCCGAGATAGCTAATATTTTGCTAAAAGGTGTTTAGGGTCAAACAGAAAAAATTAGAAGGTACGTGTATTGAATTAAAAAAAAAAAAAAAAAAAAAAAAAAAAACCTTATTTAAGCGACACCATAATGTATATGGATAAAATCAAAAGTTTTGTAAGTATGGACAAAATCATACTTTAAAAAAAAAAAAAAAAAAAAAAAAAAAAAAGGGTTAAAACCTTTGTTCGAAATATTTCTGTTTCGTCAATTAAAAAGCAAACTTTCTTCAAAAAAGCATTTTGTTTTAATCAGCAGAAACATTTCTTAAATTGTTTATTCCACTTTAAATTTCACTTCAATTATTTTCATGTACAATATGGAGCCCACTAGTGATTTGCTATTATAGCCACTAGCATACTCTCCAACGTGCTATTTAATATTCCGTAGTATTGTTAGCCCCGCCTTCTTTTTCACACCAGTATCTTTTTAGAGTATTTTTCTTCTTATTTAATCGTAATTGCATTTGGAGAATATTACTCTAAACATTTACTGGTGCGAAAAAAAGGGCGGGACTAACAATACTACGGAATATTAATTAGGATCATTTAAATAATTGAAGCGAGAAGCATACAAATATAAATAATCAAAATAAACGTTACTTCTACTTCTCATGTACGCCTGAGTACTTGCAGGAGCCCCCCCCCCCTTCCCCCCTCGTCAGAGGCAGCTTCGCGGCGGCTTCCTTGCTTTGTGATGTTCTCCTTTCATGTAGCTCTCGAAGTCCAATACCAGTTACGGTTAAGATCTTGTGCCAGGTCATTGCCATTGCAGGTAAAAGGATTTGACAAAATTTCAACGGTTTCGCGATTTGCGGCATAAGTTGCATTGTTATAGTCGGCAAGTTTACGAGTTTCGCTGAATCTGATATTAATTGGTTCTTTTGCATTAGTTGTGGTAAGGGCAGTGGTTATTTTTCCAAATTTTATATCTGCTATGTGCTCTTTAATATGGTTCGCAATCTTTTGCTTTGTCATGCTGACGTAGACTATGCACTGGTTACTACGTCGGCATGACAAAGCGAAAGATTGCGAACCGTATTAAAGAGCACATAGCAGATATAAAATTTGGAAAAATAACCACTGCCCTTACCAAAACTAATGCAAAAGAACCAATTAATATCAGATTCAGCGAAACTCGTAAACTTGCCGACTATAACAATGCAACTTATGCCGCAAATCGCGAAACCGTTGAAATTTTGTCAAATCCTTTTACCTGCAATGGCAATGACCTGGCACAAGATCTTAACCGTAACTGGTATCGGGCTTTGAGAGCTACACGAAAGGAGACCATCACAAAGCAAGCAAGCCGCCGCGAAGCTGCCTCTGATGAAGGGGGGCAAGTACTCAGGTGTACACGAGGAGTAGAAGTAAGGTTTATTGTGATTATTTATAATTAATTAGGATGTTGGAGAGTATGGACACTAGTGAACGAAGTCATACATGAAATCGTACATTGGTGCTTAAGGGTGAAAAAGGTCTCTCATGATGAATTTTTTTCATCTTACTGAGCTTCTCCTTCTTGAAAAATATTCATTCTTATCGGTCTATGCGGCTTCAGTGATCTTTATCTGTTGCTTGGCTTTTACTATGTTTAATAATTTATTACTATTATTATTTATATATATATTTAACACAATGTATTCACAATATAAAAATTATTTTAAAATTTCCTGAGAAAGTGATATTAATATATCCAAGATGTTTTTTCATGTAAATTTTTTGTTGATTTTAGGAATTTTGAGTAAAATATTTATTGATTTTAAGAATTTTCAAAATTTCTGATGAGCATTAGTAGAAAACTATTTTCTAATAGAAATTCTGAAAGTATATTGAATGGGTGTAGAAATTAAGAATGATGAGTCATTGGTCTACAGGACAAGTAATTTTAAGATTTCACTGGTCGTACATACTTTGACTAGTGCATTCACCTATTCTATTTTTAAAAATTTGTAAAACTTTGTTTTGCTAAAATTTTATTTGTTTATTTTATAAATTTACATGGCAAATGTAATTTTTTGTGAATTAAAAAAATAAAAAGAACTTGTTTATATATATACATATATATATTTAAAAAAAAAAAAAAAAAAAAAATCTGTAATAAACATTCTAAATATCACATGTTTATGTTATTAAAAATTAAAAAAAAAAAAGTGGGGGGTATTAAAGTGAAATTAATTGAAATTTTACAGAGAATAGGTGATAATGGCAATTGTAATGAAGTACACTTACGATTGTTATAATTGTTACATACTATTTTGTGACAGAGTTACGGGCAACTTTAGAAAAAAGTAAAAATAAAAAATCTGAAAAACTTAGTAGTCTTGTAGACTACTAGAATTTATATTTTGCTAGTCTGTTGAATATTTTTGTGTTCCCGGACCAACAAAATCTAAATTCATCTGTTAATTTTGTGCCCTGGAATAATTTTGTTGCATATTTAATACTCAAACAAGCTTTTAATATACTTTGTTATTTGCAATCACAACTGATTATAAAAATATTAATTAAATCTTTGACTTTTTTTTAAATACTATTTCAGAATTTTTCAAATAGAGTTTTTAAGCACCCCTGGTAAATATATAATAATCTGTTTTCATACTATCCATCATCCCACTCCAGCTGTTTTTCTCTTCAACATTAAACTAATTCTACCATTTGCATTTTTCAATGGACTTTCATTAAAAATTAAATACAAATGAAATAAAATTTAAAACATTTGCTTTGATGACATTTTTACTTTTAAAATAATCAAAATTAGTATTATTTATCTCCTATTTGATTAAATTTACTTTTCCTCTTAATTGAATAGTTGATTGCTGTTTAAATTTTCAGTAGAAATTTCATTAAAAATAAAAATGATTCAATAACTAATTCTTAAAATATGACATCCATATTATAACATCCTTTGAGTCCTTATGTCGTTGATTCAGAAAGTTTAAATAATAATATTTTTAATTAATTGTTTAAATTTGCTATTAATAGCAAGTTTCTTTGTAAAATTTCGCTCACAACTCTTATTATTTTTAATATGTGGATGTTTTGCTTATTTTATTAAGGAACGATGTTCAGTATTGCTGAATAGATTTTTTAACATTATTTTTGAAATTTAAATATCAAGGAGATTAATATATGATTTTTAAAAAGTTAATTATCCACTCATGAGAATATTTTACAATGTTTTTTGAATAAAACTACTTCAATAACCTTAATTAAGCTTTTAAGCCCATGTAAAATCTAGTATTATTAAACAACATTATTAAAATCTGATTGCATGCATGTCCAGCTATTTCCTTATGAACTGTTGAACACAGAAAGATGCAGAAAATATCAAAATATGCAAAATAACCCAAGGATTCTGAGTTCACCGTTTAAATTAAATTATTCCAATTAATTAAAAGGATATCAAATTGAAACTTTAATTTCAGGGGTTTTAATCTAATCCATCTATATTTTTGCATTTTCTACAAAATTATTTTTTGTTTTCATTGGTTGTTCGTTTGTTATCTAGGTGATAAATGAACAAATTATATATTTTTATTGATTGGCTGATACAAGATACAAAAAGATTGTGCGATTTTGATCCTAATAACATTATGCTGAAAAAAAAAAAAAAAAAAAAAAAATTCAAGCCCTGATACCATTTCTGCTGATTCTTATGTAAAATGACCTCCTGAATCCGAATATGACTCCCCATTTTGCCCCATCACCCACTGTTTTCTTGGGATGTCACCTCCTTCCCCCCCCCCCCCCCTTCCAATTTTTATCACTCTTCGATAATTTTATGGCCATGAATTTGATTTGGAGAATGGAAAATAATTATTTTAACCCTTAAAAATAAAATAAAAATTATAATGTATAATAAGTGATAATAATAATTGATTAATAAAATATAATAAATATAACTTATAATTTCAGTGGCAAATCCCTCCCCTCCTAAATCTTCCCCTTGCTGCAAATATTCATGTTATAGAATTTTTCATCTCTTTAGGCTCTCAGAAGATATTTAGCAGTTAAAATATTTCTTTTCTCCACTATAAATCAAATTTATAGCCATAAAATTACCAAAAAGTGGTAAAAATAGGGAGGGGGGAGGTGATAGGGCAAAATGGCCGTCATATTCGGATTCAGGAGCTCATGTTACATAAGAACTTCCAAAAATGGTGTTGGGGCAGTTTTCATGCAGAGCAGTCTAATTTAAGTATCATTTGACGTTATGGGTTTTTTTTTTTTTTTGAGACACTAATTTTCAGGATTTTTTACCATTGAGTCACAATCATCACTGCCAAAATGTGTATAAGATAAGCAACATGATCTACTGCTAAAATGTCCTCTTACAACAGTACCTGAAGTGGTCGAGCGGCAAAATACAAACAGCGGCAGTCAGATAGGATAGAGAAACTTTAATATCCAAAATCCTATACAAACGCCCAAAATGAAGTTTTGGTCGATTTCAATGACATTATTTTTGTAATTTATTTAAGAAATAATATAAAAAAAATAGTACTTTAAAATAAATAAATAAATAAATATAGTGTGACCAGCAAAGCAGGCAAATTCTGCTAGTAAGTCATAAGCTTTGAAGAAAATGTTTGAAAAACCTTAGAGACCCTTTTTATTAAAAATAATTTTGTTTTAATTATTTGTACATAAATGTGTGTATTGATGTTGAGATGAAAGTCTTATTTATTTGCTTCTTTATTTATTATGCTTTTAATTTTTTTTTTTTTTTTTCATAAAAAAATTTAATTTTAAATCAATAGTATAAAAAATCCTTATAAAAAAAAATTTAAACTAGTAAAATACAGTAAAATTAAAATATGTTGCTAATAAAGATACTTTTAGTATGGGTTGGGGACAAAGTCTCGCGTGGACAAAATATTGCCTACCTAAATGAATGGAAAGCAAAAAGGAGTTGGTAATTATTAATAATGTTGTATAAATTTTCATGACAACACATACCTTAGTCAGAGCACTGGCATACACACAAATCCAACACAAAAATTGTTATAAATTTTACTTAATAGAGTTTAAACACTATGTTTAGTAACTTTTTTTTAAAGATTAGCCATAAAGAATTCAATCGTGTTTATCTATTTTAAAATTTTTAATTAAGGTTTGTGAACAGTGTTCAGCTTTGATGCAGCAGTCATGTACAATATTTTTAAAATGCATTTTGAATGGTAAAAAGCAATTGATAGAATAACTTAAAATTAAATATAGATAAAATAATAAAATTCCATTCTATAATGTATTTATTTATTTTAATTAATTAATATTAATTTATAAGGCCCTGTGGCCTTCACCAGAGATTACACGTGACAGAAATACAAATTTTCATATAGATCATATTATTATTTTTTTGACGCGATATTTTGTCCCACGATATTATGTCCGGATCCCTTTTAGTATATACAGGGTGATTATAATTAAAGTTATTGATTTCAAGACTATAATTTTCAAATTACTGATGAGAATGACGACGTTCCAAAATGTACCGTTAATCATTCGTAAGATGTTTGTTTCATGAAGGTCCTCTTTTTCCCTTGTCACTATCACTGTTTCCGCGCTGTAACCGCGCATTCTTGTCTTTTTTCTAAAATAGTTGTCGTAAACCCTTAGAGTCTATTGTTTCCTAATAATAATAATAATAAATAATAACAAGAGACTTGGCGTTGGAATATTAAAACACGAATAAACTGCCAAAAGAAAAATATTTCCGATGCATACAGCTGTTTCGGTAGCCTTAAGCATACCGTCGTGTTTTAATTTTCTATTGTTTCCTGCTATTCTATTCTATTGCTAACAACATTCTTGTCAGTGGCGCACCCAGAATTTCTGTCTGGAGGGGGCTGAAGAATGATTGGGTCCTACAGTATAGTAATATGTTTATGGCCATATACGCAGCAACGGCGGCTCGTGAACCAAAAATAGGTGAAGAGCTGAGAAATAACATTTAAGTCGTTTTAATGCATAATTTTAACTAAAAATACTCATTTTATTTAAATGTAAATTTATACTCTGTAAATGAATACAGTGCAAAATATTAGTTGAAATGGCTCTTCACCTATTTTCGGTTCATGAGCCACCGCTGGTATGCAGACATATGTAGAGTAAAGAATCTGTTTTAAATGTTTTTTTTTTTTTTTTTTTTTTTAACGAATGAATGAAGCCGAATTTAAGTTGAATAGCCCAATCGTGGAATTTATCTCCGTATATAACGTGCTAAGTTAAAGTAGTTTGGTCAATTGGGGTTAAAATTGAACTTGCGAACGTAAAGTTGTACAGTCGGCTGCAAAATTATTCGAGCACTAGCAATAATCCTTGCCAAAAAAAAAGTACACTTAATACAGCTTTGTTAAATAAATCCTTGTCGAGTCCTGTTCTTAATCAGTCTAAGAACATGATTCGACAAGGATTTACTTAGCAAAACTGTCTTAAATGTACTTTTTAAATATAGGAATTATTGGCTAGTGCTCGAATAATTTTGCAGCCGACTGTAGATTCAATTCAACTATGATCAAAAACTGTCTACGATCAAAATCTTCTAGGTCTAGGTCCATCTATGATCAAAAGAATATGACAAGCTGGTGAGTGGTGAACATAAAATTTACTCGAAATGAAATGCCCCCACCCAAATATTTCCATTGAAAATAAAATTTGATCAATTTTAATACCCTTTTGCGATGGTTTATTTGTATATGTAGTAACACTTAAGTAATTAAGAAATCGTAATAATTATAGCCAAATAAAAGCTACAGTTGTTATAAGTATGAATTAGAACAGAATTTCAGTGTAAATTTTTACATGGCTATTTTTATTTAATTATCTGGAGTGTGGGGCGATGCTCCTTCAAGGTTCGATTAACAGAAACAAGTCGAACGTGTAGTCTTCGTAGGGGTAAGCCAACACAGCAAGTAGGGGGGCAGAACCTCTTAATATCTTAAAACATTAATTCTAATGTATAATATATTACTTAAAATAGTTTGTTTAGTTTAGTAAATATTTCAAGCGTTACCTTTCTGAGTAATACCATTACAGGATATTGTATTCCAATAATATAATATACTATATATATTTATGAAATTTGAATTTTTATAACAGACAAAAATTGTATTATCCAAGAACGGAGCTTAGATCTCAGTGACATCAGAAGCAAAAATGAAAATTGTGCTTGGACCCTACTGTATTTTGTACGTACTGTGATAAAAAAATAAGTGACCCCATCCTCCCAAGCATCTGTAAAATATCTCAACATATTGTTATTGGGGTATTTTCCTATTTTGAACAGTAAACTACGCCTTTTGACATTCCTCTAAATCGGTATATTTTTAGAAAAATAATTTGACGCATTTGTGATCAAATCAATGAAATTTTATCTTCAGCAATTGGATGCGAAATTTCACTAGCATGTATTTCTACTAGCAGCATTTAAAGGGCTTAACATGAATATGTAAAGTCCATTTTAAATTTAAAATTTAGTTTTAGAGGAACGACTAAGAGCAGGGCTAATTTTTATTTCATATCAAATGAGAATTTTCATTTGCCGATGTGAATGTGTTAATTTTGCCCAGGGACAAAACAAACTTTCACAAAGATGCTATAAATACTCATAAATTAAGACACAAAATTGTATGAACTTGGTATCCCATTTTCCTGAAAAATACATCCCTGCTTATTTCCACGTTTGATTGCTTCTTCTATCTGGCTTTTTAGATACTTACTCGATTTCGTGATAACAGTGTATGCTTTAGGACCTTAGAAGCCCATCCCTAAAAACTGCAACTTCTTTCAACTAAAAATCAAAGAACTACTTCATTGTTTTTGTGTTTGACAGTAAGGATTTCAAAAATTCCTAATATTTAATGTATAATTTATAAACTATTTTTGCTTACAATATCTGTGTTTGAGTATTTTTTTTTTCATGCACATCTGAAATTTTTTACTTTGTCTTCTGGTTCTGGAGGGGGCTTGAGCCCCCTAAGCCCCCTCCGTGGGTGCGCCACTGATTCTTGTGTTATATTTTAATCACATTAAAAACTGAGACAGATAATATACAATAAAAAATATACATTTTAAAATACTTAAAACACAAAAACATAAATTTAAACGTTTCGAGCCTATTACAGGCTCCTCATCAGTAAGTGCAAATGATGAGATGAACAACAGACTTTATGTGAGTACAACGTATTCATCAGGAACCTGATGTTTTTACTGCACTTGATGTTTTTACTGATGAGGAGCCTGTAATAGGCTCGAAACGTTTAAATTTATGTTTTTGTGTTTTAAGTATTTTAAAATGTATATTTTTTATTGTATATTATCTGTCTCAGTTTTTAATGTGATTAAAATATAATTTTACTGCGAGACGTAATGATTTTTAAATATTTTAAAAACATTCTTGTGTATAATGAATCTATTTAGGCATTTCTTTTGAGATTACCTTGACTGTACCATCTATAGACACATTTTATACATACTTTTTTCCTTCGCCAAACAATATTCCATTGCCTCACGACTGCTCTGGTAAAATATCATATCATTTTGACCGTTAGTTTTAAAATTATAGCGTTTTAAAATCGTAATTTTAATTATATAATCACCCTGTATATAAAAAAAATTGTTTTGTATTTTGTAAATTGTGTTTTAGAATATCTAATGAGGATATTTTTGTTCTTAATGTAAATATATATATTTTTTAAATTAGTTTTAAGGATTTGTTGTTGTTGTTGATATTGTAAATATGTTAAATTATTTAAAGGAAACTATGGTAATTTGATTTTTTTTCTCCTGTATTTTATGTTATGTATATTATTTTTTTTTTTTTTTCTTTCTTTGTATGTATGTAAAAATAGGGATATTTTATGCTTTTAATTTCTTTTAAAAATAAGTATTTTTGCAAAGTGTTTTCTTGTCTGATTTACATAAGTATTTTTGCAAAGTGTGTTTGTCTTAATTTAAATGATTTCACTTCTGGTAAATTGTGTGTCAGCTTTTCTCAAAAATAATATCTGAAAGAAAAATCATGTCAATATGATTATTTTTATTCATTTGATTGTAATTTCTTTATCAGTTGTGTAAGTTACAGAAATAATAATGAGGAAATTATGTGTCTTTGCATTTTAATAGCATTTATTTATTTGTTTTCTGATGTGTTATATATTTATTTAAATTTGATCAATTAATGATTTATAACAAAATATTTTTTTATACTCTGTTCATAGTAAAAACAGTATTCTTCATAGATGTATTTTAAATGTAAATTTAAGTTGTAACTGTCTGTGACTTTTATTTGTTCTGTAAATCTTTTTTTATATATATGTAGGAATAAAAATAAATTTTTGTGGTATAAATTAGTCTATTGTTATGGTAATTATATTTTCTTCGTATCTTTTTTCCTGAAATTAAAAAAAGGAGGATATTCTTGTTATTTTACTTGTAATGCTGTAATCAAAACTTCTTATACTATAGTAGTATATTAGAAGCTTATCACAAATGTGGAATATATATATTATATATACATAATTTGTAAAATACTCGGAAAAATAGAAAATTAAGAAAGTAAATGATTTAAAAACACATATTCCTGTATCCAAATCATGATAGATGTAATCCTAAAAATATTAACACTGCAAATTGATATACAGACCATTTATATTGTAAGGAATTTTAAAGGCTCACACTTTTTCTTAAGAATTTAATTAATTAATATTCAATGCAGTAAAGCCTGCATATTGCAAGCACTTAATTTAGCAAGAATTTGGGTATAACGAGGATTTTTTTTTCTTTCTTTCTCCAAATGGTTGGCAGTCTAATATTAAAAACCTATCCTTTTATAACAAGAATAACATAGATTTAGCAAGGAATTTTTAACAAATCTCAAATTTTTAAGACATTATTATTATTCCAAAATTGAATTTCACAGAAGTTTGAATAAAAAAACTGAATATTTTAATTATGTAGGTTCCAATGACTAGCTTAATTCTTTCAGAAACAGCCATGGCATCGAAATCTGCCATCAAATTTTACTTATCAGTTTCAACCTGTGAATTAAGGTAGTAAGAAGCTTAATATCCTTAAAATTTAAACTCCGAAAAACAGCTGATTTTTATTATTTTTGATGGATAAAGGATATATTCCTGAAGCAGTATACTCATAAATAATGATTCATTAAGTGTTGCATAATTAACAATTCAAAATATTTTTTCTTTTCATAAGGCCAGTTTTAAGAAACTTCTGAAATTAAGAAACAGCAAAGATCAAGACATAGTGATTATAGATTAGGACTGGATGATATTAAAAATCCTACATTGTGATATACAATCAGCTTTATATCGCAATTTAACAATATATCGATATTAGAACATTTATATTTATACTAACATTTTAGGAATTTTATACTTTAATACCTGTAACATATGATATGTTTAAATTTAAAATATTTTTTCAAAAGTGTTTTATTTTGATGAAATTTTTTTTATTCTGTAAAATTATTAAAAATTACCTAAATAAATCTTTCTTTTAAAACTCCAAGATGCAAATTTGTCCCTTAAATTCGCCCCCATTCAAATGGTGCAGGCTTCGTCATATAACATCCAATTAAGTGCTATTTTAAAATTTCATAACAAGTTTACTATAACTTTCTGAAATTCTGTTCTTCATGGGAGTCAGAAACTCCCTATTCTAATGTTGCAATTATTGTTATATAACATCGAGCCTAGTTCAAATTTAAAATTTCGTTAAGATAAGAGCATAATTTCCCAAGATACTGGTCCCCATATGGGTTTTAGATCACCCTTCCTCTAATAATGAAGTCTTTGAATGAATTTCTTAACAATTGGTGGTAACTGAAATACTGGGCATCGTAAGGGAGGGAGGGTCAGACCCTTCCTATTTAACCAAGTCCAAATTTAACATTTCGTAATGATCAGACTGTAACTTTCAGAGATAACACACCATGTGAAAGGGGTGCAGTCTTTGTAATTCAAACACCCAGCTGGGTCCAAATTAAAAATTTTGTAAGGATAAGACTATAACCTTCTGAGATACTGGCATCATGGGAGACAGGGGCTCAGAGATTCCCTTCTAACAGTAGAATTTGTTAAGTAACAAATTTAAAATTTTGTGAAGGTTAGACAATAACTTTTTGAGAAATCGCACTGTGTATGTATGGATGGGGGGGAGGGGGGTCAGATTCTTCATCCTCCAGTGATGCAGTCTTTGTGATGCCAACACCTAACTAAGCCCAAATTAAAAAATTTCTAAAGGTAAGACAGTAATTTATTATTCTATTATAATATATTATTCTGTAAAATATGCCTCTGAGTATATTAATTATAAAATGATTCTTTACTTGTATCCATTAGAATGCTACACAGCATGTTAATGCTGCAATATTTAGTCTCGAAAAATGTGATGCAGCGTCATCGTTCTGCTACTTCAGTGTGAGCTTTCAGGATTGAAAAATTTCCATCTTTAATGCTAATGTTATTTTTATACAATAACCTCTATTCTATTTAATCATGACATATTACTATAAAAATACGATGAATAGTTTTGTATAAAAATAGTGGTAGCAGAAATGGTGGAAACCTTTTATTAAACCTAACACAACTTTTTAGGGGTGTAGTTATATTATTGGGTGAGTGTGAAAATTTGCAATGGAATTGACGTCACACATGACATTGTAATGATGCAAATCGTCGGCTAATCAAACATGTGGATGCCTCACATATAAATGCAACGAGTCTCACAAAGTTAATCATCTAAAAAAAAATCAGAGGGTATAACAGGGAAAGGGAGAAGGAGCATATAAGGTATTGTTTGTTATATGAGTTCGATAAAAAGAGTATGGCAGTCGCAGCATGTCGCAATGTTTGTCAAGTTTATGGGGAGGATGCAATAGATGAAAGCACATGTCATCGATTGTTTCGTAAATTTAGGGAAGGAGACAGAAGCTGCCAAGATCAGGCTAGGTGTGGACGACCATCACACGTTGGAGACGACGATATTGACCAAGCCATAAGGAACAACCTGAACCCAACCATGCAAGAATTAGCAGAGATCTTCAACGTACACCGGACAACAGTCGGGAGATGGCTGGTTAAGTTGAGTTTTATGAGAAAGTTGGATCGTTGAGTTCCACATAACCTGACAACTAATCAGCGGGATGACCGAATCGCCACCTGTGTTTCCTTGCTTTCCCGGTACAAAAATGACCCTTTCTTGACATGAACTGTGACAGGAGATGACACATGGGTTATGTACCGTAACGTAAAGTGTCATAGGACTGTGTGACGCCTTTCTGATCCACCTGTAATGACTTCGAAAGTTAAACTTCATCCCAAGAAGATGTTATGGAGTGTGTGATGGGATGTGCAGGGAATAATTCACTGGAAGGTCCTGCCACTCAACCAAACCATCAATGCTGTCTTCTACTGTCTACAGTTAGACAGGTTGTATTCAAATTTGGTAGCAAAGCAGCCAGGTCTCATCAGTCATTGCAGTGTTATCCTTCATTGCTGTCATCACTCACCAAAAGTTACTGGGCTTTGGTTGGGAGGTTTTACCCCACCCTTCCTATTCTCCTGACTTGGCACCAACTGACTATCACCTGTTTTGTGCGTTGAACAATTCCTTCAGTCAGAAAATCTTTGATGATCTTGATGCTGTGAAAACTGCCAGACAAGACTTTTTTGACTCGAAATTGCCAGAATTTTACTGCCATGAGATTTATCTCCTACCAGAAAGATGGTAAGAGGTCATAGATAGCAATGGGGATTATGTACAATAATAAGTACTGTTCATTTTGTGTTTATTTACTCTTTTTTATGGGTAATAAAAACGAGTAGAACTTTTGCACTCGCCCAATAAATGAATAGCATGAGCTTATCAGAAAGAAAATATTATTAAAAAAAAAAAGTTTAATTTACTGAAAATAAAACAAGACAAATCACATTCTGACATAACACTTAAAAATAGAATTGATTCAGTACTACACTAAAAGGTAGAAATTTCTTATTCCTAAAAGTGTCCTAAAAAAAGCAGAGACTTCGAGAATTTGAAAAAAAAAAAACATAAAAATTTTTTTATATTGAAATAGCATGTAGATTCAAAGGAAATCAATTTTGTATCTTAATGAAAAGTGTTAATTTAGATCCATATGAAAATGCCTTTTGAATATAGAGAAACCTAGTTTAGAATGTTAGGTAATGAGTCCTAGCATCTAAAAAATGTTTTATTCCTTGTTTTTTGTATAACAAACTTAAAGGAATTATTGTGTCATTGTTTGAAATACAGTCTTGTTGAAAAATGTCTTATCAATATTGCTTTTCTAAATCGTATCAATTGCCATCACTAATAACCAGATATAAAATAGAACTTTTTAATTGTACTAATTTAAAAACAAAGAAAGAATTTTTATTAATAAATAATTAATTTTGAAATAGATAATAAGGAAAAAAGTCTAAGTTCATCTTGCTAATTTTCAATTTAATTTTTTTTTTTTTCTTTTTTTTTTTTTTTTAACCAGTTAATCACATTTGTTTATTTTTCATCCATTTTTGATTAAAATTTCAAAATCACTTAAAAAATGTTTTCTTTTTTTCTGTTCAGAAAACACTTATAGATAGTTTCAAAATATCTTTTGTTTTTTAAAAAGACTTTTTATGATGTAGACTATAAATAATAATTTTCTGCAGAATCTTGTTTTAACCCAAAATACTTTTCGAATAACTGAGATTTTACTATACTTATTATTATTTGAAGATGATGAATATTTTATTAGAAGAACTAAATAACTTTCATCACATCCGCTAAGATTTATTATAACAAATAAAAAAAAGAGTAGATAAAATATGGAAATAAACACCTTGTTTTTCTTTACATTTACAATTAATTAAAAAAACATTCACTATGAAACAATCATAAACAATATAAAACATACATATAATTTATTTACATCAGATTTAGAAATATTATATTTATATATTTACTTTCAGAAATAAGTTGGTAATTTCTGTTTTCATCTGATGATACAATATAATAATAAATACTGGCATGTACAAGTTAAGACATCTACATTAACAGCAATATTTATGTAAATTGTAAAAAGTACATTCTATCACATATAGAACATCAAGTAAAAAATATCACACACATATATATTTTTAAATACTTTTTCTTTTTTATACTTATTATAAATTCTATTTTATAAACTGTGCAACAATCTCCATAAAGTATGTTATATTTATCGACAAAAAAATCACAGCTCTAAAATTGCTGACTGTTCTGCCACAAATCAATATATCATTAACTGAATTGCACATAAAAATTAGCAACAAATCTAATTTTTAAAAAGTCTTGGTAAAAAGTTATTTAAAATTTTGCTTAAATACAGATTTTATAGACAACAGATTTCTATATTTTCCGTTTCAAAAGGGTTTTTCAACATGGAATTTATATCAATGTGGAACAAATCTGTTCATTACAGTAAAATATGAATGCACTGTTATGATGAATGATGAAGTTACTGTTATCCAAATGGGCAATTATTTAAAAAATGATGTTTTGCATAAGAAATAATTTGTTTATAAATCACAGACAATTAAATAATTATAGTACTATTACAAAACCTCTATTTAATAAACACAGTCTTAATGCATTAAAGTTTCTGTTATCCAAATTGGCAATTATTTAAAAAATGTTTTGCAGAAGAAATACTTTGTTTATAAAATCAGACATTTTTTAACAAATTTCAAATAAAAGAGGCAATGGAATTCAATAAGATTATATACAAGTACATTCATTATTCACTTTAATATGTGTCACATATAACTTTAAAACACATGCTCTAATTTTTGAGTAAAGATAGTAGTACTGTAAATTTTATTATGGTATAGAAATGATATGTTTGTCATGGTCTTAATTAACATCAAAATTTATCTGTCATCACAAAACTTTTTAATATTTTATTTAGTTTCATATAATTATTTCATGTACAAAAATTTACCATGACATTTTACATAGATTTGATAATAAAATTCATCGAAAATTACATTGTCTCTATAAAATTGCTAGAATGCGTATGAAAGACATTAATTTCTGTTTTTAAATAGACAATTCTCTAATACCCCTATTTTTTTTTTTTTTTTTTTTTTTTTACACCATATTGAAACATTTAAAAAATGAAATACAGTGTCCTTTATGGCAAGGATTATTTATGTTATAACTCAACTGCAAATGATATTTTATCAAAAATAGCAATTATACAAGAAATGTGGCTGTGCACCCACCCCCCCTCTTCCCCCAGCAAACTGGTGTAATACTATACCACTTATTCCTAGTTCAAAAGCTAACAGAAAATTGTTTGTCAGTGGTTATGCAAGATGCTCAAATGATCCTAATAAGATCCTACAAAATTCAAATATGAGGGTGAATTTTATTTTATTTGTTTATTTTTAATAATTGTTTTTAAATATTTCAATATTTTGTTTGAAAACCAAATATAATTAAAACTCTTTCAATGTAGAATTAAAAATAATAGTGTTAATGATAATATCCTAAAATTATAAAATATATATATATATATATATATATATATATATATATATATATATATATTCTTTCCATTTTATTTATTTATTTACTATTTTTTTCCTATGATAGTAGAAAATATACTAACCTAAACAAGCCTAAGCCTCTTCCCAAAAGTTGAAATCACCGCAGAGATTTTGTGTATTTTTTATTTTATGAAAAATTGTGTAATGATATCCAAAGAAATTTGAACCCTTATCCAAGTGCGTTGATTTTTAATATTATTCATAAGATATCCTTAATTTTAAATTAATTTCAGATAAATTTATAATTTAAGACAATTTTAAAATGAAAATAAAAAACTTTTTTAGCCAGCAATTTATATGATTTTCATTAAATAACTTTTACATTTTCAGTCAAGGTTTAACTCATTAACGCCCAGTGTCTTATCTAATCTTTCGATTTCTTAGAATATAGTTTTTTTTAATTTTTATTTTTTTTATTAAGACTCTTTATCAGTGAACGTAAGGTCATCTAAGCCCTATGTAAAACTATGGGGAAAATAATCTACATTATTATTCATCACATAATGCATATTTTTAAGTTCCGTTCTCATATTGAGAAAATTTTTAACTGTTAAACTATGGCTTGTTTTTGAAAAAAATTAATTGTTAAACTTTTAATATTTTATTTTGTAGCTGTGAAATTTTGCATTTTACAACTTAAAAATAATTTTCAAAAAAAATAAATAATCTGATGTGGACACCACATGACTTCCTTATACATCCATTGAAATATACATATTGTTATGAGAACATAGACATTTTTGTGTGAGGTAACTGATTCGTTATAAACAGGCAGGTTCCAGTCCAAGAATATTTATGAAAGCAAGCAAAAATAAAATGGATTCATTGACAAGAATTTGCCTATGTCTTTAAGAATTACTTTCTACGCGTAAAAATGTCGACGACTTTCATGACAATATCATTACGGGCTCTATCTATGAACTGAATATTTCATTAAATAAAGTGTCGGCAACTTTCATATTATTATATTATTACAAGCTCTATCTACGAGCTGAATATTCATTAAATAAAGTGCATTCATCGACCAGAACCTGCTTACATACTTTCTACTTGCAAAAATGTTGACAACTTTCATAACAATATCATTGCGGGCTGTATCTATGAGCAGAATATTCATTAAATAAAATGCATTTGTCAACTAGAACCTGCCTATATTTTTAAGAATTGCTTTTAACACACAAAAATGTCTACAACTTTCATAATAACATCATTACGGGCTATATCATTAACTTCTTTTGAAATATCTATGATGGTAGGTCATGTATAATGGCTAAAACCTTTGTATTTTTGGTCATTGTGAATATAATTTTTGTTAATATATCCAAAACAGAAAGGCCAAAATACGAGGTTCACTACTAGATGTTATAACAAACCTATATATGGATTTTCAACATTCTAAGACCAACCATTTTTGAGCTATGCGAGATACACACGTATACACACACATTCATACAGATGTCACGAAAAATTGTGTAAAGCTGCAGATATCTCTAAAACAAAAGCTCATATTAAAACCATTGTTGCAGGCGTACAACTAGGCATCATGACAGTCACATTCACGAATATAAATTTGCATAATTCTACGATCATTCGTTTTGAGCTATGTGAGATACAACATCCATTTCCCAAATCGAGATTACAATACTTCCTTATATTTTGTATAAGGAAGTAAATATATATAGATATATATATATATATATACAGTAGAACTTGGATAATTTGAAGTTGAAGGGACCTGAGAAAAATTCAAAATATCCAAAAATTCGAATTACATATACTATTTCATACTTGCCAACATACTAAATAAAATTCCGTAGTATTGTTGGCCCCGCCTTCTTTTTTACACCAGTATCCCTTTTAGAGTATTTTTCTTCTTATTTAATCGTAATTGCATTTGCAAAATATTACTTTAAAAATTTACTGGTGTGAAAAAAAGGGCGGGACTAACAACACTACAGAATATTAATTAGGATGTTGGCAAGCATGCTATTTTGTCAAAAAGATGATATAAATAAAAAAATTAAAACTCTACGATCAAAGATTTAACATATAAACTTTATATCTAAGAAAACTGCTACCCCCCCCCCCCCCTTTCCCCATTAAATCAATATTTTTTACGAGCTTAATTGTTCAACACTTTTTAAAAAATTAGTCAGATATTTTTTATTGCTTCTTCAAGTACAATCTTTGTGTCATAGCATTTGACTTCAAGCTATCAGTTGAAACAAAAATAGAATCTTCTACATCAGACATGACTTTCAATTGAAAAAACCCTCGAAGTCCATGTATATGCACCATATCTTCTGATGCACTAGGCAGGGGGCTTTTCTTGTATTTCCTTATCCTTATTTTGATAGACTATTAAAATAAATAATGCATTTTAGTTGGGAAAAAATTTTACTGTAATATTTTAAAGTTAATCGTATGAAAAATTCGAATTATCCAAAATAGACTTCGAATTATCCACGATTTTTAGCATTATTTTAATACAAAATTCAAGGGACCGAGTAAAAAACTCGAATTATCCAGAATTTCGAATTAAACAAGTTCGAATTATTCGAGTTTCACTGTATATATATATCTAGAAAGTAAGACATAATTTTAATTTAAATTTTCTGAATGTGAAAATGGAATTAAAAATAAGTATTATGTAATAAATAATAATGGGGATTATTTCCCTCATAGTTTAACATGGGGTTTGAATGACCTTGATCCTAACTTATAGAGAGTTTTAATAGTTGATATCAACATATTGGTTTTGATTAAATTTGAGGAAATAATTATTATCACATTAACTTATTATATAAATGCTAAATGTTAAACATTATATGTTGTAAACAATCCTATACAAGTTTTTATTTATCACCTATCAATTACAATTTCGTGTTTAAGATCACCTTTTTTATAATTTTTTAATTGTCATGTATGTGTTTGCTTATTTTGCTGGTATTCTGAGCTCTTAATATATTATGGAAAGAAAAAAAAGTTGTATTTAAAAAAAAAAAAAGGAAAAGACTGTACCGAACACTGTAATACCTAGCATCCTCACATGATAACTGATGTAGATTTTAAAGACTAACACAAAGGTTATTTGAGTTCAATATCCATTATTCAGTTAGTCTATATTAACTTATATTTGAAATATTCATCACAATATATTTAGCTGAATTAATTAAGGTGTTAATGAGTTAAGAGCATTATAATGAAAGTTATCATACTGCAGCAGAACAGTATACAATGGCAAAATGACTGGCTATCAACAAAATGAATAGTAGTATTATTTTTATACAGCAACTTCTAATTTAACAATTTGATAAGAAAACAAGAAATATTTTTAACACAGAGATATACTAAACCACACAGATCACATTTATAAACATCAAGCTATATTTTATAAATATGCTGACTGAAATATATTTATTTGTGCAAAAATAACACTATTCAAGCTTAACAACTGTACTTGCACCTATTAGGTTATAAGAATGGCATCCGACTCACAAATCATGCCTTGCCTTGTTCATTTATTATTTAAATCTAATTCCTATTTTTGGATAAATAAAAATAGTTTTAGTCTGAAATTATTATTTTACAAATTTGTTCTTGTGGCTATTATTGTAGGATTCTCATAATCAGGATCTTGGTTACATAACATTTTTAAATTCTTTTAAAATATAGTTTTCACGTATGCTCCTGATGATCAGATATCAGCTTTTTTAATTCATTCCTTTTTATCATTTTATAGCTTTTTCATATCCTATTTTGTTTATTTTGATGTACAATCTCTGAATAAACATGCACATTGAATGTATTAATATAATAAGTCATTTTTAGTATCTGGTTTGGTAGGAGTTGCATTAAGGAGGTATGGTGGTGATGTATAGAGTTACATTTAAAAATAATAATAATGATGATAAATTGTGTTAAAAATTACAAAATAAATATTTATATGCAGATATATGTTATATTCTACTGGTCTGCAGACAGCAATTAAAAAGAGTCCTAAAAAATATCACTCGGACCTGGAACATCTCATACCTTTAAAGTCTATGATTGTTATAAATTATTCATGAAAGCTATAATATCAACTAGCAAACCCCTGCGAAATTTTCGCACTTTATTTCTTTTTTTATTTACCTTTAAAATTTGAAACTTATTAAATATTATACAAATTTCTCCACCTAATTAAAGTTTTAATTTACCAGAAGCCAAATTATTATTTAAACCAAATTAATATTGTGCAATAGTGAAGGCAAAATCATTCAAAGAAAAGTTTTAAAATAAAATTCATGGCTGATGACCCAGTTTTCATACTTCCACAGACAGTACAGTTTTAGTATAGGAGTCCCCAATGATGTCTTTTAAATTTTTGTTGCCCTGTTGATGATTACTTTTCATTTATTTATTTTGGCACAATTTTTTGCTTTAAAAAAACAAATTCCTATTTGATTATACTTTTAATGATTCTGTTGTTTAGTCAATTTATGATAATAAATCATACCTTTTACAGTATTGCATATATATCTTCAAAATATTGCTGTGTTTAAAATGACACTTGCAAATATTTTCAAAAAGCAACTGTTAAAAATACATTTTTCCATAAAATAATGTCATCAGACAAATGTCAATTTTCCTTATTATATCATTGAGCTGAGTCCACATGCTTAAATATTGTCCATTTATAAATATTTTTTATCCCCGCATATTTTATTAATTACACATTTATTGTATTGTTTCGACAAAATATAATTGTAACTGGTCCACGTTAGAGAAATATTATATAGATTTTACACTTTGTTAAAGATTTGTAATACTATAAAATTTTAAGTTTCTATAAATTAAAAAATGGCCATTTTTTTCTGATATATATATTATAAAGGTTATAAAGAATTTTGTATTTTTGTTGTAAAAACAAAAATTATATGAGGGTGAATCGCAAACATTTAATTATTACTAAGAAACAACCAAGATATCTGGATGAGATTGATTCTGCATATTAATTGGTCTTATTGTTCATAATTTTATAAATTACAGCTATTATTGTTGATTTGTTTGGTTTCTTGAGGGCCGTATATTGAACTAGTCTGCAGTTCAGAGAAGATAGAGGCTTGCAGTGTAATTAAATTCCTTGATTTGAAAGGTTGCAGTGCCTAATAGATCTTAATTAAAATGATGATTGTTTATGTAAATCATAGCTTGTCATATGACTATGTGAGGTGAAAAAAGGAATTTTCAAGCTGCCAGACGATTTAAATAGTGGAAGACCATTCACTTACAAATAATACTACCACAGTGGGAGAAAAAAATGGAGTAGAACAAAGAGATACCATTTAAATAATCACGAATGAGATTGATCTTAGTTATGGCAGTATGTTGAAAATCATTCACAAAAAACTGCACTTGCCATTGGTGTTAGTATACTGTATATTTACTGTAAGGTCTGGCAAACCTGCGCCGCCACAAATAAGAATGGCAACCCAGCTCTCTGGACGAGAAGCACATCTCTAGAGAGGATGTCTGGAGGTTGGTGGATGAAGAGCTGTAGTTTTGAAACGAAATGTAATCTCGAATTATAACTTTTTATCATTGTACATACCATCAAATTAATTATGTAATCTATCTGTGACGTGTCCCATTATAGAAATTTTAATAAACAACTTGGGACTAATTATGACCTTATCATTTTTTGTCTCTCACTACTCACCAAGAATTTCACGTCCAAGATGTGTCCATTTACATTCACAATTACTGATTTCGTTTCAAAAGCAATAAAAACATGACTTTTCAAGGGCAGTGTTAAAAGTTTTGGAGCAAGAGAAGGTGGTCTTTTGGTTGACTAGTAATCACAGATTAATCTTGGATTTAACGATATAATCCAGAGACCAAAGAAACGAGCAATGAATGGTAGAGAGCTAGTTACATTTTTCTAAGAAGGCTAAGGTGTAGAAGTCTGTAAGAAAAGTCATGCTGTTTGTTTTTTGACTCTACTTGAGTCATCTTAACAGACTATCTAAAGAAGTGTTAGACCATCACTTGTGCCCCTTACTACTGCACACTGCTGAACAAACCATGTAATGCTGCCTGTGATCAACTAATGCATCCATCTTGTTAAAAACTATACCTGCTCACTCATTTCGAGGTGTGGTTAAACAATCAAAACAATGTGGCTTTGAAATTTTTCCATATCTGCCCTATTCTCCAGATCTCACCCCAAACAATTTTTTCTTATTCCTAGAACTCAAGAAACCATTATGGAATCAGAGATTTGACAACACAAATGGCATCATTCAAAAGGTGAAACAATAGCTTTTTGTGAAATAGTTGGGTTCTGCACTGAAGACCTATAAACAATCGATAAACGCTGCGAGAAATGTTTAACTCTGGATGTAGACAAATCTAAAAAAATAACAAATAAGAGTTGTGTTTCTATCATGATTATCTTCTTAATAATAAAAGCCCAATTTTCCCAGGTGTAATGCTCTAACATAATGTCATAACTACAACTATGTATTGAAATAAAGAAAATAAAAAAAATTCTGTAGTTCCTACGCATGTGTTTCATAAAAATAAAATGATAAAAAAAATATATACATATAATTTAACGGGAAAAAGTACATCACAACTAGAATAATGAAAAATGCAGTAAGATTTTGTTCATGGCTTTGGGAGATTTGTTAATTGGTTCACGTAATAAATTAAAAATTAAACATGCAAAATTCATTAGTTCACTTACAGAGAAAATTTCATTATAAAATACATTTGATTATATATATGCATATAATATAGTTATTTCATTTGCAGAAAATATAGCTTGAATACCCAGATAATTTTCCAGAATTTATTCATCTACAAAACAAAGTTCGAATAAAACAAAACAATTTCTTTTTTAGAATAAACTCTTTTTATCGCTATGCAAAATTTTCATATGTCATGGGAAAATAATAATAATAAATATGTAGAATTTAGAACGTTACGAGAAATTAATAAAACCAATATAACCAATTAATATAACAAAATAGACACATGGTTATAAAATTTGAATTAAAGGATTACAATGTAATTTTTAATTTCTCGGAGGTTTGGACTTTAAAATGTAATGATGCAAAAGATGATGCCATTTGTTTTAAATATCATGTAAACCAATGTTTATTAAGAAAGGAGAAATAATTTGGAAATACCAGTGAAAAAATCGGGTGCTAGGCGGATGCAGAACTGTCTAGTTCTTTAATAATGATTAAAAATTTACGATACCTCCTCATATATCAGTTATTTAAATTGGTTTGTGACATTATTAAAATTTATAATGATTTTTATTTCGACAAAAATAAAAATACATAACTTTAAACATGTTTTTAAATTATGTCTGACATACCGGAGAACTATTAAATATGTTTGTGGATTTGTGGGTTTCTGGCACACATTTGTAAAAAAAGGTTCGCCAGCATTCACAAACATTAAAATCCTATTTTGCCTTAATGCAGTTCTTATATCTTACTTTTAAAGACGAAAAATCAATACTTACTATCTCTGTTTTCACCACCTAAAAAAGTCACTAATAAAAAGTATTTAAAAAAATGTTTTTCTAAAACTTTAGTTTTCAATGAATTCATTAAATGCAATTTTCATTTCGTTTAAGATATGTTAAATCATGCATAATCAAGAATACTGTAACCGATTCCTAGGTCACTGGCCCAGTAGTTTTGAGGACTTCTCTCACTCTAAATTGTATATTTTGCTATTCATGTTTTGCTGATTCGAAAGTCCTTGTTCTGTTTGTCGCCATTTAGGAAGGCGGCTTGGTTGACTAGATATTTTTTAATACTTAAGCATCTTTCTTTCAGCTTCAAAGAAATGCGACCGACCATCAGCAGTGTTCAGCTGCTGGCTTTCTTGTCTAAACACCATCGATGTGCACAAGCAAAATGCGTCACGATTCTGTCTGTTCTTGCTGCTGTTCACTGTTGATTAGGTATTTATGTACTGCATAAAAGTGTAGAGTAGCTCCTAAGTTGACGAAAAGGTGCCAGATAGCATGAGCACATGGAATACGTCCATCACTCTTGAAAAATACCACTCCTAGCATGTACATTAGACCGCCTGCTAATAATTCCCATAGGCCAGATGATTCTCTCTGAATAAAGGGGAGAAAAAATAGAAATAAATTTTAAAAAACGAACTTAATTAAAATAAAAAACTTCAAATTGGCCTCTTATGTCTAGAGCAAGAAGTAAGAAAATAAAACCATATCTTAAAGTGTTTTTGTATTTCTATACTTTTATTTATTCTAAACCAGCTGTTTTGATCACTTTTACTATGCGCATATAATGTTCAGGTCACTATGACCTGGTCATTGATTACTAATTACTACAGGGCCTATGTTGTCCCTACTATCCGAACTAAATTACATTTAAAGATGAATATGAAATTTTTAACTGAATATAGTTCATATATTTGAAAAAAAAAAAAAAAAAAAAGCAATAAATATGCAAGCAGTGATATTATGCACAGCTTACTTATAGATCAAGAATATCCATAGCTCTTTGATTGTCACTATATCGTAACAGCATCCCAGCTAAAAAAAATCTTTTAAAAAATTATAAAAAATGAAGAACAAATGCAGATAATGTGAAGGTATTTCGAACAATCCCAGTTTAAAAAGTCTTAAAAAAAAAAAAAAAAAAACTATTAAAATGAAGAAAACTGCAGATATTTGGGACAATAATAAGTTTAAGGGGGGAAATGTTTATGGGGGGGGGGAGTTACTTGCAAATTTTTGCTGTTCCAAATACCTTCAGTTTATCTGCAGTTTCTCTTCATTTTTACAGTTTTTTGAAGATTTTTTAAAGTTGGGATTGTTTTAAATACCTTCACATTATCTGCTTTTTTTTTTCCCCCATTTTTTCCAATTTTTTTTTTTTTTTTAAGACTTTTTTTTTAGCAGGGATGTCAGGCGTTTTTTTTTTTTTTTTTTTTTTTTAATGTCTAACATTAATTGATTTATTTCGATATGTTGAACTGTTAAAAATAATATACATATATATATATATATTTAATATAATTCGTAACACTTGAGCAATCTCTAAAATAAATAATCTGGTGTGTCACTCACACGACTTTCTCTTACCCTGAAATTTAATACTGTAAATACACCTTGCAGATTAATAGGTAAGATAACGAGTACTGTTATGTAAACCTATGTTAAACAATTCATATTAGGCTGCTGAAGAGTTTTATATGATAATTAGTTCTGTGTGAGGGGGGCTACCGCCCCCTCAACCCCCCGTTTCATTAATACACCTATATTTATATAGAATTTAATTCGGTTATTAAAAAATAATTCTCTTTTTAAAAAATAATTTATTATAATTATTATTAAAAAAATTATCCTCTTTTTAAAAAATAATTTATTATAATTATTATTAAAAAAATTATCTTTTATGATAAGGCAGACGATTTCCATATTAGAGGAGTAGTATAACACCAAATATCCAAAAAAAGTCCATTTTATTCTCAATATTTAAAAAAAAAAAAAGTACGATTATTTTTTCGAAGTTTTTTTTTCGTTAAAAGTAAAAAAAATCGATAACTTTGCTTTAAATTATCGCAGATCGATGGTTCAACCATTCGTTTTAAAGGTATTGGCGAGCTCTTTTGAAAGATATCCATCATGAAAATTTACTCCCCTCGAGGGGGGCCTTCCCCCCCAGGGGGGAGGCAAGGCTCCTACATACACAATTTTTTTTTCCCAGTTAAATGTCTCTATTACAAAAAATATATATTCGTTTCATTTGGTTTAGTGCAGTCTATAGACGTTAAACTCTACTTTCCTGCAATTTCCCCCATAGACGTAATGTATTAGAATTCTCTTGATTGTCCCTGTACACGAACCATTTGCTTGATCTTAACGAAAAGCTTACTGTAGCGTCCCTATATGATACACATTTAGAATACCAAGTTTGAACTTTCTGCCATAATTTGTTTTTGAGATAGGCTGATAACAGACAGACATACAGACACACAGACATACACACAGACCATTTGCTAAAAACATGATTTTCGTATTCAGTGGACCTCAAAACGTGTAAATATAACAAAATCTCGCGATCTAAAATTTGACAAAAAACAATACTTTCTCTACCTTATGGGTAAGAGAAAGTAAAAATATAGCTACAAATGTCTTTATTTGTCATTTTCTATGCACTTTCTACTTCATTATTTATCACATAGTGTCAAGCATAGTAACTTTTAATTTTATAAGTAATTTCAATAGCTTGTAGAATGTAAAACTGCTATTACATGTAACGTTGTATCCCGAAAGTTCAATTCTTATATTTGATTTTTTTTTTTTTTTTATGGCTTTGACCGTTAGTTCTTTTTCAGTGTAACTTTTGTGTCTTTACAACTAAAGAATTTTACTATTATATGAAAACTAATATTTAGATAATTTACTTGGCATTACTGTTTGAACAAGCTTGCTAGATTCTATCAAATACATTACACCGTATTTTATCAAGTTCTCAAACTATTTACAAAAAGCGAAAGTCCCCGATCCAATTTACCGTTTTGTTGTTTGAGATATCGTATCACATGTTTCGCGTCATATATCACTACACCTGAGCTTGAATAAACTTTTCAGCGATCGAGAAATACGCTTATTGTCTATGTAAAATTTATTCTTATCGTGACTTGGTGAATTTGTATTTGAATGCGTTAATTTCAAATACAAAAACGTTCGAGTTATATTGACCCAAGCAATACATTAGGAATAAGTTAAAAATATTCTTCGGAAATACAAATAACCTTAAATCTTTCTAGTAGTGCCATATTTATATCATTTACTTACGAAGTCATGAATTTTCATGAAAGTATCTCTATGTTATATATTTTCTTTATAAACGAATATATATACATAATTTGGTCGTGTAGATCCGAACAAAACAGCAGGGTTAAGCATACTAATAAACAGAAACAATAGAAAAACAACAAATTAAAAAGATACTTAAAAATACATATATTTGATTAAGTACAGTTTTTAGCAACAAGTTAGGTAGTTCAAAGAATTGTATACATTGCAACATATTTTTTAAGTTATTAATTTAAGCAATAGAAAAAAGAAAACACTATAAAAAGATCTCTACACGAAAATATTTTGATTTGGTAAGCTACATTTGTTAAATAAATTCATTATTAGGCAAGAAAGTTTTTTTGGTTTTCAAAAAGAGATAATACCAAAAACTTCATTTTGAAAATAAAGATGTATACTTAATTCCACCTTAACAACCTTTTTACCTATTCCATTTTAATCTTTTTCACAAACTCCTGCACACATAAATTACAACATTGACAGAAAAATACCAAAGCAAACACAATGCTATCTCTTTCTGAAAACCGAAAGAACTCTCTTGCCAACCCAACATTTGATTGTGAAAGATTAGCAAAAAATCTATTTTAGTTTAACATTTAACCTCTTGTAACGCTATACCTTGCCATTTGTCACATTGTACTGGGGATAGTTTGGAACAATAAAATGATTAATGAGGTAAATTAAGAGTTCTGATCAAGAAAATTCCCAGCCTACTGAACCATCAGGCCGACTGTTGTTGTTTGACATTGCATACAAATAAGGCAAATATAGAGTGAGAAAAATTTCTAAGGGGTTGGTTAGCATTACCTTTTTTTTAATTATTGTCTTAGAGTTATAAAAATTTGCATTTGTATGCATTGAAATATAACAGTATTAAATATATTAAAATTTTGGAATACCGTTTAAATTGAATAAAATGAAATTCAAAGTTTATGAATTTTATTTATTTTATTTTACTTTGATCTATTTCGAAAATTTTTATAATGCTCTCAGATATTTAATTTTTTCTCCTTAATTTTATAGTTTAACAGTACATTCTACAGACATTTGGGTATTAGTTTATAGATTCATTGGAAAAATAAATTTTTAAAATATTATTTGTTTGGCATTGAATTTTAGCATTCTAATATATATATAATTCATCATTACGAGGATCAAACACCAGGAAGGGAGACGAGAATGAATGAACAAAGAACCACATATGGAAATGAAGCTTTATACAAGGCAAAAGATGGTTAAAAAGTTAATAAAGATTGTTTCTGAAACATTGATGCATGAAATCATATATAGCAAATAAGATAAAAGAATAATTATATATATATATATATATATATATATATAATTATTATTGTATTAACTTATCAATGATTCCGCAAAGTAATGCCCAACTATATTTAGAATATATTGTTAAATTATAATAATGTAAAAAATAAAAAGAGGGGAAAAAATAAAAACTAGTTACAAGAAAACATTTAGTTAAATAAGAAAAACAACTTAAATTTTTAATTAAATTTAAATAGTGTTCCAGAAATTTATCTTTCTTTATTAATGTTACATGTCAATGCATATGCATGCAAATTTTCATACCTGTAAGACAGTAATTTACAAAAAATATTTATAACTTCCACCATTCCCTTAAAACAATCTTATTATATATCCTTAGATGATTTTTTTCTTTTTTTTTTTTCTTTTTTTTTATTGGCATTCTAAAAACAAATAAATTAAATCTTTTTTTTTTTTAGGTATTTTATTATAAAGAAGTAGAATTCTTTATTAGTTACTAGGCGAGACGTATTAACCCTCGACGATATATTTAACGCCACAGCCCGCCCGTTCCCTCTGTTCAATGTCTTTTTCTAGTCAATTTTGTCTCTTTATTACTTCCGGTGTGAGCCTTTCCCCCCCCCCCTTTAACACACTTGACATTGTGAGTTTTTTTGGTTTTCTTCCTATGCTATTTCTATGGGTTTTTAGTTTTTTCCCCCTCTTTTTCCACATTCTAAAGTAGCAGTTCTGCCCCTGCTCGCGCCGTTCACCAGCCCATGAGGGAGGCTTCTCCTCCCCCCGACTTGTTTCACTTATTAACCACTGCGGGGCTCTGTCCGCCTATTCGCTGATTTGCCTTTCACTGAATCGGAATATTAACAGTGCATAACACAAGACAAAAGCAGAAAAATGTTATAGAAATCCCCATATTCAATGTCAAATTAAAATACATATTTAATACTTTTTTTTTTTTTTTTTTTTTTTTTAATGAAATATGCTAAAAATCATTCTCCCCCCCCCCTCCAGAAGATAAAGAAATTCGTAATATCTATACTAATTTGCGTTACAGTTTTAGTATATGACCCCCCTTGATGGCTTTTAAATTTTTGTCACTATTTGGCAATGAATTTTTTCGTATAATTGCTTGTTAAAAAAAAAAAAAAAAAATCTAGTACCTATACTTTTTAATCCTTATATTTTTTACTATTGAATTTTTCAGTTAATTTAAGACAGTATCTGATACCCTCTATATATTTTTAATGTATTTTATACATCCAAAAACATCTTAAAAGAAGAAAAAAAAAGGTTATTATTATTATTATTATTTTAATTTGGAACAACCTCCTACAGCTTCAGTTTTCAATTCTGTACAACCTACTTCTTAAAATAACGAAAGATAAAATATGTACTCGATTTTCTATAAGAGTTTTAGGTGATGATTTTTTTTTTTTTTTTTTTTTTTCCTGCCATAATTAGAAATATGAAATGTATCATAGAAATTTCTAATTCTGTAATGCTAAAAAATTATCAATGCAATATTAGAAGAAGCTATCATTTATAAATAAGTTTGAATTTGACTCTAAAATATTTTTTATGCCAAAATATATCCGAAGTGTTTTAAAATATCTTTTAAATAAAAGAGATAAATACACTTTAAAGACAAAAAGGAATGCAGTCAGTTATACAGACATGACATTATTTCATTATTAAAAAAAAAAAAAAAAAGGAAAAGGAAAAGAACATATAAAAAATTTATAAACAACATAAGAAATTGCCAATTAATTTTCTAAAAGTTAAAAAAAAAAGGGGGGGGGGATCTGCAGACGACAAATTACAATTCTAAATCCATTTTTTCATTAAAAATATGTAAGATAATGCTTTTTATTTATTTACAAACGACAAATTTCTTTGTTACCAATAGCAACATTGACTTTTTATTTATTTATATTTTATTTTATTTTATTTTATTTCGTTTTTTTTTTTTTTTTTTTTTTTTTTTTTTTCCCACCATGGATAACATTTTATATTCTCTGATAACTGTGACGCCATAAGACTGAAAGAACAACTATTTCGAAAAACTATTTGCACGTCGGCAAATAGAGTACCTTTATTAACCTGACGTTTTTAATTAATAACTTCGTTAATTAAGACGATAAAGATTTCTAACCAACTGAAATGTCTTTCTTTGAGTATTCGGCACACATTGATACCTTTCGTGACGAGGAGGATACTGCTGTTCGCGAAGAGATACAGTTGCAGACAAAAAAGAAAAAAAAAAAAATGACGCCAGGAACAGTAACTTTTTTTTTTTTTTTTTTTATATAATAAGAGATTTATCATGCCTTTATTCATTTATTCTTTATGTGAGTTTTGTAATGAATTTGTTGACATAATGTAGTCATGAGTGAAAAAATATATTAATCCTCTTACCATGAAAAATATAGCATAAGCTGGCGTTATTCCAATAACAAGATAGAAGCATGTTTCCAGAGTCTTATACCTGCAAGCAATTGGAATAAATTATTAATATCAAAATGTGAAATGGAATTTGCTAACACTGTTAAAAACCTTATAATAAAAGCTAAAATACAATCTTACACGATACAAGTTCTATACGATAACACTGATTAACCACAAATTAAAAAACAATAAATTTTAAAATGCCTCATTATTATTATTATTGGTTTTTAATCACAAATTAAATGACAAACTAGTATGTTGTGCCCATCGCAAAACTTTCTTCTATATCATTCTAACTTAATAACTTGTCGGTAAAACCTAAAAAGGGCTGTATAACAGTGTCACCTACATATACTATGCACCCAAATTGAGTCACCATGTTACATCACGTTAGATATGAAGTTTGGTGCATTTGTACACAATAAAAGCTGAGATATTGCTTTTCAGTAAACGGGATTAAGGAGTGAGGTACCTTTAAAAGGAGATAATATCAGAAAAAAAAATCTCCAGTGACACCACTCGACTTTCCGAACATTAAATAATTAACAGTTTTGTATAAATAAAGTAAGAGAAGAGGTTAAATAAACAAAGGAGAAAATTATAATAGGGTCTTTGAGTATTTTTCTCTATATAGTATGTTGTTTAAATTAACGCTATTTTCCTTCAAATAATTTTAGCCCATAGATATTAAAAAATTTTTCGTTGTGACCCTGTAAAAATCTATAAATTCTAGATTCACCAAAATCTGTACAGTTTGTTAGACTATCACCCATAATATGAATATGAATTTTCAGCTCAATCGGATGAGGCAGTTAGACGCTATCGCCCTTTAAATAATTTGAGCCCAGAAGTCACAATAAGAAAGAATTTTTCTTTGTGTCCCTGTAAAAAAAAAACTGTAAGTACTACATTGTTTAAAATTTATACAGAGTTAGTGTGACGATGATCTATAACATGTATATAAATTTCTTGCTCGATCGGATATGGAGTTTAGACTCTATCGCACTATAAAGAATTTGAGTCTTAATAATAAAGAATTTTTTGTTGTATCCCTGTAACGAAACTATATGTGCTAGATTCACCAAAATCTACGCACTTCGTCCAGCGGTGATTTATAACATGTGTATAATTTTTCAGCTCAATCGAATAGGGCGTTTAGACGTTAATGCACTTTAAAAAATTCGGGCACATGGATCATAGTGATAAAGAATTTTTCTTTGTGTCTCTGTGAAAAAACTACAAGCGATAGATTCACCAAAATCGATACAGTTCGTACGCCGGTGATATATAACATGTGTACAAAATTTCAGCTGAACCGAATAAGGTATTTAGACGCTATCGCATTTTTAAAAATTTGTGCCCGTAGACCATAATGATAAAGAATTTTTCTTTGTGTCCCTGTGAAAAAAAAACTATAAGTGCTAGATTCACCAAAATCAATAAGGTTCGTGCTACGGTGACCTATAACTTATGTACCAGCTTTCAGTTCATTCGAACAAAGCGTTTAGACGCCATCGCGTTCACTCCCATACATACATCACCGTAAAAATAGCTGATATGAATTCAGGGGGCCTCAAAACGTGTAGAAACACCAAAATCTCAAATTCGGGTTTTTGACATGATAACAATATTTTCCTTACATATGCATGTTCGGAAAGTAAAAAAATGACCACAACTTTACAAGAATTCAAAAAATAATTACTTTTAAAATTTGCATATTTTAACAGGTGTTAAAAAGGTTTTTGTCTCTCTGTTATAGTCGTTAAAATAATTCTACATTTTTTATTTATTTATTTTATAAAGTTATCAGAGCGAATATTTTGTCAATATATAATCTTGCGCGCGCAATATCTCTGTGACAGTTAGCCAGAATTTAACGAAGTTTAACAGTTTTTAGATGACACATAAATGTATGAAATGATGCCCAATTAGCTTTTTAACATTAAAAGTTTTATCAGCACAATCCTGCCAAAAATAGTGATTTTTTTTTTTTTTTTTTTTTTTTTTTTTTTAATAATAATAATCTTAAAAAAAAAGGGGGGGGGGGAGCTTTCCAGCAAAATTAGTTTTAGTAATTTTAATTATAGGGTATTTTTTTATGTACACAATTTTTTTCTAGGTTCATATGATGAATCATTTGGATGTAATCCTGCATACAAGGCTTTTATCGACAAAAAAAAAAAAAAAAAAAGCTCTGACATTTTCACGAAAAAATAATTGACAAATTTACAAATATTCTAGTAGCTGTAAAATAGTCCAACGGCTGAAAAAAGCTGTTAGAAATAACACCTTTCTTAACACTTATTAAAAACTACAAATTTTACAAGTAATTATATTTCAAGTTATTGTAAAAAGAATCATGATAATCTTTTACTCATGTTGCCACCGTTCAAAGATACCTGATCTTTTAAAGTTCTGCATAGCAGTATAGCAGCGCCACCTGCCGGCTGATAGTACCCAAATTGAATCAACATAATCTTTCCTTATGGCTCTCATGCATATCAGGTTTGGGGCATTTATGCACTGTAGAGGAAGCAACTAAAACTCCACAGGATTACACAAGGAGTACTCTGACTGATGTGCAACGTTAAGTGGAGTTTTGCATGGCAAAAAGATTAGTTTTCGATCCCGTGTAAATCATAACTTTTTTGAATGAAAAGTTATGATTTAAATTTTTGAATAAAATTTTTGTATAACTTTTTTGAATAAACTTTTTAACTTTTTGAATAAAAAGTTAAAAGCAGCACATTTTATAAACCGTCCACATACCAAATTGAATGGCAATTTGCTTTCCGTTTTAACTGTAGGATGCTGTTTAAAACAGAAGATCAATTGTGAATACAGTGAAACCTCCCTAAGAGGGCCGCCCATTACACCATAGAAAACTGACCTTTTAGTGAGGTGGGCTTTTAAGCTTTGATTTTCTAATCTTTGCTAAGATTATATATAACCTTTTATTTTTTACCATTTAAAGTAAACATTACCGGTTTAGAAGTCATTGCATTTGAATGTGTTTTAGCTAAATAATGGGATATGACACAAATTTCCCTTTCTAGAGCCACTAGCGGCCGAGCGGTTCTGTGCTCAAAGCTGGTAGACGTGAGGTGCCGAGTTCGATCCCAGGTCACTCACGTCGACCTAGCCGTTCGAAGTTTTCCGTGGGTTTCTCCGAAACTTGCGTAAATACGGGCTAGGACCCCTTAAAAAGACCCCCCACGAAGTTCACTCCCCCTCAGGCCTAGGACCTACAGCAGTCAGTCGGCCTTATTCTCAAATTCAATCCAATCCCTTTCTACAACTTGAACTTATTCTTTAAGAGCTTAAGAATATCTAGCCTCACGTTATACTCGTTTTCTAAAAATTGATTTTTCACATTTTATCTTCTAGTTAAAAAATGCGAAAACGCATTTAGTTAATTTTTTTCTCTTTTAAACTCAAAATTTAAATAAATAATAAACAGATTTTAATTTAAAAATTGTGAATACTTTCTGGATGGGAAAACGGAATTTAAACAAGTCCTTCCGGCTTATTCGGAAGGGTAGGTTGATTTATTTTCCCTTATCAAGTAGCTGTCATTTTATTTCAAAATGGCGGCTACAAATTATTAATGCACTTGGTAGAAATATTCATGTAGACTATGCACATATGGAGTTTTAAGCAAATCGGTTCATAAATATCTTTTTATGTGAATTTAAAATTTTCAAGTGGCCGGCGCTTGGAAACAAAATGGTGAGTTAAGTTGACAAATATATGAAATGTATTTGTGAGATAAGTCTATTGTACACATATAGTTCGAATTAATTTAAAATCTCAAAAGTCATCGTGTTGAAAAATTAAGTGGCTGGCACTTCGATCAAAATGACAGAGAAAGTTCCTCATCTAAGATATCGCTGCAAATTTGAAAATAAGTTTTTTTTTGTAGAAATTCTTTCAAAGAGGCTATGTAAGTTGATAAAATGTCAGTTTTCTGAATTTCTAGTTTGTTTTAGCATTAAAATAGCCTAATTTTTCCTTAAAAACGCATTAAAGATATCCAATAAGGCAGGTAATGGATTTGGCGCCAAATTTGGCGACTTTTCCCCCATGACGACTTTTTTGGCGACTTTTGGCGAGAAAATACTTTTTATCGATATACCAAAGATGGACGCAATAACGTGATTAGTTCACGAGTTACGCGAATATTCTAGATTTTTGTTGTTTGAATGATAAATCCATTTTTCAACTTTGATTTGAATTGATTAAGTATTTCTAAAGTTACCGTGATAACAAATTTTCAAGTGGTCGCCAGTTGGAAACAATACAGTGGAACAAGTTGCCCAGCAAACACATCCAAGATATTTGAAGCATAGGTTCACTGTCCAACTGTGGTTTAAATCAGTGCCGTGTTTCAAAAATTAATTTTATGGCAAATTTTCAAGTAGCAGTCTAAGTTGTTGCAACTTGGAAACAAAATGGCAAAACAACTTGCCCAGCGAAATCATACAGTATATTTGTATGATAAGTTCATTGTCCAGTTCTAGTTTAAATTAAATCAGTATTTCAAAAATTATCGTCATAAGAAATTTTCAGGTGGCACCACTTGTAAAAAAAAAAGCGGAGTGAGATGCCCAGCGAACTTATCTGAGATATTTGAAGGGTAAATCCACTACCCAAATTTGATGCGAATTGATTCTGTATTACTAAAGTTACCATAATGACAAATTTTCAAGTGGCCGCCACTTGGAAATAAAATTGCAGATCAAGTCACCAAGTAAACTTATCCTAGATATTTGAACCATAAGTTCACTATCCAACTTTTATTTGAATCAGTTTAGTATTTTAAAAGTTATCGTGATGGCATATTTTCAAGTTGCAGTGTGATTTCAAGTGGCTGGAACTTAGAAACAAGATGTCGGGACAAGTTGCCCAGTGAAAACATTCAAGATAATTATATGATAATATCACTTTCCAAATTTGGTTCGATTTGGAGTATTATTTCAAAAGTTATCGTGATTTTAAATTTTCAAGTGGGAGCCTGATTTCAAGTGGTCCCGCTTAACTTAAGATATCTGCCACTTTATTAAAAATGGCGGATATAGTTTACTAATAAACATCATTGAGATCCTTATGTGATTTATATTTACATCAAAATTCATACTATTTCGGAATACGCTTTTTACAATTTAAATTTGAAATTTTCAAGTGGTCTCCACTTGAAAACAAAATGGCAGAACGACTTGGTTAACAAACTCATCTAAGATATTTATAAGATAAGTTAAGACACTGTTCAAATTTGGCTACATTTGGAGTATTATTTCGGAAGTTATCATGGTTTTAAATTTTCAAGTGGTAGCCTGATTTCAAGTGGTCCCGCTTAACTTAAGATATCCGCCACTTTATTAAAAATGGCGGATAAAGTTCATTAATAAAGTTATTTGAGACACTTGTATAATCTATGTATGAATCAAAATTTAAGAAAAAAATTCGGAAAACGCTTTTTGCAATTTGAATTTGAAATTTTCAAGTGGTCTCCACTTGAAAACAAAATGGTGGAGCAACTTAGTTAACAAATTCATCTAAGTTATTTATAAGATAAATTAAGACACTGTCCAAATTTGGTTCGATTTGGAGTATTTCTTCAGAAGTTCAATTTACTTCAGAAGTTATTGTGATTTTAAATTTTCAAGTGGTAGCGTGATTTCAAGTGGCCCTGCTTCACTTAAGATATCTACCACTTTATTAAAAATGACGGATAAATTTCATTAATAAACTTCATTGAGACACTTATGTGGTTTATATTTACATCAAATTTCAAACAAATTCGGAATACGCTTTTTACAATTTGAATTTGAAATTTTCAAGTGGTGTCCACTTGAAAAAAAAATGGCGGAGCAACTTGGTTAATAAACTCACCTAGGATATTTATAAGATGAGTTAAGACACTGTCTAAATTTGGTTCGATTTGGAGTATTATTTCGGAAGTTATAGTGATTTTAAATTTTCAAATGGTAGCGTGATTTCAAGTGGTCTCACTTAACTTAAAATATCTGCCACTTTATTAAAAAGGGCGGATAAACTTCATTAATAAACTTTATTGAGACCTTTATGTGACCTGTATTTACCACAAAATTCAAGCAAATTTTGCTTTAAATATGCTTTTTACAATGTCGGTTTGAAAATTTCAAGTGGCTGCCACTTGAAAACAAAAAGTCGGACCAACTTGGTTAACGAACTCATCCAAGATATTTATAAGATCAGTTCACTGTCCAAATTTGGTTCCATTTGGAGTATTATTTCGGGAGTTATCGTGATGACAAAATTTTCATTATAGATATATATATATATTTATATATATATATATAGATAAACGAAGTGATTGCAATAGGTCGATTTCTAAAGAAATCAACCTAAAAATACACATTAAACAATGGGTAATTATAGAAAAGAAATTTCCTATAAAATAACATATGCTTTGGCGTTAGATATTCATTTATATGGCAGGCAATGATCAGTTCAAGTCAAAGAAAAATATGTTCATGAAAAATGTGACTTCTAAAAGAAGTATACAATTGCCCTTTAATGGAAGTAAATTAACATTAAGTCCTATAGAGAAAATCTGGGGCCAAGAAAAACTAGATCTTCAATAAAGCCGGATTTTTATAGAGATTTCACTGTACATTCTGTATAACTTGTATTATAAAAGTTTAATATACAATATGCAACATAAATTGTTAACGTACAAAATTACAAACCGTCACACATTTCTTTTCCAGTCTATTTTGAATTTTAATAATAGGACGAAGGGGAATCGAATCACATGTATTTGCATTATTCTCGATATAGATTTTCATTTGATTCCCATATTAAGGGGATTAGAAAATGGAAAAAACTAGCAAACATTTTGTCGTCTGCTACTAGTACACAGAGAGTTCAGAAACGTATACTACTGGCCATTAAAATTGCTACACCAAGAAGGAATAACATTAACGGAATGAAATTTGTTGGACACATACATTATAGTAGGAAGAACAATTGATTAAAATTTCAGGAAATTTGGAGTAATATGTACTGAGAAAACAGTACATAAAGCAGCGACCTCTGTGAGCAATAACAGAACATATCTGCCTAGGCATTGAATCGAACAGCGATTGGATGAAATGTACGGGTAGAGCACTTCATGAAGTTTTAACACGATGCTACAATTCATCGACTAAGTTACTGGTGAGTGGTGGGGGACCAGTCACTTTTGAACGATTAAACAGTCATTTTCATTGGTACGAGATCAGGAGAACGCGCTGGCCAGAGCAACAGTCGAACACATTCTGTATCAAAGAAGGTCCAGACAATACAAAAAACTTGCGGTCGTGCATTATCTTGCTTAAATTTTGCTCTACGGAGGCCTCGAATACTGGGCAGAGGGGTGCGCATTAACACATCAGAAATTTAATGGCCGCTGTTCAGAGTGCCAGGAATACGAACATGAAGTAATCGAGACGTGTATCCAATGGGAACCCATAACATCATTGCGAATGATGGACAGTATGATGATGTCGAATCCCATCTGGCAACGTGCATTATTCATAATGCCTTTAAATACGGATAAGGCAATCTTGATTCTGTAAACAGGATTGTGATTTGTCTGAAAAGTGACTTCACGCCATTCCTGCGTCCAGGTTCATCGTTGATCACACATTAATGGCGCCCATATTAGTGATGCAGTTTTGAGGGTAATCAGAATTTTGATAGCCGCATACTGAGTCACCACCTGGATTGATGGTATGTGGTACCATTGGATACATGTCCCGGTCACCTCTTGTTTTCATTCCCGCCACTCTGAATACCAGCCATTATATTTCTGACGAGTTAAGGCCCATCGCTCTGCCCTATGTTCAAGGCCTCCGTAGCCCACCATTTAAGCAGGATAATGCACGACCGCAAGTTGTCCATATTGTCTGGGCCTTCATTGATGCCGAATGTGCTCGACTGTTGCTCTGGTCAGCGCGTTCTCCTGATCTCGCACCAATGAAAATGACTGTTTAATCGTTGAAAAGCGACTGGCCCCCCACCAGTCACCAGTAACTTCGATCGATGAATTGTGGTATCATGTTAAAACTTCATGAAGTGGTCTACCCGTACATGTCATCCAATCGCTGTTCGATTCAATGCCTAGGCAGATAAGTGCTGTTATTGCTCACAGAGGTCGCTGCTTTATGCACTGTTTTCTCAGTATATATTACTCCAAATTTCCTGAAATTTTAATCAATTGTTCTTCCTACTATAATGTATGTGTCCAACAAATTTTATTCCGTTATTATTATTCCTTCTTGGTGTAGCAATTTTAATGGCCAGTAGTGTATAATATAATCATAGTTGTAAACTTAAGCATTCTTTGGATATCGGAAAATTTTAATAATTTTTTTTATTTTATTTATTCGGTGGAAACTGTCACAGAAATATATAAAAAATTTCTATTAAAAATTTCTAGTTGTCAAAAGAGGTTTAAAGTTGACAACGATAAATATAATGTATTAGGTCTGCTAGAAAATTCTGTACATTTTAATTAAAAAATTGACACCAGTTATTTTTGTTTGATAATATGTATATGACATTTACAAGGAACTATTATTATTATTATTATCATTATTATTATCATTATCATTATTATTCTATCACGTACAAATTGTTGAACAAAAATGTCCGGTGCCAATTTATTACTTTTAACTGACATAATCTTTCGGTAAATGGTACACCTAATATTTTATAACATTCGAAAGCGCATACCACTTTAATGACACATCTTAAGACAAAATATATTAATTCAAAGAAACTCCAGGGCGTAGCGTGTAACACCTCTTTGACTAACGCAGTCGAGTGATAAAAGAGAAAAATAAAAGATGTAGGTGTGCTAACTAAAGAAGTAAATGTGTTATATTTACGCATTCAATTCAATATTTTTGACTAATACAACAATTTTATTCTATTTCTGAGTGTACTATATTTTATAGCGAACAAAATTATTACTTTTCATGAAAATAATATTGATAGACAATGCCCAGTACTGCCATAGTCCAAACAATCCACGCAAGATTCTGAGTCCAAAAGTTCCTTTCAACATCCTTTAAAGTTAACCTAAAAAATAAAGTATATAAATCAAAATAATAACTAAATGTTCAGTGTTAGAAATTCAATAAAAAGCATATGCTTTAAGGATGTATTATAGTCATTAATCAACTTTAAATTCATATATATGTATGTATATATATATATATATAAAGTAATATAAAAGAAAAAATTTTAAAGTCAATTCCTACTTATAAACACTATTGAAAAAGTTTTTTTTTTTTTTAAATAATTTTGAATTAGGAAATAAGAAGCGCGCGTGCAAAATGAAATAAAAATAATTATAAGATAAAAAGAACTTTTTATATACCATGTTTTAAATTTTCTAATGAATCATAGAGCTCTTATCAATGTGCATAAAATTTTTTAATTGATAATGACGTCAATTTTTGTGAGATGCGTAATTTAACTTTTTATAATTTTTTAATGCTCACGTTTAATTAAATGTATTTATTTTTATGTCGAAAGAAAATGAACTCGTAATTTTTTTTTTTTTTTTGGCAACAATTAAATTATAGCTAATATTTAAATGGCTAATTTTAAAGTTATTAGGAGGTTATTATTTTCATATTTTAATTAATTAAAAGAAAACTAATCAAAAATTCGAAAATCGGGCTTCGAAATATTGCGTTGTCATTTGATTCTAACTATTCTAAAAGTTTCAGATATCTAGCTAGTCGGGAAGTTAGTTAAAAACACGGTAAAATAGGTTTGAAATTATTTCTTGTTTAATATTATTTGATGCTACAGCTAGTAGATCATAATCCGTTTTATGAATATATAATTAATTTAAAAAGTGTATAATATTATACATATTAAAAAAAGAAAAAGAAAAGCTGCATATTCACCATGGAGTATAGGAAGCAGCAATAAATATATAAATAATGGCTCTGTCACACAAATGAAGTGTTTCTTTCCATGACCTGAAATAAAAAGAAAATACATGTTACATTTTATTCCTGAATTACTTTAAATCCTGATTTACATTAGTAGCACAGTTTAAATTATATTTATTTATACAGATTGGTTAAAAAGTAACATGACACTTTGGAATTTGGACATTTCGGTCGGATATCTAAAGACATGCACACGTGCATGCATACACACACATGTATACACGGATATGTTACGAACAATTTTGTAAAATTGCAAATATTTTTAAAGCGGACTAAAAGTGGGGATATATGACTAGATATTATAACAGTCTTAACACGTTCGCTGCCGATCCCGCGCCAGCGCGGGATGTGACGTATCACTTTACAGGTGAAAGTTTACTTTAGGCTGCCGCTTGGCGAAATTTCGAAAATCGCCAAGACGGCGCCATTTCGCATCGTGTTCCGAATAGCAACCTTACACCGGCGGCATACGGAAGCGAGCTTTTCGGCGATCTAACCTAAAAAGAAAACGCGTCTTGGAAAAAAAAATCCGAATAATAATAATACATAGGACAAAAGGAAAATTTTCATAAAATAGAATTAAAAGAAAAAAAAAAATAATTACGAATTTATAACTAATCACAAATACAAAAATAAAACTTAGATTATACAATCACACCAAATGTCCCTGAAAAGTGTGTTGCTTTAGTAATTGATGATAAGTGTTTAGATGATAGTTTTTTTTATTTCCAATAATTTAACAGCTATAAGTACAGTCGGTAACAAAAGTGTCCGAACACTAGCAAAAATTCCTATGTAAAAAAAGTACACTTCATAAGGTTTTGTTAAATAAATCCTTATCGAATCATGTTCTTACACTGACTAAGAACAGGATTCGACAAGGATTTATTTAACAAAAATGTATGAAGTATACTTTTTTACTTAGGAATTTTAAATTTAAAAGTTTTCAAAAGTTGTATAAAGTAAATTATTTATCATTAATATTTTGTTTATAGTCCTCATTCATTAGGAATGAAAAAATAAATCCGCAACTGGATAATTATAGCAAATTTTAACGATTCTCTATTATAATGGTACTCTGATCTGTTCACTATACCCCTATCTCAAAATGCATGAAATTAAAAAGTATACAAAATTTTGTACTGTAGCAACCAGTATTGGCATAAAATTCAAAAATATGCCTCTAAAATTCAGGACCGTGGTTGCCCAGTCGGTAGAGCGCCGGGCTCGTAATTGGAAGATTGCGGGTTCGGTACTCGAGCCTGCCAAAACCCGTGTATACTAATGGTGGCTGGTGCTCATAAAATCTGTCGTGCCCGCAATGTTTTCCATGTTCCCATATTAATTATACCTTTGGGTGTCTACGAAGCGAGAGAGTCATCCCTTCCGTGGAGGATCAAAATTGTGATGGCTTGTCCCTGGACAACTCTAGGGGTGAGACCCAGACCATCGCCAATTATCCATTGCGCAGCACTAGTGTGACGTAAAACACAATCAACAAACCAACCTCTTAAATTCAAAAGTACCTCTTAAATTCCAACTCTATTCAACCAGCCAAACAGTACTAACGCAAACATCACAAATATTCATATTTCAAAATAGATGATTGGTTGGGTTTTACGTCACACTAGTGCTGCGCAATGGGCGATTGGCAACGGTCGGGGACTCAGCCCTTGAAGTGGTCCGGAAACATGCGATCAAAAATTTGATCCTCCATGGAAGGGTATTTCAAAATAGAATACTTTCTCTCTAATAAAACACGTATCATCAATATGCAACCGAAGTGATGGCGTCAGCGAGATATTTTATCTGCTCAGTACAAATGAAACTATTTGCTATGGAAATTTAACTTATTACTCATTAACTCCAGAGTTTGCTTGTAACGAGCAGATGAATTTTTACACGTTTGACGTAATACAGCGTATTGACGTAACACATGACGCAAACAAGCAAAGGTAAACACAAAGCCTATAACATCTGGCGATGTAGCACTTGCGCTCTTGTGCAACACGTCAAACATATTCGGCGGGTTAAAGGAAAAAAACGTCATTTCAAATTTTAGTCACGTGAAACCGGCAGCGAACGTGTTAAGGGCCCTCTTCACTCATCGCCGGCGGTAGCGGAAGCTAATGTTATTCTATGGGAAATTTTTCTTTACAAATAACTTATTAACTAATGCATATTTTTAAATTCTGTTTTCACATTCTGAAAATTTCCAGCTGTTAAATTGACGGACGTTTTTTTAAAAAAATACTTTTTTATTTTTTTATATTTTATTTTGAAGTTGCAAAATACGCATTTTCAATATGTGAAATTTTTTCATTTTGCAATTTTAAAATAAAATATTAAAAATATGCATTTTCAAAAAAGATCCGTCCATTTAACAGTTGGGAATTTTCTGAATGTGAAAACAGAATTTAAAAATATGTATTAGTTAATAAGTTATTTGTAAAGAAAATTTCCCCATTGAATAACATTGACTCGGGCTTCCGGCGACGGTAAGTGAAGAGGGCCGTTAACCGTCGCCAGTTACCCACTGCGCAGTATTAGTGCGACGGTTGAAAGAAAAAAAAAACTATAATAATCTTAAATATAACCTTCTGCGGCCAACTTTGAGTATGGGATATACAGCACCCCTTCCGTAAATTGCTCTTACAATACTTCCTAAGAACTGTCGTGTACAAGAAAGTAAAGAAAAAAAAAAACATATTTTACTTTGTAAAATAGGTGCTCCAGTGATTGGCATGCTCCAGTAATTGGCATCTATCCCGAAATAATTAATAAATAAGAAAAATAATATAAATCATATATTTTACATATAAGAATTTTAACATCTTATGTCAAACACTGGAGCATAGGGTGCTAATAACTGGTAAAATGAATAACTAGCAGGGTCAAACAGTACAATTGAGTGGGTGCCAAATAAAAATTCATAAAATAATAATAATAATAATAATTGTTATCAAACGTATATATTTTAACATATATGTGGTTCTGAATGTCTTTCATGCCGTATGTACTAACTTTCTAAAAATATTTTCTGATGACTAGAACATTAAAAACATCAGAGATTGCTCTAAAGGTGTGAATCACTGGTGCACTTACCCTACTTGAATTTTGTATTTTTTATATAGTTGTGTATTTTTTATTGTATTACTTTAACCATATTTTCTCGTATACTAGTTGTATTTCAATACAATTCTAGTATACAATCAATACACAATAATACAATTCTATACGATTTAAATTTATTCTAATCTTGCATCCATTTGTTTCGCACATACTTATTTTAAATAAGCCGATTATGATATATATAGCCTAATACTAATACTCAATATATAGTCTAGTTACACGTACTATTATACAGAACACTCTATGAATTATTCAAACATTTACTGCAACAAAGGATAATTTATTTGAATTTCTTATGCATCTATGTCTAAAAAGGCATATACGATAGAATGACTACATTTAAAATACATTCTTTTGCGATTTATACCCGAAATATATACGTATTCAGATTTTGAACTATGTATAAAAGCAGTAGAGGGGAATATATTTTAAAATTTGTTGTGTTTTGTGAAAAGATGATATATATATATATATATGTGTATTTGGTAGAATGATAAGATTTGAAATATAAATTATTATTATGTATTTCAATGACGTATTCCAATTTTGCCTATTTTCAAAGAAGCTAACGAACACAAAGCTAAACAAATATGTCAAAATATACTTTTTTTTTTCCATTTTCAGATTTTTTTCTTTTTTTGAAGGAGATAAGTGTTAATAGAAAATCCTTACTTAAAATATTGTTGCGAATTTGTAAATTGCACTTTTTACGCTTGAAGATAATTCAATAATATTGAGAAATACTTAGTTTCAACACATATACAATCTCACTGCCATAAAACCGATAATTACAGCTCGATATTTTTATGCTGCTAATTTTTAATTAAAAATAATATCTGAAGTAATTATGGGTTAATAAACTTGAACCTAAAAAATCGAAACAAAACAAATATATTAAACGAGGAAAAATTTCGAAACAATATCATATATGCCGGTATAAAAATAAGGATTTTACAGAAGTACTTGCACAAAAAAGTAAATTCCAGCACAAAATTACCTTATTCAAGGTCATTAACGACACAATAATATATTACTAGAATTCTGTTAGTATATTGATTATCAGAATATGTAATAATATGCTGAAAGTAACTAAGCAGTATACGTATGGGACTACAGTCCTGCGAGGGTCGGGTAAATGTAACCCGAACCTGACTAATAAAATGATTTTTCTCCCTTTAAGATGGGACAATACCTAATCTCGCCGGCAGCCTTCGCCCATGTTATTCTATGGGAAAATTTGTTGCTACAATTACACATTACCTAATGAATATTTTTAAATTCTGTTTTCGCAGTCAGAAAATTCATAACCGTTAAATGAGTACTCATTTTTGAAAAATTCATTTTTTTTTAATTTTTTACATTTTAATTTTGAGTTCAAAAATGCGATTTTTCACAAAATGCATTTTTCTCATTTTCTAATCGCAAAATGAAATACTAAAATTTAAAAAAAAAATCAATTTTTGGAAAACAAGTACTAATTTAACGTTTATGAATTTTCTAAATGTGAAAACAGAATTGAAAAATATTCATTATGTAATGAGTAATTATGTAAACAAATTTTCCCATAGAATAACATGGGCGAAGGCTGCCGGCGAGATTAGGTATTGTCCGCTCTTAACTGATCCAAATTTGCAGCTTCTGACCACCAACCTACAATAACGTACATTATTAAATTTGTGTTATATAAAAAAATTGAATAAAATTCTATTCACAAAATACAATTATATTATTCAACAGATCTTTCAAAAAATTAAACATTACATAGAAAATTTCGTGCATATATGTTTAATTATAAGCAAAATTTCAGTGTACAATACAGCAAAATTTAGAATGTATTAAAACTTATTTTTTAAAAATACCCTAATCCAAATATTTGACAGTATATATATATATATATATACATATATATAAGGTAAATATACACACTGGAAACAATATTCCCGTTTAGATAACTGCTTTTGCAGAAACGCTAGAGCGAAATAACACAGAACACTTAAAGCTCAACTCGAGACTTTATTTTAGTTCCCCATCATACTATAGGTATGGGGAACTTAGGTAATCGTGAAAATTTTCGACCTCGGTTTTTTGACTTTTTTACACGTTTTCAGGTGTGAGGAATCCAAAAATGACAAAATTTCTATGGTGTCTGTCTATAGGGTGTCTGTTAGTGTGTCAGTCCGTTAGTGTGTTAGTTCGTTAGTTTGTTAGTCTGTTAACACGATATCTCGCGAACAAATGATCGCAGAGAGGTCAGATCAGTTTTAAAATATTACTTTCGATACTGGCAAGAACCCTATTCTTTTGCAACATTCGAATTAAAAAGTTATGAGAAATTTACGATTTTCTTAACATGGGAGAATAGGACAAAAATTCACTTAAACGTGCATTAAATAGACACTTTTTACTGTAAAAATGTCAGACCAGTTTAAAAATATCAGGTTTGATGCCGGAATGAACATTAGTAACTATAAATGTGCTACTTTGAAAATTTCGCAAGTTATTGGAAATTTACGAATTTCTTAACATGGCAGTATAGGGCAAAATTTCACATAAACGTCGATTTTGAGAGATATTTTCATCGTAAAGATGCCAGACTACTTTTGAAATATTATTTAGAACACTGGCATGAATATTAATGACTATGAATTTTCCAATATAAAAATTTCGTAAGTTATTGGAAAATTACGAATTTCTTAACATGGCAGCATAGAGCCAAATTTCACATAAACGTCAATCTTGAGGGATATTTTCATCGTAAAGATGTCAAACCACTTTCGAAATATTATATAGGATACTGGCATGAATATCATAGACTATGATTTTTCCAATTTAAAAAATTCGTAAGTTATTTGGAATTTACGATTTACTTAATATGTCAGAATAAGGCAAAATTGAGCATAAATTTCCATTTTGAGGATCATAAATACATTAGACAACTTCAAAATTACATTTATGATATTTGTTTGAACATGATTGAATATAAATATTCTAATAGGAAAATTTCGTAAATCATTCGTAATTTACGATTTTATCAACATAGTGAAATTGTAAATTTTTCATATAAATATGAATTTTGAGGATTATTGCATTGGAAATAGTACACTGTGAAAAAAAAATTCAGTATTTTACAACAAAAGGTGCTGGCACCGCGGCTGCCAGCACAGTTGCTGTAAAATTTACAAGCTGCTGTTTTTTTATGGTGCTGTAAAATTTACTGCACTTTGCTGTAAATTTTACAAGATGCTGTTTTTAGTGGTGCTGTAAAATTAACAGCATTTTGCTGTGAATTTTACAAGATGCTGTTTTAAAAAGTGTTGTAAAATTTACAGCAAAGTGTAGTTAATTTTACAACACTTTTTAAAACAGCATCTTGTAAAATTCACAGCAAAGTGCAGTTAATTTTACAGCACTACTAAAAACAACATCTTGTAAAATTCACAGCAAAGTGCAGTAAATTTTACAGCACCATAAAAAGCAGCCGCTTGTAAATTTTACAGCAAACGTGTTGGCAGCCGCGGTGCCAGCACCTTTTGTTGTAAAATACTGATTTTTTTTACAGTGTAGGCAGTGATGCCAGATTGGGGATTTTGTCCCCATTTTGGAGATTTTCGAGGCTTCTGAGGACAATTTTGGGGACCAAATGTTTGTGGAGACATTTTTGGGGAATTCTAAAATTTTTGGGGACAAATTTGGGGAGTTCTTCAACTTTCTGCCATTGATGTGGCAATGTAATGATTTATCCCTACGACTAGAGACTTTCAATAGCTTTATTGTTATTTGGGGATTTTTTTTCAAAAATTGCCTTCATTTGCGGAAAAATCTCAGCTTAAATCATAGAAAAATCTGCTTGATTTTTTTCCCCCCTTTTTAGTAGAAATCAAACTGGGGTTTTTTGCGAAAAAAAAAAAAAAAAAAAAAAAAAAAACTTGATTTGGGAAAATTTGAAGACCTGTTTGGGGAAATAATTTTCGACCATCTGGCATCACTCAGTGTAGGCGCCGCGCGCCATCAAACACAGAAATATCAAAAGAGAAAAAGGACGTTTGTTTGTTCCTTCAAAGAAAACATGATTCTGCTAGTTGGATTAGAGTCCTGCATCGAGTCGGGTAACCCGATTTTACCCGAACCCGACTCGACTCGCGGGTCGGGTTCGGGTCGGGTTGACTGATATTTTTTTCGTGCGGGTCGGGTTCGGATCGGGTTGACTAAATTTTTTTTCTTGCGGGTCGGGTTCGGGTCGGGTTTGGTTTTTAGCAAGTCGGGTCTACTTGAGAGCACATTTCCAAATATTTTTTACAATTATAAACATAAATTTATAGGCATGTTTATAACTCTGTAACTAATTTAAACATTCTGCATATACTAGACATGTATCGGAGCTCCCAATTCGTATCCGCGGATATCCGCCAGAAAAATAGATCCGTATTTGTATCTGGATCTGTTTTCTTTTCTTCAACGAAACTAATATGTATCTTTTGTAGAAATTGTATGAAAATTAGAAAAGTATTATAAATCTTTCTCGACTGTTGTTAATATATAAATTAATAAATTCAAATACAGTATAACCTCGTATTTACATTCTGGAAATTGAAAAGATTTCGCAATTTACAAGATTTTTTTTGCTTTCTTCTATATTCAATAAAAGAAAGTATTAGATTCGTAAAAATTTGTAACTTCCGGTTTTTGATGAATTTGCACGTTTTGAGAGTCCAAATCATGATTTGACATTTTCTAGAAAATATTAGTCTGTGTCTCTGTATGTGAGTGACAAAAATTTCGTGGTGACTGTATCTCTGGAACTACTGCACATAATTGCATATAAATTTATAAATAAATGCATCGTGACATAAATTAGTGCCTGTCAACTTTTGGTGCCCATCGCTCGACAGATAGCTTCTATACAGTGATTTCCGCAATTTAAGGGATTGCCATATCTCAGGAACTACTGCAGAGAATTGATATACATTTGTAGATCCACCTTGACATAACCTAGTCCCTGTCAACTTTTTATGTCAATTTCTCAAAATGTGGCGCTGCTATACACTGATTTCCTCAATTCTATATCTCAGGAACTACTACACGAAATTGCACATAAATTTATATGTGGACGTACCATGATATAAATTATTGTTTATCCACTTTTGGTACCAATAATTCAATAGGTGGCGGTTTTATACAACGATTTCCATAATTTAAGGGAAAGATATATCTCAGGTTCTATTGTATGTAATTAAATATATATATATATATATATATATATATATATGAAAAGACCATTATCATCAGACATTATGCTAATTTAATTTGGATGCATATCGGCCAATAGGTGGCGCTGCTGTACTGCAATTTTCCCCGAGAAAGGAAAAGCTATATTTCAACTTCTCTGGTGTATAACTGTACAAAATTTGATAAGTGCAATAACCATTGTCAAAACGAATTTTTTAATATATTATTTATAGAGAATAAGACTGTCTTTCTTTGTATTTTTAGTGTATTTTTTCTCTAAGATGAAAATCGTCTGCATTCACTATGGTAGGGAATTTTAATAAATAATAGCTTTAATAAATTATCTGTACTGAGCGAATCTGTATTAGAAAATATAGAAGAATGTCTTGTGGTGAGCACAACATACTAGCTTATATATATATATAGATAGATATACCTCTACTTTTAATGAAATTCAATCCTCGTTATTTTTCTCCATTTATACTTGTATATACAGCAAATATAGACGAAATACTTGTTGTGATTTCATTTAAAGCTAGTATGCTGTGACCACCTCAAAATTTCTTCTGTATTTCCCCATAGGAATTCGCTCAGAAGAAATATTTTCTTAAAAATATTATTTATTTAAATTATCTACCATAATGAATGATTTTCATTTTATAAAAAACTAACACTAAATATAAGAAGAGAAAGACAGTTTAATTCTCTATAAAGACTTAAAAAATGCGTCTTCATAATGGTTACGTCATACATTGGGTTTCGTACCGTTATATGCCTTAGATGTTATGATGTAGCCACATTCCATTCTCAGGGAAAATTGCAGTATAGTAGCGCCACTTATAGGCTGATATGCATCCAAACTGAATCAGCGTAATGTCATATAATGGCTACACTGATGCATGTAAAGTTTTGTTTAATTATACACAGCAGAACCTGAGAACCCAGAACCTTCCTTGAAAATGCGAAAGTCGACGTATAACAGCACCACCTGTTTAGCAATTGACACAAAATTTAGTAGGCACTAACTTATGTCAAAGTGTATCAAGTGTATATGCATCTAAATGTATATGTAAAATTGTGTAGTAGTTCCTGAGACATAGCCTTTCCTGAAATTGTGAAAATCGCGGTCCAGCAGCGCCATTTGTTGAGAAATTGACACCAAAAGTTGATAGGCACTAATTTAGGTCAAGGTGCATCAGCATATAAATTTATATGCAGTTATCTGCACTGAGATACAGTTGCCACAACATTATTTTTTTTCACGCACACACACAGACAGACACATACTTTCTAAAAATATCTAGTCAAATTGTGTTCTGGAATCCGCAAAACGTGTAAATCCATCAAAAAATGTTAAGCTGAAAATTTTTACGATTCCAATACTTTCTTCAATTGAATACAGAAGAAAGTAAGTAATGTAAAATAAACACTTTTAGGAAACGGATTCCATAAAGGCAGGATAATAATATTCTTTAACGTCTTATCTAGAGCAAATAAACAATAACAAAGCGCGAAGCGCGAAAATTGCAACTGTAGAAAGATAATTTACTGATCGTGTGAACTGAAAGTGATCGTAGGAAACCAGATGTCCCAAAGTATTATAAACATTCACGTCGAACAAAAGCAATAAATAACGATACATTTTTTTTTTTTTTTTTTCAGAATATAAGCATTAAACAACGAACTAGTAACACTGAATTTGAAGTACATTTTTGCAATCTAGAAGTTCACAACTCACATAAATGTTTAAACATTGTTATTAAACAATTTTTTTAGACTTTTTAATTTTTAACTCAATTCAATCAGTAATTACATTTTAAGTTTTCTTTCTTTTTTTTTTTTCTTTTTTTTTTTCTTTTTCACTTTCTTCTATATTCAATCGAAAAAAGTATTGGATTCGTAAAAATTTTTGACTTCGACGGATTTACAAGTTTTGAGAGGTCTAGACCATGATTTGACTATTTTTAGAAAACGTCTGTCTGTCCGTATTTGTGGGTGTGACAAAAATTTTGTGGCAGCTGTATCTTTGGAACTGCTGTTCAGACTTGCATTTAAATTCATCTGTAGATGCACCTTGATCTAAATTAGTGCCTATCAATATTTGGTGTCAAGCGCTCGACAGGTGGCGCTGCTATACAGCGATTTCTGCATTTTCAGGGTGGCTATATCTCAGGTTTCATTGCGTATAATCCAATACAAATTTATATGTGAGAAGACCAATATGAGATATTTCGCTGATTCAGTTTGAATGCCTATCAGCCGACAAGGGGCGTTGCTATACAGCGATTTCCGCAATTTAAAGAAAGACAATATCTCAGGAACTACTGCACAGAATTGCATATAAATTTGTATGTTGGTGTGCTTTAACATATATTAGCGCTTGTCAACTTCTGGTGTAAATTTCTCAACAGGTGACGCTGCTACCCAGCGATTTCCACAATTACAAGGAAAACTGTATCTCAGGTTCTACTGCGTATCATCAAACAAAACATAATATGTGAGAAGGTGATTATGAGACATAGTATGCTGATTCAGTTTGAATGCTTGTCGGCCAATAGGTGGAGCTGCTATACTGCAAATTTCATCGATAACGGGATGGCTATATCTCAACTTATATGTCATATAACTGTACAAAACTTGATATGTGAGATAACCATTATAAAAATGCAGCTTTACTTTCTTTTAAAAGAGTGACATTTCTCGTGCTTATAGATATCTTCAGGATGTTTATAGAAGTGTAATGGATCATTTATACTTTCTTCTATATTCAATAGAAGAAAGTATTGGATTCGTAAAAATTTTCATCCTCGGGTTTTTGATGAATTTACACGTTTTGTGAGCTGTAGAACACGATTTGACCATTTTTAGAAAATGTATATCTGTGTGTGTGTGTGTGATAAAATATTGTGGCAATTGTATCTCAGGAATTGCTGCACGGAAATTCATACAAATTGGTATGTAGTTACACCTTGACATAAGTTAGTGACTATCAACTTTTGGTAAAAATTATCCAACAGGTTGCGTTGCCATCCCGCTTTTTCTAAATTTTAAACCCGGTGGTATAGAACAAAATTTTGTATAAATGTGCATAAAGAGAATTATTTTTTAATAATCATTATGAAATTTAAAATAATTATTTGTAATATGACAATTATTTGCAATAATTCAACTGGAAAAAAGAATGTATGTAGGAGCCTCGCCTCCACCCTTGGGGGCCAAGTCCCTCCCTCGAGGGGAGTAAATTTTCAAGATGGGTATCTTTCAAAAGAGCTCGTCAATACCTTTAAAACGAATGGTTCAACCATCGATCTGCGATAATTTAAAATAAAGTTATTGATTTTTTCATTTTTAACAGAATAATAATAATAACATTGAGGATAAAATTGACTTTTTTGGATATTTAGTGTTATACTTCTTCTCTAATATAGAAATCATCTGCATTATCATGAAATATAATTTTTTTAAATATTAATTTTAATAAATTTTTTTACAGAGTGAATTTGTATAGGAAAATATACAAGAAAGATATATGATGTATCAAGGATTGAATTGACGCAACTGTAAAAGAAAAAAAAAAAAAAAAAAAAAAAAAAGACAGATCTTTAAAATAAATTATATATATATTTGATATATCCTAATTTAGTACTGAAAAAGCACAGGGTTCATGTGTTCCTATAGTTTCCTTTATTTTCTCTACCCTTAACTTTGTATGGCATTTTTTTTTTTTTTTTATAAAAAATTGTTATATATAAATTTAATAGCAATATAATATATTTGATAACAAATCTATTGTTAGAAGTATCCTACAAGAAAAAAAGGGGCAGAGGGGGGGGGGGGGGGGTCAAGAGAAAGAGAGTGCTTAAGAACCCTAAAAAAATATATAATAAATTATTTGAACAAGAAAACAAATTAGAGATTCATGAGGTTACTTCCGAACAAAGATTCACAAGTTTTCAGACACTTCCACCTGTAAATTTTAGCAGAATTTTCTTATTTAAATGCTTAAACAACCAGAATTTTTCTTAGAAATAAATAGAAATTTATTTTTACAAATTTATTTGTATACGTTTATTCAAAGACTTGTACGTCCCTGTTCTGAGGTAATCTTTCTGAGCAATTCTGGACAGAACGGCCTTAAACTTCAGATATCTAAGAATATTTATTATTTCATATTTTTCACTATCGATATAGTCACGAGTGTAAACAGGAGATCAAATACAAATCAAAGAAAGGAAGAAATATTTTTGATCACCGTGTACCATTAAAAAGCTACGAATGGCTTGTAACTTTAACACATTGTTTTCTTTTCTTTCATTTTTTAAATATATTAATTATACGATTTTTATTTAATAATTAATATCACATAGATTTTTATTCCATCTTTTTATATTTTATAACTGTTTTTTATCTGTTCTCTAAGTTTTAAAAATTATGGTGTACATTTTTATGCATCATAGATTTTATTTTTTGTTTATGCATTGAATGGTTCACTTTCCAAAGAAATGCAAGATTTTCCCATGCAAAATCCTGTTTTTTTTTTTTTTTTTTTTTTTTTTTAAGCTAAAAATCATTAAGTTTTGTATTGCAGTTAAAAGTAGTATGTTGTGACCACTGTAAGACTGTTAGACCTGTTGTCCTGGATTAATACGTCTCGCCTATTATGCACTTACCATGTTCAATATTTTTAAGTTTTTTTTTTTTTTTGTGGGAATAGCACAATTATTTAGACAGGTATAATTTTTTATTTTCAAAAATTATAAACAAAAAACTTGCCAAAAACTTAATAACAAGAATGGATT